>CM040189.1:70005529-70605529 GCA_022606455.1 Callitettix versicolor
GTTTTAGGTATCTGAGATAAACACAATACTATTCCAGTTTAATTGTATAATAATGACTTTTTAATAATAATACTGTATTTTATTAAAATATGACATGACCCTGTTTTAGTGTATCGAGTAGCAAAAATTTATATGTCTTGGCCGAAAACCATAAATCGTATAATATTTTATATAGCAATATATTAAAATGAAATGACCTATTCTGATTTTGAAAATCGACTATAAATTTTATTGCTTACATTATAATTGCAGGCAAAGCTGCAACGGGTAACAGCTAGTATTATAATCAATGAAAATTTACTGTCTGCTATTTTAGAAACAACCTAATGGAAAATAGCCTAAATTTAAACATGTCATTTTATTTTGTTTAATCATCTCAGATCTTTCATTCGTACATCACCAATCTAGTTATTAAGTAAACTGAAATATTGTTTGCTAAGTCTTTAGAATTTATCCATAAAGAGTTTGTTTTAGTAACGTCAAGTGATTCTGAATTTGAAAGCTAGCTGAGGCACAAACTGAACTTAGAACCTGAGATTTATAATATTATAAAACAAACAAAATTAATAATTTTTGTAATCATACACATATCGTACGATTATTCATACCATGTAGAAAAAAATATTGCCGTTTTGTGAATAATAATTATTAATTTAGGCTTAAATTGCTGATTTTTTTAAAAAAATTGCAGCTTTTCCATAATGTTAAGCTGTTCAAAATATTTATTTTCTTTCAAGTCACACACATGCTTTTTATATGAGGAAAACTAAAGGTCAGTTATAATCTTTTAAAACGTTAATTAGCGATTTTATATAATTTAAGTTTGTCACTATAACAAATAGTACAAAATTCAGAAGCTATTCAGATTTCGCTGAGTAAAAATTCATAACTGAAATCAGCAAATTTGAAATAAAAATTTGCAATATGTGAATAAATAGTCTTTTAATGGAAATAAACTCCGATAGTCCTCGAAGTTTTTATTATTATTTATTCTTTATTTTAGAGATACTGAATTTTTGGAGATATTATTTGTGCGTTTTTTTATAACTCTTTTAAATAATTAGGCCTACTAGTGAACATAATGTATACAATGTTTATGAATCATTTTATGTTTATTAATGAGATTATTGGAAGCCTATAGCAAACTAAAAACGTAGCTGAATCAAAAACGAATAACCAATATTGGCTGTCAGCCTATAGACTACACAAGGTACCTTACCGTTTTGTTGATTTTATTTTATTCTCAAGAGGCGAATGGTCCGGTAAATCAATTATACAGCCACCGGACATCCAATTTAGGAACCTCGACGATGGCGAGTTTTTTGCGCCTTAGAAACGTAATTTCCGCACATGTGGAGATTGTTATTTCTGACACCTGACGCAATTAGCGCTAGTCTCTGGGGAAATGCTGCCAGGACAAATTGAATAACAACCTTACCAGCCACTCGACATCTGCGCAATTGAAAGCTAGAAAAAGACAGTTCTCTTTCAATTATGTAAAAATGTTTTTGTAAAAGCTAGTAAGGCTTTCTCTTGAGGTTATAAATCTTTACTTTATGCTAGTTAGGCTAATAACGAGTGATCCACGTAATTTATCGAAAAGGCCAACAGTTTTACTAAGATTCGAACCTGTGTATAGGTCCGAGTTCAAGGTCCTATCTACTGACTGAACTGCAAGCGATCCCCTACTAATAGATTTTTTTTTTTAACGTCTGACTATTGTGCACACTTGGGCTAATGCAGACGATGGAATGATTTATAGCGTATGAAAATGCTAAGCCATGGCCGGGAATCGAACCCGGGTCCTCGAGGTGAAAACCCAGTACGCTATCAACTAGGCCACTAAGGCGGCTCCATACCAATAGAGGCTTGCATAAATTGCAAATATTTAGGCTAACTCGAGCTTTACGTGTAAGTGACGAATACATTAAACCTAATTTACATTTTGAACTAAATCTTTAGTGAAGATTTTAAAAAGTTGTTTTATCCTATCTTTCCTGTCTGCGATTCTCCATTGTTTCTTTTTTCAACAGTAATTTAAAAAAAAAGAAGAATTTTCGGGATAACAGGTAAATACAATTTGTTTCAGTGTTTTAATGCTATTTTTGAGCTGCTTTTAAAAAAATATAAATTGAATGTGACAACATTTTTTCCCTACATTTTAGTTATTTCTGTAGCATAGGGCCTATATTGTAAATTTTATCAATATAAAATTTAAATCTTGAATTATTAATATGCAATTCAAATTCTGAAAAACAATTGGTAAAGACAACAGACACAGAAAGCTAGTTGATTAAATTATCAGATTTAATTTAATGTCGAAAATAAAATTAAATGAATTTCCAAAAATAACAATATTTAATAATCGCGCACGCAGCTGTCTCGCTGACGTGATTGAACGGAATTTCCAAAAGTATTTTTCTTTATCTTACTTTTTTTTTGATTTCTGACTATACCATCATAATTAGCATTAAAATCTGCATACATTAACATTTTGAACTTTCAAATTACACTGAAAATAAAAAAAAAAAAAATCTGACCACCGTCAAAGAATTTTCTAATTTCAACCGATTTTGAAAATTCAAAATGCTAAATTACGCAATTTTTAACGCTGATTACGATGGTAAATCGGATCCAAAAATATAAATAACAAAAAAGTTGTGAATTTTTAAAGATTTGAAATGGCCGCTATTTTACAGCTGTTGAACGAATTTAGCTTGCTAACGAACTTGTGCAACCATTCCATAATCGATATTTTTGACGTTTTAATCAAATCTGACCAAAACTGCGAACAAGAGTGTGTGTGTGTGTGTGTGTGTGTGTGTGTGTGTGTGTGTGCATGACACAATACTTGTTATACGAGGGCTATTCAGAAAGTAGATTACGTTTTTGGATAAAAAAAAAACTAAGTACAGGAAAAAAATTTTATTATATACATTTGAAAGAGGAACTAAAATACTATTTTTCGACATAATCGCCAAACAAATTTAGACATTTGTCATATCGGTGAACTAGCTTTGAAATTCCCGTGTCGTAGAATTCCGCCGCCTGTGACGCCAGCCAGTCAGTCACGCCCGCGCGGAGATCTGCGTCGTCATCGAAGCGCTGTGTTGCAAGCCAAGTCTTCATCTTCGGGAATAAGTGGAAATCACTAGGTGCCAGGTCCGGACTGTAGGGTGGATGAGGAAAATCTCCCACTTGAAGGCCGTCAAGACGTCTTTTGTTCGATTTGCCGTGTGAGGGCGGGCATTGTCGTGCAAAAACAACACTTTTGCACTCAGTTTTCCTCTCCGCTTGTTCTGGATAGCTCGTCTTAAGTTTCGTAATGTTTGGCAATACCTTTCTGAGTTTATGGTTGCTCCACGTTCTAGGAAGTCAACCAGAAGAAAGATGAAGACTTGGCTCGCAAGATGACCTTTCCTGTCCCTCACGGGCGTGACTGACTGGCTGGCGTCAGGCGGCGGAATTCTACGACACGGGAATTTCAAAGCTAGTTCACCGATATGACAAATGTCTAAATTTGTTTGGCGATTATGTCGAAAAATAGTATTTTAGTTCCTCTTTCAAATGTATATAATAAAATTTTTTTCCTGTACTTAGTTTTTTTTTATCCAAAAACGTAATCTACTTTCTGAATAGCCCTCGTACATCAAGTATTAAAAGGTTGATGTATAAATTGTTATCAGTTTATTTTGTTTAAACATATCAAAATGAAAATTTGTAGGCTAGGATAATGATTCATAATATTTAAAAAGGCTAAAAATATTTTAAAATACAATGTAATCAAATTAAAAAGCAAACATTATAATGGCATAGATTTGATACAGTTAACTTAAAATTTAGGCAAAATAGAAATAAGAACTTTAATAACTTAGTTATGAACACTATTAAAAATTAAATTTTTTTAAAATTATCACACGAAAACACAGTAAAAACACTATTATATCTTGGTTAGATATAATTTAACACTAATAAAAACAGTGAAGTTAGAAACTTGTTTATAAAATTTGATAAAATGTTATTTATTTTAGTATTGAAACGTGTGGTCAAATGAAATTATGTAAATTTTTGTAGATTTAAGATGGTAAAGAAAATTTTATAGGCTACATACAAATACACTAGAAAATTACAGTTAATATTTTAAGAAGTGTAATGTTTTTTTTAATACAAAAGGTTAAAACAAGTAGTCGAGTAAGGTGGAGCGAACCAATGGTTATCAAATTAAAATCACAAGTTACAAAACTATATCTGATGTAGATAGACTATGGACTATAAATAGACTATTAAATATGAGATTCATAATAGGAGAATGGAATAAATATGAAATAAATTAATGGTAGGATTCGAATTTTAAAATGGTGAAATGAATAAAATAAGAAAAGTATTATAAATTTTGATAATAATGATAAAAACTATAATTAAAATTTTGGAGCCAAAAGATACAAAGAATGTAAAAACTTAGAAGCGTAATCCAGAATATATATTCAGTCTCAAAGCATGATCCAAGAAGTAACATGAAAAAAATTAGTAGTGTCCAGAAAAAATAAGTGAAATTTTAACTGAACTGGTCTACTGAAATATGGTAAGATCAAACTTTGTGTTTAGTGAATGTTACAAGAAGAAAACATTTTGAGAAAACTCTTATCAAGTATAAAGCATATAATTTTGTAAGTTTATCAGAAAAGTTAATTTTGTGCAAGGGAACATCCTGACGTCTCATGTCAGTATCTGGAAGATGCATTTACAGAGGAACAATTCATGATCTTCAAGTTTGAGTCAGCCATAAAGAAGAAGGCTCCCAGTATTCATGTAAGTATATGTTTTGCGGTGGTACATAAAATAGCTGAGATATGAACATTAATAAACTTATATTGTGTATTGTATTAGATTAGATAATGGTATGTTATGGTAACTTTGTGTGTGTGAGTAAATAATTATGGTTGTAAATTTTTAAACATAAATATATCTGAGATGAACCAGTAATCCGAGATTAAATGTGCTCAAGTGAAAAAGCTTGATTAAACTTACTAACTTATATTAAAACCATTCTGAAATTAGATTAATTAATGTAATATGAATTGTTAAATTAATTTTATAATATTTGATCTAGAGTCAAATATTAAATTATAATATTTTTTTCAGTCAAATTAGGGTTTTAAAAGGAAGGAAATGTAATTTGTTTAATTAATCTTAATGTTTCTACATGAAGTACCAGAACTATAACTCTTATAATTTTGCAACTGAATGACCAAAAGTTTTAGGACTTACGCCATTGAATATAATATGATAATACCATAATCTACAAGATAGACTAGGGACTACATAGCTGGCAAAGACAGCATAATAGCCGTACTGTACCTCTAGCTCATACTGCTATCACTAAACTACTGCGAAAGAGTTTGCAAACAATTCTGTAATGGCTATCCAATCTTGTCAACTCTAATTTCATTAAAGAAAGAACCAATATCATTGGAAGCCAATAAGCTAAGAGGGCAAAGTTTATGAAGGCCAAGTATGCTCTAAAAGCCTTAAAGAAAATTTTAAGGATGATTATAATCACTTGGAAAAAATAGGAATGCGAGTTGCCTAGAAAGTTTCATCTCCATTCAAGCATAAGATGTTCCAATGGTAGCACTCCTACTTATGTCTCTAAAGACAGATGAAGGAATGAGGACTTATTGGGCTGATCTTAGTGGTGCTTGGAAGGTGGTGGCAGTGTCTGTTGAACAGCCACAGTGGGAACATGATGCTAACACCCAAACATTTGATAACATCCTGACGTCTCCTGTCAGTATCTGGAAGATGAATTTACAGAGGAACAATTCATGATCTTCAAGTTTGAGTCAGACATAAAGAAGGCTTAAGGGCAACAAACATAGTGTTAGGTCAGTAATAGGACTAAAGGTGGTCTTACTGTCTAATTTTTTAAAGTTTAGGCTAAGTGTTTAGTTTTTAAACCTAAAACTGTATGTGGTTGGCAATTATTGGAGATGGACACTACATTTCCAACCAAAAAACTCAATATTATTAAAATTAAAGTCATCTTTTTAATTTGTTATAGGAACGCTATCTATAAAAGTATTTTAGGAGAAAAATGTATTTAGGTTTTCAGGACATTACTTGATGCATACTCTCAAAAGTAAGTACATATCCAGTTCATTTTTAGTCATACAATATGTAAATGTTTTTGATTAAGCTTTTAAAGATGTAACAAAACCAACTAGAATCTAACAAGCTACAACAGTGCTTCAAAATATTAATACAATATCACAAATATCCAGTAAAACTGATAAAACGTTTTCTTCGGCATAACATATAAGCGAGGAAACTTTTCAAGTTATTCTGGTAAAAGCTCAAGAACAAGCTTTTGAGGACCATTCTGTAACAAAATATTTTCAAAAATTAACACCAGGGTGTGATTTGTTTGTCATAAACAAATTGACTATTTTATAAATATATTCTCAATAAAGAATTACAATGTAAATTATTTCATAGAATAAATATAAAATTGTGTAAAACAAGTAAATACAATACTTTTATTATAAAAGTATGCAGTAATTAAAACAAATAAATTTTAAAATTAATGACATATCTTGCCTTCCATTTTAGATTAATAAAAAGGAAGTGCCTGTACAGCCAAATCTATAGCACACAGAGATCTGAAATTCTAAATGTAGGTGGACAAAAGGTCAGACAACACCTCAAATTTTAAAATTTCTCGTAATAAATTTCAAAAATTATATAAGAAATTAAATTTTTAGTATGTTTCCATTACTTATAAATACTAATATATATATATATATATATATTAGTGAAGAAAATTAATATACACAATAAAGTTGAGTAAATGATAATGTTAATAAATATTATGTATTAGGTCAGTTATGTACAAAATAAAGATTAGTAGTATATAGGTTGCCTTACCTAGTTCAAACACTGTATACACAGTATTAATATGTTTCATAAATTAAGCAACACTCATAATCATGAAGTACAATTGGACCAAAGTAAGACTATGTGGCTCTTAAAATTAACTTATTATCTTGAAATTAATGTTTTAAAATATAATTTAGTATTAATTTCTCTTGATGATGCTGATGATTAATTAATTGCTCTTTATACAAAGCTTTATTCATCAGTAGAGGTTCTTTAAGATAAAAATATTAATTTATTAATATTAATAATATTAAGCTGTTGATAAATTTTATTCTAGTACTTCATGTAGGTTATTTCTAAATACAGATGTATTACACAGTTCATCAAATATGCTTATTCAGTTCACCTCTTTACTGCATTTTATAAAGATATTTATCTAAACTTTTTCAAGAGTAAATGACTTTTTGCTATAATTATATAGCAGTTATGTATATATATGTATATATAAGTAATAATTACATGACTAGTACATTCAAAATAAATGTCACTGAAATAAGTAAGTATATTTTATTTAAAAACTGTTTGAATCCAACAAAGTTTATTATAACAAACTGTTATATAAAGTTTGAATCCAAAAAAAGGACGTTATTGTGGAACATCCTTTTTAGGTTATGACTATATATACTATAACACTTTATTTTATATTTGAATAGTAGCCTACAAACTTCTTGTGTGAAAAACTATTTGTATTTCTGTTCCAACTATGAATTACGTTTTATAAAAAAATCTCTTTGGATGGATTTTTTTAAATAAAATACATTTTTCTTGAGGCAACTGTTTATCCACTTCTAAAGTTTAGTCACTTGAGTCAATTTAAATCACAGTTATTTTGGCATAATTAAAAATTTTAATCCTGCTTTTGTCCAAAACTGTGTAAGTTATTTAATATCCAATTTATTAAGCTGTATTTGTAAATAGTGCAAAATAAATTCACTGATTTAGTTAAATAATTTAAGGTACACATATATTTGGTTCTTGACATGTACACATTGTCACTGGATGCCTTAAAAGATTTGTAGACCTACAAAAACTTCAGCTGGACTAGCTTATTTATATCTCAGTGGGCTATGTTAACTAGATATAAGTCTGGTATATTATAATTTAAAGAATATACTGAACAATAAGATTAATACATTGTGATGTACCACCTACAATGTTCTAGTGCAGGTGCAGAAGTTTTATAGCTGTTAATATTTTTCTCTTGCTCAAATTAAAAAAAAAAATCCTTCAATGACTTGATAAACACAATTCAAGTTTTCGATCAGTGTAAACTATGAAACTACCACCATATACTGAATAAGTATAAGTAGAAGTTTAATTTCAGGGGTGTTTGGAAACTGTGGCCTGCGATGAAATAAATGTTACACACTTAATAGCACTTCAGGAAACCCTTTAATACATTCTTTTTCAAAGTACTGAAGCTAGAGAAGAGCTTAAGTTAAATTGTACATTCCACCAAAATTTGTTGTCAATTATGTTCACTGAAATTTATTTATGAAAGACATTGTGTGGTGGACATTACTTGATGGGATATGCATACTGTCAAAAGTACATATAAAGTTTATTTTGGTTATAAAATATATAATTGTTTTAAATTAAATTCTTAAAGATGTAACAGAGTCAAATAGAATGTAACAACCTAGAATGCAAATATACAAGGCAGATGTAGTGTTTTTGTATAAGGCATCACTATACTTTTTTTAAGAAAACTGAATTACTATGAACAGAAACTTGGTTACATTCAACTAGATGCATAAAATTTTTTGGAACTATAAATTAAACAAAAGTTGTTTTAACATGAAATCATACAGCCTTCTACCACACCTCAGTGGTTGTGTACCTGATCATCTCAATTTCACAATTTTGTGATATTTTCTAATGACATTGTTTAATACATAAACCTTTCAATATTATATTTTTTTTCTCTTTGAGGAGCTATCTCGTCTCATATAGAAAGTAATAACACAATTATTACAAGAATTAAAACTCTTCACCATTGAATAAAGGTGATTCACCAAATATTTTTAAGAAATATATGCTGAACTTAACTCTTTATATACATATAAAGAAAATTTTATATTTACTTTTGTTAAAATGGTTATCACAGATTTGGAGTAACTTGTTTTTGTGTAAACAGTCTAAAATGCATTTAATAATGTATAATTTCATAAAACAGTAACAAGGTAACTAAATCAATAAAAAAGTAAATATTTTTAGAATTTTATTGAATAAATAAATTATCTGTAATATTTTTAAAAGTTAGTTTTATAATGCAAAATGTAGTCAGAAATTACATAAAACTTGTAAATATTATAGAACTAGAAATTATTTATTTGTACGTCTTTATCATTAAATTATATTGTACTTATTACATTAAATATTAGGGATTGGCATTGATACAAAAACATCTATGACAAAATCGAACTCTACCACTGATGTAATGCTATATTGCTCACCATGATGTAATGATATTGATCTTAAAAAAATTTAACGAAAATATATGTGTATATATATATTTAGTTAGCTAACTAAAATTAATGTTTTATTTTTTGTTTATAATTTAAATTGGAATAATATACATTTTCTTAGCTTTGATAAATAATATTTTTTTTGAATACTAATGTTCAAAATGTGTATCCAAAACACTGATTATCAATATCAATCTTTACAAAGTAAAATCACATACAAATTGAATACTGTGTATGAAATACATCCCATTCTTATACAGGTTGTTTGAAAGAGAATTCCCTAATTTCAAAAACAGTTTTAATAGTGAAATATAAAAACATAATATGTATGAATACACATCATGAAAAAATAACTTGAAGTTTTTTTAACTTTTTAAACTTATTAAGTTTTGATTTGGGGTCCATTTGTTGCCCTAAACACACTGAAAAGATATTCTACTTATACTTAGGTATTTGAACATAGCAGGTATTCAAAATTGTCTTGCAACTACTGAGACAATTTTCTGACAAAAATTATTTATGTTGTATATCTTTACAGAATACACCTCACTGTTTATATGTTCAGAAAAGAAAAAGTAAGTCAAGAGAGAAAAGAAAAAGTAAATCAGGGCTTCATGGTAGATAGGAGATTAGGCATCTGAACTGCCTACCTACATTCCTAAAAAACAAGTGCCCAATAATGCACATATACTGTAAAAAAATTAGTAAAAATTAAATTAAGTTATTTCATTACATTATTTAAGTTATTTAAAATCTCTTTTAACACTCAATAGGTATAAAAAACCAAACAAATAAACAAAATGACAAAACACTTAAGTATAAGCTATAAACAATTGCACTAAAATACAATAAAGTGTTAAACATACACAGTTCAAATTAACTACTTGAACAAAGCGACAATAATTGTAATTCAACTGTCAAGCTTTTGGAAAAGTAACCATCAATGTTCATAACTAATAGGAATATGGCTGTCAGTACTAATACATGGATCTGTCTGTTAGTTACAAATTAAAACCTAATGGCACTGTTGTACCTACAGGACATTTTTAAGGTGATAACAATTTCAATTGTGTGTTTTTAAAATCATTTTAAAGAAAATATGGACATCTTAAGAAGTAGCGCTATGGACAGCTAAAGACATTGTAAACTTACAATTAGCTTTCAATCTCGAAAGCTTAACATGTGTGTATACAAACATATGTACATTATAATATGGGAATAATGTGATGTAAATAATTTTGTATGACATGTTTAATGTAACATTAAAATTACATTTCAGGCAAGGAAAGATTCAATATCTCCATGAGATTAGATTTAAAAAAACATTTTACAAGACAATGAATGGTTCAATGCAGTAATTCATCTATATTTCTTGAAGGTACCTGAGGAGTACCCAAATTTTGCAGTTGCAGATAACTTTCTGCTCGTTCATGAGATAAATGCTTTATCATTGCAATCACAGCGATAATGCAAACTCCTACTATGCATATAAAGATGAATACGTTGATCCAGTATGATGCTGATCCTGATATTCTAAGAGGATCGTAATAATCTTTTATCAACATTCCTCGAGCATATTCTGGTTGGTCACATCTGTAACAAATACAAAAATACAAATTTATTTTTTTTATTAAATTATACTATTAGATAATTTAAAAAAGTGTTTACGAGGAAATGATGCAAAATTTAACACCATGTTTTTGATTTGTTTCAAGATCAAAATATAGATTTGGAAAAGGAAACAAAAGTGGTTTTTGAAAATAACAAATTTCGAAACATAATAAAGAATGTAACAGATTAATTTTAAGGAAGAGTATTCTCCAAATTATTGTGGTGTAACAGTGTCCACACCATACCGCATTGTGTTGTGTATTGCGGTTTAAAAGCAGTTTCCACTTCAGCTCAAGTGCACTCATTTTTTATTTTCTCATTAAAAAAAAGTTAGGTTATGTAGAAAATACAGCTATCATGCCAAAAAAAAAAAAAAAAAAAAAAAAACACTGAAATTTTTAAGGACATTATTTCTTGTACACATTAATGGTGGTTAAACAAATTGACTGATTTTTATAAACATAGCATATAAGTATTGTTTACCCATATCTCAGGTAGTATTATTTTTTAATATTTATTATAGGTAAATTCAAAGGGTAACATATTTAATAGATACACTTTTTAATCAATAATCCACTCCATAATTATACGGGATCAATTCTCTATCTCAAAAATTAAAAAATTTCAAATACTGTAAAAGTATTACTTATATACCTTTACAAACATTTTATAAATGTTTTAAGCATTAATCTTGATTGGGTATTTTTTTCCTGTATAATTGAAAAGAAACATATATATATATATATATATATATATATACATACATATATGTATGTATGTTAAAAATATCTAAAACCTGACAGTCTATGGTATATTTGGGTCAGTTATTAACAGTTACCATGTGCCTCTTCCCACAGTGATTGTAAGGCGAGAGCAGCACACTGTATTACTCATCAAAATAATTAAAACATCAGCTGTTCATGCTCCCCATTTTTGGATCACACTGTACATAACTGTTGTAGAATTCATTGTAATAAAAGACTTTTTCATATGTACTGTACTGTTTTATAAACACTACTTAAAAACAACTGTAAAACGCACTTTTTGAAAACATTCAGATTTTCTGGGGTATGACTCTAGATCAGGTAAGTACGGCAGCCACATGTCTTCATTCTTCACCCTCCCCAATAAAAGGAAATTTAGTTACACCACTTATCTACACTAAATCTTAAAATCAATAGATTTTCAATGATGTTTAACCTAAAAACTAAAAAATACAAAAATATTAAGATATTCATTGAACACATAAACATTAGTGTTGTAAATTTGAAAAAAATCATAATTTTTTCCATTTAAATTGTTTAAACTGTTAATTTTGTATGTGTTAATTATTTTTTTAAATTATTTATTTATTGTCCTTTTCTAATTACTTATAAAAGTAAGATTTATAAGCCTGCTGGCTTTATGATTGTTTCTAAAGTCAACATTTTTTTGCCAACAATTAAAAACGTTTAGGGTCTACACAGGTGTAAAATTAGTTCTTTTGACTTAGGGAACATTTTTGGCTCTGTGACTTCTACTGTCTGCTGTCAACACATTTTATGAACATGCATTTCTTTTCTTTTCGTAATTATCATATTTTTATCAAGTTTATTTTATGTTTGCAGTTCATGTTACTAACTGTATATATTGTTCCTATATAAATTTTAATGTAATTAGAGGGGTTGGCATGAGAGATTTAAAAAAAGCCTTGAAAATGACCTTTGTGCAATAACACTATCTCCTGTTCTAATTAATTACCCAACAGTACTATATTTTGAACCAATGAAATTGCACCAATTAAATTTGTATCATATTTTGCAGTTTACAATATAACTGGTCTCATTCATACTCTAATTGTTCAAAAGGGCTGATGATGGGAGCAGTGGTGGCTCATGGATTATTGGTGTATGGGTCTGGGAAGTATGATAAATTGACTAAGAAAATAAAAACGGACAACAAATTATTGTTTAAATGAAACATAAAAAACTACATCTTAAGTCTTTTTGCTATAGTTCTGACTATTTTAAGATAAGTCTAAAAAAGCTATTGAATTTTATTTGTTTTACAAATTATAATTAGCACATTTTAAATTTAATGTAGATTTTAAATTATTAATTTAAACAGGTATTGCTAGTTAAGTGTGAATTTTATGTAATTAAATGTGTTCATATTATCTACTTATTAGGTTAATCTGCACAAAATATCATTAGGACATGATACATTTAACATTAGTATGATGTTAAAGCAAGTCCCTGCTGGCTGTTGTGTTTGTTCATAAAGTACATTTTAAGGCAAAACATGACGGTTTGTTATAACGATTTATTAGAATTTTTTAATTATTGTAAATGTAGTGCATATATAAATACATGTTTGACCCTTGTTAGTGCTCTGACCTGTTCCATTGTCAATAGTTGGGAGAGTCACTAACAATTTGGGTTAGTGATTACAGTAATGTACACTAAATGTAGTGCATATATAAATACATGTTTGACCCTTGTTAGTGCTCTGACCTGTTCCATTGTCAATAGTTGGGAGAGTCACTAACAATTTGGGTTAGTGATTACAGTAATGTACACTAAATGTAGTGCATATATAAATACATGTTTGACCCTTGTTAGTGCTCTGACCTGTTCCATTGTCAATAGTTGGGAGAGTCACTAACAATTTGGGTTAGTGATTACAGTAATGTACACTAAATGTAGTGCATATATAAATACATGTTTGACCCTTGTTAGTGCTCTGACCTGTTCCATTGTCAATAGTTGGGAGAGTCACTAACAATTTGGGTTAGTGATTACAGTAATGTACACTAAATGTAGTGCATATATAAATACATGATTTTGACCCTTGTTAGTGCTCTGACCTGTTCCATTGTCAATAGTTGGGAGAGTCACTAACAATTTGGGTTAGTGATTACAGTAATGTACACTAAATGTAGTGCATATATAAATACATGTTTGACCCTTGTTAGTGCTCTGACCTGTTCCATTGTCAATAGTTGGGAGAGTCACTAACAATTTGGGTTAGTGATTACAGTAATGTACACTAAATGTAGTGCATATATAAATACATGTTTGACCCTTGTTAGTGCTCTGACCTGTTCCATTGTCAATAGTTGGGAGAGTCACTAACAATTTGGGTTAGTGATTACAGTAATGTACACTAAATGTAGTGCATATATAAATACATGTTTGACCCTTGTTAGTGCTCTGACCTGTTCCATTGTCAATAGTTGGGAGAGTCACTAACAATTTGGGTTAGTGATTACAGTAATGTACACTAAATGTAGTGCATATATAAATACATGTTTGACCCTTGTTAGTGCTCTGACCTGTTCCATTGTCAATAGTTGGGAGAGTCACTACAATTTGGGTTAGTGATTACAGTAATGTACACTAAATGTAGTGCATATATAAATACATGTTTGACCCTTGTTAGTGCTCTGACCTGTTCCATTGTCAATAGTTGGGAGAGTCACTAACAATTTGGGTTAGTGATTACAGTAATGTACACTAAATGTAGTGCATATATAAATACATGTTTGACCCTTGTTAGTGCTCTGACCTGTTCCATTGTCAATAGTTGGGAGAGTCACTAACAATTTGGGTTAGTGATTACAGTAATGTACACTAAATGTAGTGCATATATAAATACATGTTTGACCCTTGTTAGTGCTCTGACCTGTTCCATTGTCAATAGTTGGGAGAGTCACTAACAATTTGGGTTAGTGATTACAGTAATGTACACTAAATGTAGTGCATATATAAATACATGTTTGACCCTTGTTAGTGCTCTGACCTGTTCCATTGTCAATAGTTGGGAGAATCACTAACAATTTGGGTTAGTGATTACAGTAATGTACACTATCAATTCCTCTCCATTCCTTTCAATCCTTTGCACCCAGTGCTTAATGTATAGTTCTGAATTCTGAATCGGCCACTCTAAACTTTCACTTGGACTCATTGTAATTGACAACTGCATTATCGAAACTTTTACACTTCTAGATACAATATTAAACATCTATTACGTAATTAAATCAAAATTATTAAATAGAAGTCTTTTTGTTAAAACAATTTGTTTGTTAAACTAATCAACTTTTAAGCTCAAACAAAAACACAATGTTTCACTTTTTAGTTATCTGAATGTCGCTAAATTTATACTCTAGCTTATTATAGTGTTGGTTTTATATAAATTTTAGCTAATTGTAAAAGATCACTTTTTCTGAACATTTTTTTTTAATAATTTTTGAAAAAAGTTTTTGAACAAAATATACAACTGAATATATTTTTGCAACTTTTAGCTTATGGATTTAGTTTGTGTTTAAATTATTGCAGTGACAATAAGCTCATTCAATGGCAGTATCTTTTCATTTTTTTTCATACCTAATATTATTGAATAGGTAGTTTACAATGTTGTTGACAAGGATCATGGGTTTTATCTTTATTGCTCAATAACCACTTTTACACATAACATATGTTCAAATAATACAGTTAATAAATCTGTTTTTAAATATGCATTTTCTGCATTGTTGTAGGGAAAACTTGCAATATTCCTTAAGAATATTGTAGTAGTTATAACGTAATTTCCACTACAAAGTTCTGCAAGTGCTGCGTTGACCTTGATATTAATTCAGAAGATTGTATTGTTAAATTGCAAGCATTTCATGGTTCTAAGTGATTGAAACAAAGAGCTTAGAATAGTATCTTTGGCACATTAAAGAGAGACTACACATTAAATAATGAATTGTTTTAAAACCTGAACATTAAAGTATTAGCATACATGGTCAGGATTACTTTCAGCTTAGTTGAAATTTTCTTAACTACACTCAGTTTTAATTTCAAATTTTGTATATTAGCTAACTAGTTTAAGTTACAGTTCTACAAATACATGATTAAACTTTGAGAAATATTGGTTGAGTGAAATCAGGTCTCTGGTATTAAAAAAAAATAAAATTGTAGATAACTTCCATACCAAACATTTTTGAAAGAAAGTTTTGTGTTTGTGTAACATGTTACTAGTGTTACAATTCTGCTAAGAATATATGTGCATGCTTTGAATTATATATGTGAATAATTTTTACCCCTATCGATAATATGGCATGTACTCCTCTAATGAAGTATAGCAAGATTTTTGATTAAATAAGTTATTAAGTAATTGCTTAATAAGGGTTACATGATCAGATAATAATTGTTCTATTTCACGTCAGTTTTTTCACCGTGTCACTGTCCCCTTGTTGACCTTGCATAATCCTGAATAGTTGGTCATAACACAGCTGTCTTCTTCATTTTTTATGCCTCTTATGTTGTCTTCATGGTACAGCCTTTGGTGATGTTAAAATCATCAAATCAGACAAAAAAATTAAATGTAGAAACCATTCTGACATCCTTAAAGGTAGTAACACAAAGACGGCATGAAAAGTATACCTCAGTGAAGCATACAACTTTGTTTTAACTGATAGTCAAAGAATACTAAGACCAAACAAGCCAACAAAATGTGAAAATAAATTTTGTTCATTTCATACTTGAAAAATATGTCATGACATATGTTTGAGCATCAACAAATTAATAAACATAAAAAAATATTTTTTTTTTTTTTTTGGTGTTTAACATCTGACTATTGTGCACACTTGGGCTAATACAGACAATGGGATGATTTATAGCATATGAAAATGCCAAGCCCTGGCTGGGAATTGAACCCGGGTCCTCAGGATGAAAGCCCAGTATGCTATCAACTAGGCCACTGAGGCGGCTTTATAAAAAAAAATGAACACACATATATTTGTAACTTTAAAATTTAAATTACGTTAAATTTTAAACAATAGTTTTTTCAATTTTTTAAAATATATTGACATTTTGAACTATGGTACTGTAAAAGTATACTTTATTGTTTTTATGAAAACTAATTTATTTACAGTTTACCTTAACTCTCCAGAAAGGTTTGATCCAATATTGGCAGTCGCTAACCAAGACAAACTCTCATCGCATTGCCATGGATTATTTTGTAAATCCAAATATTCAACTTCAACTAAAAATTGTTCAAAATATTTATTCAGAGTTGTAAGCTGACAATGGTTTAGAGACAATTTCTTTAGATGAGGAGCAGAAAGTCCAAAAATATCTGCAGCAAGCTTGTAAAGTTTTGAGCAATTTTCAACCGATAACACTGTTAAATTATCAAGACTTCTTAGAGACCCCTGTGAAAGTTCTTTCAAATTTGGCATTGAATTTAAAATCAAAACTCTCAAATCTGGTGCACGGTCAAAACAACCATCTGGAATTTCTTCAATCGGATTCCTAGACAAATCTAAATATTTTAAAGAATTTGGCAATAGTGGTATTTCAGTTAGAAAATTATCTTGTAAATAAAGTGAATTGAGATGTGGTGCATCAAATAGAAAATCATCTGGAATTTGTTTCAAAGTTGTGTTTGATAAATCAAGTGATCTAAGGCCTTGATTTAAACTAATTTCTAATGTTTGAAACTGTGACAAATGATCCCCAAGCCCAACGTTGTTTCCCAAAAATAATTTCTGCAAATGAATAACAGGTTGAAATGTGCCAGGCCCAATAAATTTGATTAAATTATTGGATAAATCTAACACTTTCAAGCTAAGAAGACTGTTTGTAATATTTGATTGAAAATATTTTAGTGAATTGCTACTTAAATTTAAACTTGTTAGATCGGCTAGTCCATTAAATGAATTGTTATAAATAACACTGATATTATTCTTTGATAGGTCAAGATCTAGTATTGAGGACCAATTGAGAAAACTAAAGTCTGGCAAATACGATAAACTATTATTACTGAGCTTTAAGTATAGTATTGGTTCCACTGCAATAGCGCTTGGAAGCTTAATCAGCTCCATGGAAGAACAGTCAACTATCCATTTCACATCTTCATTTGTTGTAACATTGCACTGTCTTGACCACACTAAATTTAACAAAACAGGAAACATCAACACTACAACATTCATCTTTGCAACAGCTGTTGAAACTAACTGAACTTAAGTGTAAACAAAGATCTCTGCTGTTGTTATCAGTTAATGCTTGTTTTATTTGCACTAAATCCCCTTATCTCTGAATACAGTCATTTTCATACAACACTGGGAACTTGATTGACTCATTGAAAGGATTGCCTGCCAGTCTATCACACGATATTTCATTTCCATTTCTTTTCTTTGTATTAATGGCCATATCAACATTTATGTTTTTGTCGAAAAGTTAATGTTCTTTAAGAAAATTCTTTGAAGATTTCTGAAAAAAATGAGAATTAGTTCTAAAAAATTATAGCTTGATGGGTTAAACAACAGTTATTACTCGTAATGCTCAATAGTATAATAATATATTTTCAATAATAAAATAAATTATTACATTTATTATAAAACAATTACTTACATTACTATTATTTCTGTATCTAATTATACAGTACTAGAATTTGCAATAAAATAATTCATAACTAGAAGGTACCCTTGCCCACTTAGCAAGCTACTAGTTTCACTGGTAATAAGGAGTATGAGACCAGAACTTCCCTGAAATAAATAATATTAAATATGTGTATGTCAACATTTATTGAAATTGACTCTTGGTTAAATTAAGCTAAAAATAATTAGCCTACTTTAAACTTTAAAGATATGGGCTACTCCACATGTATAAACTATCAGCTTTCATTTGGAAAAAAACCATTTAACTATCTGCTGTCAGATTTTGAAATGAAATACCCACAGTTAATTTTGAACCTAATAAAGTAAAAAATAAAAATAAAATAACTTCATATATGTATACAATAACAAAAAACATGATTTAGAAAAACATCACAAAAAGTTTGTAAATGATAAAAGAAAGTCTCATGAAGAGATTCAATATAAAAAAAATTATAAAAAAAGAATGAGATATATATTTTAATACCATTAATAAATTACATGTAATATATTAATACTGATATCAGAAACAGCATTTACTACTCTGTTATGTACGGCAGCATTTTCATTTATTTTTGACAACAGTACACGATAATGCTTGAACTTTGAAAACTTAAATTCCTCAATATAAATATAAAAAAAGTCAGTTCTTCCTTGCAGCGCTCTTAAGATAATTACTTCAATAACTACGATGTTTTGGGAAATACAACCTAGATAATACAAAATATAGTGTATGTTGTTTTCCATTATACAATAATAAGGTTTACTAAAATATAACAAGAGGTTAGAGAAGTGGGTAATTTTAAATATACCATAAAAAAATTCAAAAGTATTATTTCCTGAATTTAATGTTTTACAAAAATACAACACTTTTGATTGTCATGTTAAATTAGTTAAATTATTATTATGTTTTTTTTATATGTACTATAAAATCAAAGATAATTATTATTGTTTATGAAAGGGGGATTGGTAGGTCAAATGGCAGGGCCAATAGAAGAGTTAATCTAATACTTAATTTTCATCAAATTATGTTATGGTATTTCAGTCACTACCTGTTATAAAAAATGTTACAGCAAACATTGCACTAACTTTCTTACAAATGTACAATCATGTGCAAAAAATAGATAAAGTACAGTGACTGCCAGGACTATACCTTCTTTCAAATAATCAGTACAACATTAATTTTTCATTTAAGCTTTATTAATTACTTGTTAAATGTTGGCCTATGCTATTTGCTTTATGTTGAAAAATCTCTTCCAAGTGATGGTTATCTACATGAATACCAGTAAATGGAAGCTCATGAACTTGATACATTGGAAGGGCTGCATTGCTGCAGTATAGTTTTTTTACTCCTAAAATACAGTTTTTTTTAATTGAAAAACATTGTCTTTTTAATTTTGCTTATTTGCTTCACTTTGTTGAATTATGATATTTATTGTTCCAAGAATACCTAAATCCATTATGTCTTTTAAATATGTGGGAAAGTCTTAATGTTTCTTAATTTTATCAATAACATGTTAAAGTCTTCTTCAATTTTTGCTCATAATATACGATCACCAAGCAAAAGGAAAGAAAAACAGAATGAGGCATTTTTACTGTCTCAATCACATAACCATTTGTAATTATCATTATTAATATATTAAAATTTCTCACATGCGACTTTTACCTGCTTTTTCAGATGTATTTAATTTTCAAATTTGGCTTAGGACATCCTACATATAATTTTTTTCCTTCAATATCAAGTTTAGTAAAACTATTACTTTGCAAATTAAAACTTATAATAATAATTCATTGTTTTTAAACTGGTACAAACAGCCAAAACTTATTAATACCTACTTGAAAGTAATTAATCAAAATTCTATTTTGTTACAATTTAATTTCAGTATGAAATAAAATGTTTGATTTTTAATAAACTCAGAAAATAAAATATTTATTTGTTGAATCAGGGAGGTCTGCAGATCTTATACAACAATAAATTTGCTCTTTAAGCTGTACTACATGTGCTCCAATCTCTTTAAATAAGTGTCTTATTTATGAATGAACAAGTTTTGAACTGTAGACATAGAGTTTAAAATACTCTACAAAAAAGTCACACATATTGAGGTCTGAGGATAAAGGAGGATTGGACACATACCCAATCCTCAAAATTAAGTGATCAGAAAAATCCTGTACAGGCTGTGTAGCTAAATCTTTTTATAATCACACATCTTCAAACCTTGTCGCAATGTAACCACTTGTCACCAACCAAACTTTCAGTGAATTTAAACATTGTGCATAGATCTGTCTTAGATTATCTAATACACAATGTCTGTTGTTTTGATGGTTGATGAAGCCATTTAGATGTAAGCATGCCTCAACAATCATAAACAATAATGCCTCAAGGAGCTACATGTACACAATGAACCATTTCAAGTACAGGTATCAAATCGAAAAAAAGCACTGTGGCACTAATCAATGCTCTTTTGCTATTGAATTGGGAGCCTAAAAAAAAAGATGAAATGACCTCCTTTTTCTATACCCCTCCCATGCCGAATACAGTCCTGCCAAAAATAGATATACTCTCAGGAGTAACCCTGTATAATATATGGAAACACAGTTCGCCATTTTCCAAAAAATTGTAGTTCAGGTAACAGAAAAAAACATAAGAAGATTTCAAAGGCCAAATTCTAAACATTTTTTGATTTTATTTAAATGGTGATCATATACACAAAATAATAATTTAAATCAATTTCAATCCTAAACAGTTTAATTTACAACAAAAAAAAACTGAAAAAATAATCTGTAATAAAACCCTGATTTTTTTAAACTTTGTATATTAACTTTGTTTTTATTATTTATGTATGATCAAAATTGGTAAGAGTTGATTTTATGGTCTTAGAGGCTACTACCATAATATTTCTTTTTCCAATAGATTTAGAACTAAAGTATTAAATTTACAAGATAGTAGTAAGCCCATTGTTGTCAATGTGCAAGGATTATTATGTACAATTTTTATTCAGGAAGTTATTGATACTTTTTGGAATTCTTACGTTAATTAGGACTGTCTTAAAGCATTACTGTTTGCAGATGATACATGGATCACTCAGGATTAGATATGATTCACACAGGCCTATCAATTTACATTTTGAATAAGTTGTAACAATTATAACTTTAAACTTTTCATCAATAAAACATAAGTTATAGCCCTTAAAGTTAAATTTCCTACTTGTTCCAAGACTGTTAGACTATATATGACTTAATATTGTTCTACAAATATTTCAATGTAGAACAAAGAAAATGGACAAGTAAAACCGTCTGCTCTATGAGACTTTTGTCATAGCATTTCTGAAATACCAATTAGATAGCAAAAGTGGGTTAAATTTTATAATAACATAATATACATTTTTAAAATGTGATGCACATTAAGTGTTTATCTATTTTTATTCATAAATAACTTTACACACATATTGATTTGGGAAGAGAGATGGGACACTCATGAAAAATTTTGTAGACTCCTAAAGACCTTAACAGTGCTACTTCACTGGGTATGTAAAAGGTGATATTAAGTACTTATTATCTTAGTAATTTGAAACAGACATCACCCTAATCACCTAATCATTGACTGCAAGAAATTGTAATTATAGGCTAAGTTAAGTTTTGAGTTAAATTACCAAGCATATTTAAAACACCAATTTCAATATTAGGTTTAAAACAGTATCTTAAAGATCAAGTTTACGTCACAATTTCTCAAAAAGAAAAAATCTATTTCTACTGAAGATTTCAAATACTTTTTAAATAGTTAATTACAGCAAATAAATTGTTTGTAGAGAAAGGTTAATCACAACCTAACCTGTTGCAGCTAACAACAAATATAAAAATTTTATTAATTTTTAAGTGTAAAGAAATTTATAAATGTTTTGATTAGTAAGTTAATAAAAATAAGGTTATTGCTACTATTATTGTTCTTGTACACATAGCAAATTGAACATTAAGGTCTAATTACTACTATATTTATTTTTAAAATATTCATATTTCAAGAAATTAATATAGCTCGTTATATTGTTATAATATACATAATTTTAAATTGGCTGTTAAGAGTAAGCCAAATAGTCATTTAAATTTAGAGCCACAAACCATATAATTGTAGGCCTCTACACTCTACTGTACTACAATACAATATGGGTCACATCCCAGCTGATCAAACTTTTGTCATACCTAACCATCCATTCACCCTTGAATAACTATCTGATTTAATTACATTTTTATATACAATGTATAGTAATAATTAATAACTCTACTCATATTATTACAGTATCTCGATACATACTGTATTATTCTAAAAAAACTGCAAGTAATGTCGTGATATACAAACAGAAAAAACAAAGTCTACTTTAACATTAACTAATAAAACTAGAACCATAAAACATAACACAAAAACTTCAAAAGTTAAACCAACAAACTTTAAACATTGTGCTGATGTCTGACAAGGCATTTGGACAAAATCAATTTAGCCAACCCATTATTTCCAGGCTAAACTATATCTACACTGTGTATTAAAGTAGTTTTATTATGACGTTACAAAAAAAAATTAATTTATTGAATTGTTTAGGTCTATGCAAGCATTGAATATGATGCAAGTGAACAGTATTGTTTAAATATTACTCGGGAATTATAACAACCACGTCAGTATTTTTATGCGTTCACAAATTAATTTTAGAAATCATATTACATATTGGTTCTTATGAGATTAAAGGTTTCAGATAATAACAGTTTGTAAAACCTCACATATTAATTTATTATTTCTGTGCCAAAATCAGAATAAATTTATAAAAAAATAAACTTTAGTTTATGGCTTTTGCTCTCTCTCTCTCTCTCTCTCTCTCTCTCTCTCTCTATATATATATATATATATATATATATATATATATATATATATATATATATATATATATATGAGCCGCCTCGGTGGTCTAGTGGATAGCGTACTAGGCTTTCACCCCGAAGACCCGGGTTCGATTCCCGGCGAGGGCTTGGCATTTTTCATACGCTAAATCATCCCATCGTCTGCATTAGCCCAAGTGTGCACAATAGCCGGACATTAAACACCAAAAAAAAAAGAAAAAGAGATATATATACATCATTTTATTTCAGGTTACTACCGTTTAATCAAAATTAACCGTTATTTAAAAAAATAAATCCATGTGTGTGTGTGTGTGTGTATATATATAAAATATACATACATTTTTTTAAAATAACGGTTAATTTTGATTAAACAGTAGTAACTTAAAATCCGAATCTTCATACAGTAGTTTTATACACAATCTGTTGAAAATAGGCAGAACTATTTTTGACAAATAGGTCGCTAAAGACAGAATGTTGTTTTATTCTGTACAAACAACTTTAAAGATTAATACATTACATAAAAACTGATTTAATAACTTTAGTAATCAACAGTTTTAAGAAGGAGATATTAGAACAGAAGTAAGATGGAAGAGTACAGGGGCTACTTAAAAAAGCAGTTAAAGCTTATCTAGAAGAAATATGTACAATAACAACAATTGTTTTATTTGAAGTAAAGTTAGGACCATTACTGGTTCTTTCTTTTACACATCATAAACAAAAAAGGTAAGAGGAACTACATTCTCTCAATGAATTAAAAATGAACACTTATAAATATAATTTGAAAACAGAATGAGATAAAATTAATATTATTAAACATTTGTGACATATGCTAGCTTGTAAATTCAAAAGTTAACTAAAAATAAATAAATGTTATAAATATAATAGTACAGCATTATTTACATTGGTAAATTATAAACATTTGCACACATATACAATTACTTAACAAAGGTAAGTGTTGACTTGGTCAGATAAAAAACTTTTTTTGTAAACATCCACAGTCCACTTCGGGCATAGTTATATTACGTTTATATTAGATCTACACAAACGATATCGAAACTCTGATAGTAGTGCAATTTATTGTAAATGTTGCAAATGCGATACAAAGTTATACTGTATACTGCTGTCTCATTCTAGCATCATAACAAATCGACAGTGCTGCGCTCATAAGTTAACAGTTGGTTTTGTATGTAATACTTAAAATATTTAATATCATATTATTTTTGTAAAGATAACAAACAAAACTTATATAAACAAAAATATTTTATTTGTAACTACATTTAAGTTAAACACTTGCTACTTCCTCTTATACTTCCTACTTTTTTTTAAAAGAATAAGACTGATACTCAGCAACAGACTAAGTGATATCAGATAACTCTAATCTAATAAAAATGTCCTCAAACATGTGTTCACTACAAGCTGAAATAGCCGCCTCGGTGGTCTAGTGAATAGCGTACTAGGCTTTCACCCCGAGGACCCGGGTTCGATTCCCGGCAAGGGTTTGGCATTTTCATATGCTATAAATCATCCCATCGTCTGCATTAGCCCAAGTGTGCACAATAGTCGGACGTTAAACACCAAAAAAAAATCCTTCTTCTTCTTCTTCTCCTTCTTCTTTATCTTATTCTCCTTATTCTTCTTCTCCATTTCTTCTTCTTCTTCTTGTCCTCCTCCTCCTTCTTATTCTTCTCTCCTCCTCTTCTTCTTCTTCTTCTCCTTCTTCTTCATCTCCTCCTCCTCCTTCTTCTTTTCTTCTCCTTCTACTTCTCATCCTCCTTCTTCTTTGTCTTCTCCTTCTTCTTCTTCTTATTCCTTCTTCTTATTATTATTATTTCCTTACAAAAAAAAAAAAAAAAAAAAATACAAGCTGAAATAAACTTTTTTTGTCTGCACAGTGTTCAAACTCATCACATGCTTGCAATTCAATAAATTTGTCTACAGCAATCTGCAGGGACATAATTCAGCTGGAAATGTACTTAGTCATCAACCAACTCCCCTTAGGTTTTTTAGCAGGACCAACATGAATATAATGAACAACATGAAACTTTTGCACTCTATTTGTTCTTTATCATAAAAATATGCATTCTGAACCAATGTGCTTCCATTTCTATTAAGAATACATAAATAAAAATATTTTTCTACAGTTTCTTGATATATTTTTACAAACTCTACATTATGCAAAACAATAAGATCCAAAAAATATACGGACTTGAATTTTACTACAGTTTTGTGCTTGTTATATTAACTTTGGTTTTATGATAGATGAAATTAAGTATTAATTAAGGAACAATATCTTTAACTTTTTATGCAACCATTTCATAAGCATCAATGATTATTGGATTTAGTTGGTCATTGGGATTTATGGTTATAAGTTTCAAGTTACAAAATTTTTGGTAACATAATCTTAGAACTCAAGTTTTTGAATATTTTTATGAAAAAAAGATGAAAATTGAATTATTTGTTCAAAAATATTATTTGGAAAGAAAAAATCATATAATTCTGCCTAACTTTGCCATACAAAGGTAGAATATATCTACCTATACAGTAAACGTATGCAACAGGGCTCTCAAAAATGAAGTACATTTCTTACAAATCTGTCCATTTTGCAAAAAACCAGATTGAAATCAATTCCATGGTCTACCTTTAGGCTACTAAGGAGTTGAATTACATATGAGGTGTGTTTGGGAAGTTTAAGATTATGCTAGCAATTACAAAATGCAGTACTTAGGTTACTTTGTTGGATCTCGTTTGTAGTTGTCTCCTGTCTCAACACACCAACTCCAAAGTTGTTTTCATTCTTGGAAGTATTTCTAGAAATTCTTTTTTTTTTAACAGCATTTCCACATATTTCCCTGGATGTCTTCAGTTGAGGTAAATCAGATACCTCAACAGTTTCCTATCAGTGAAAATTTCAGTTTAGAAATCAGATAGAAATTGACAAACATAAACAGGAATTTTGTGAAAAATTCTGATGGAGGAATGTTGTGGTGGAAGATTCAAATTTTGTCTCTCATAGTTTAGGCCTTTCCTTCTGCACATTTTTGTGTAAATTTCATTTTTATAATATTCCTGGTTAACATCTGCCTGTAAGGTAAATTCTTGATGACTGATAATATTGTCTAGACATTCAACCAACTTTTTCACATTTCTATCTGCCATAGAAAACTTGGACAATTCCTCTGTAGTGATTCCTCTTCTTTGTTTCTGGGTTATTCCCATAAATCCATGATTTGGGATTTAAGAAAAATCTTTTTAAGAAAAATTTTAGTTTCAGTCCAATAAATCCTTTAAGTTCAATGAACATTTTTTACATGGATGAAAATATAATATTTTTTCCTTTTGGATGTATTTTATGTTTGGATATGATAAACAACTTATGTATATTGCAAATTTTTTTAAAAATATTTCTAAAAAATTTGTCAAAACATAAGAACGGTAAGATTAAATTTCTATAAAAAAATTTTCCTATAAATCGGACAATGGGATTCAAAGAATTAATCAGACCTTAGGATACTTCAAGCAGTGTTGTTTCTGATGGATAGCAAAAGTTTTAGAATGAATTTTATGGATACATGGAACATGTTCAAATATTCAGTTAATTAAACAATACAAAAACTTAAATTTAATTTATCTGATCTGACATCTCCCTAATTGTAAGTCTATGGTTACAGCTCAATAAACCATAAACTTTAACATTATTTTTGTTTTGAAGTGCACAGTAACCTGGAGTGTGTGGAGAGGGTTGTAACAATTTGAAGTTCTTGAATCTAGACAAAAACATCTAACCAGCTTAGTCATTTATCTCCAAATTACCTTTTTAAGATTTCGTAAGTATCCGAAGCTGACTTCATGGTTTCAAAACAAAATTTGACATACACTTGCTCCATTTTTTACTATTTAATTAAAAATTATGAAAACAATTTTATAAGAACTAAAAATACATCTTCACTCGCCAAAATGCCACTCTCTACTGGATAAAGATATCTTGGCAATCTATAATAGATGTTTCAAAGACAAAACGAGCTTCTTCTTCCAACTCCACAAGCAAACCTAACTCCTCCAATTAATTGATCAATTGCGGCACCTGTCTTAAACTTTCCAATTCCATCTCATATCTAGTTAAAGTTGCAGACTTATACTTTCCTAATACTTCCAGTTTTTTGACCTGTGATAGACTCCAAATATTTTTATTGTGCATGCTAATTTTTTCAGTCACATGACAAAAATGTTGTTAGGTCCGAACTATGGAAATCCCCCCAATGACCTTTATGTCATGGAGAAGGTATGTAAAGCAACATATAGACTGCAGGAAAGTGGTGTCTGGCTATGCTTTAACTTTGGGGCATGGTAGAATCACAGAAAAGATCAATGGTTCAATTCTAATGATGGTGACTAATCAGATGGTCAAATGACACATCATTTCTAAAATGATCGTTTCTAAAAGGATCGTATAAAAATGACAAATTCCTTTGTTGTTAAGTTGACATTTGAGGAAGAAGATTGTGTTTTGAGAAACTCTGGAGATGGCTCCAAAACAATGACAGGCACTATACTGCCTGAGACCGGGTTGAAGGAAGTTATTACCCTGGGACAGTATACAACATTAGCAGGTTGAAAGAATGGCCGCTAATGACTATGTTCTGAAGAATTTAGAATCTTGAATACGGGACTTCAAGAAGGCTCGTATTAACATTTATATTGATAATCATGCAGTAATCAAAACACTTGTGGTTCCTACAATTCAGTCCAAGCTGGTCTGGAAGTGTTGGGAGAAACACAATGCTCTATCCTTGAGAAACCAAGTATTGGATTCCGGGACATAATCGGGTTGAGGGTAATGAGAAGGCAGACTGACTAGCTAGACTGGGATCTGCATCTGAGTTTATTCGATGCGAACCACTTTAAGGATCTATCTATATCTATCATTGGTTGAGTCTGCTATCATTAGGTGGATTAATAAGCAACACTAGGCAAGAATAATCTTCATGGTCATTCCCATAGAAAGTGTTTCTTGGGTAAGGCTCCTCATGAAGGATTTAAAAGGCTAGCAGATATCTTTGGCAGGTCATAACTCAGGAAAATTTTGGGTTTCATTACAGGGCACTGTGGTCTGTGGGTGCACATGAGCATGAACAAGATAGGTATGTACCAAAGAGAAACCCTGTGTAGGTTATGCAGTAAAGAGAAGGAAACTGTAGAACACATAATTTATGATTGTGAGCATCTTGCTAGCAAGAGCTAAGGGTTTTTTATTTTCCAGGACTTTAAGGACCTTCAGCAGGATGAGCTAGTCAGTAGATTGTAGGAACTTACTAAAGGCATCAATCTGCTGAACTAGTACTTAAGAGGTTTAGTTGCACAATAGACCTGTTGATCGCAATGTCTGGGGTTGTATAATCCCAACCTCTAGTTTCTAATCTAACTGAACTATAGCAAGCAATATATTAGAAAATAATACCGTATAAAGATGTATGCTACACACAAAGTAATTCAGGTAAAAGACAACTATTATTTCTAAGTAGAACAAAAATGATTATTTAATAAATCTTTAAAAAGTGTGTATATATAATTGATGTTATACATCATTAAATTTAGATTAAATAAATATTTTTTTTAAATCGTGCTTAGCTTTGTCATGTACAATATTATTAAAAAGTTATACAATTTGTCTTAAAGCAGGTATTATATATCATCCAACGTTGATTCATTGTTGCTGAAACAAAAACAAACAAATATTTTATTATTTTTAATACTTATAAAAATATGGAAAGAAGCATTGTCATCTAACAGCGTATTACTATCTGGTAACAGATTATGTATTTTGAAGTTATTATTATTAATAGAAATTTCTGGGCAGTTGTTAATCTAAACTCTGTTAAACTTTAACTGGATCTCTGTTTTATATAAAATCTGTTCAATGTTAGTCTAGGCCCAATGTCAACAAACACATGTGTATCCACTCCAAATTGATTTGTTTATAAGATTACCTATCATGCACTAGTCTGTGATAAGCCAGCAGTACATTAATCGCTAAATGATAAGTACAAACAGTTTCCATTCAAAGTTAGCACTCTAATTGCTTGTGTGTTCAGTTCATAATGTCATTTATAGTAACTTGTACTGATGAAAAAAGTAAAGAACGCTTCATTATCATAAATATAGTATACAAGTTTAACTCTCATGCAATTTCATTATTGTGCACAAATTAAATTTAATTAACTTACTCTAACAAAAGCATGTTAAAGTATAACAAAAGCATGTTAAAGTATTTCAAAACCACATTATTACAAAAACAATGTCTTATTACTTACCTTTTCAAAATTGTTAAATTATTTAAAAAATGGGAATATTTTAAAAAATCTTGTAAGATCTAAAACATTTCAACTAGCCTATTATCATAACTTGAAAGCAAAACTGCAAAATGATTAAGGACCGATTTCAATAAACTGAATTTATTATACATTAATTTAAAGTTGTTGCTTTTTATTTATATTTTAAAATTCATTAAGTAACTATGATACATTTCAAAGTACATCATATTTAGCTGGGAATGCAATATTTAAATGAGCAATGGAAATTACAACAATCCAGAATCAAAATAATTCATATTTGCAAGTGATATGGGTGTTAAAAAGATCTGCAATGTGTTAAACCCAATTCATTGAAGAGTGTTCCTAGACTGATTGATTTTCACCCAAAAAGATAGGAAGTCTGAAATTAAAAATAATGTTAAGTTCCAACTGTCAAAAATGAAGTCAGAAAATTTGCTCGAAAAAGTCACAAACGAAGACTACATTAACACTTCAATGTCGAAGGCCTCCAGCTACCCAACAATGATGGCTTAGTCAAAGATTGAAACAAGTAAAACCATTTGAACTGGTGTAGTTATTGACATATCACTAGAGAGATTAAGTAATTATCAGTGGAAGAAACTTAGTAATTACTGTATTAATTTATGTTAGAAACAAATAGCTTATTAGTGTCCTAACCTGACACATAATAAGCTTCTATGTAAAAACCAGACTGCTATGTAAAAAAATGCTTCTTGTACAGGAAAGTCACCACAGATCAGTTAGCTTGATTTCAGTATTTCCTGAATGTTCACAATAACCACAATTGTAAATTGACCACAGGAAGCTGGTGTAATTGTTGCACAACAACCATTTTTTTTTTTTATTAAATTTTCACAAAACATTCTATTATTTTGCTGAAATAAAAATATATTTAAGTATAAGTTGCGCTTCTTGGAAAAAGTTATATTTTAATAACACTGACAAAAAATTAAAGGAATGCAAAAATAGTATGCTGGTACAATGTTACCTTCACAAAATTCAGATTGTTAGAACACAAGCTCTCATGCAGTGTGTATAATAGAGGAAAATTCTAGATCATATATATGTTACAATGCCTACAGTACAGCAGGCTAGCTTGCCTGCTATACTGTAGGCATTGTAACATATATATGATCTATAGCATCAAAGCATATAGCATCAAAGCACCTACAGCAATATTTTTCACTGAACACACATTATGTTAGGTTAAAAGTTAATCAAATGAATATTGTTTTTGTTGTAAGTTTCACATCTGGCTTATATGTTTTGAGGAAAAAACATCTTTAAAATTTATGCCAGTTGCGCCCAAATGAACGATAGTTTTTAACAAATTAATTTAAAACTAATAATTTGGCCTAAAATCATTAAGTTATTCTCATTTTAAAGAGGAAGAACTAAAGTTTGTGTTGGTACTATTCCAGTATTTATAGTGGCTAAATACCATGAACTGTGCACAATGCAAATTTTGTATTTTCTTATAGCTCAAAGCTATACACAACTGACATATTCACAGAAATAACTGTGACTATCTATCTGATTTTTTTTTTACCAAAATTAAAGTGTATGATGTGAGGTGCATCTTTTAAATTATTATCCATTTAACATTAATATAGGTTTGGTATGTTAACATAATTTCACTGCATGTACATTCTGCATGTAAGAATATATCTACTTTTAATAGAAAAGAATAATAATAAGAATTTAAAACAACTGCTGCCTGATTTTGTAGTATATGTAGAAATTATATAGACTATTATTTTTGGTATAAGACAATTTATGATTTTTTAAAAGTGGAACTTATTTAGACATACTTCATTTCTCTGCTTTCATTTGTGACTAGACATTGTGGGAAAATGCTTATATTTTACATGTAAAGCTTTTTTATGAACTAAAAAGCATGCATTTGTTACAGTTTATATTTAAAACTCTCTAAAATGTACTCTTTTTGTTAATGTAGCTACTCAATTAGGGTACTTAAAAAAATACAGTAATTATAAAGACAAGGAAAAGTTAGGTCTAACCAGTATATTATAATCACACACACACACACACACACACACACACACACACACACACACACACACACACACACACACACACACACACACACACACACACACACACACACACACACACACACACACACACACACACACACACACACACACACACACACACACACACACACACACACACACACACACACACACACACACACACACACACACACACACACACACATCTTCATTAATAATTTTGAAACACCTGACTTCACAACTCACCAGTTGCCACTTACAGCACTGTATGACTTTGAAACATTGGTAGTAAACATAATATAAAAATTAACAAAGAAAGAACTGTTGTCCAAAATCAGCTGTTTTTTCACCTAATTTGTAGAGTAATATAAAGTTAAAATACTTTAGCCCTTTAAGTAACAGTTATGTGACTGGACATTATGCATAATTTCAGTTAATATTAAAAACTTTCAAATAAAAGAATATTCAATCATTATTTTTTTTTATTTATAATTAGTGATAGCTTGTCATCTGATTTATATAATTATATAGCTAGATCCATTATGCATTGATGAAACAGCTAATTTTAATATTATTAAATTTAGTGTGTGTGTGTGTGTGTTTTATAGCACACTAGTTTGCAATTTGATCCAAACTTGTTGAAAAAATTAATTATAGCAATAGCTTGAACCAGCAAAATTTGTTCAACAGTTTCAAAATGGCGGCCATTAAAAATCTTTAAAAATTCATAACTTTTTGTCTTTTTTTAGAATTTGATTTCACCATAGTAATCAGCATTAAAAACTCCTTAAATTAGCATTTTCAAATATCAAAACCCGTTGAAATTAAAAAATTTTTGGATGGCGATCAGAGTTTATTTTCGTTGAGTTCTTCAGGCTGCAGCTTACAACAGTCGAGAAACTCAAATCTGAATGAACTAATCAGTTCAGTTTTTGTGTTCTTCTGTTTTGACTATTTGAATTTTTGCAGTGGGTTTTAAAAATGCAAATTTTTGGTACACACTGCAAACACAGTATTTAAAAATTCATGCAGTTGGTTAACATTTTTTAAAGGTTTACAGCATAATTTGACTAACTTCTAAACTCATTTTATAAAGTTTGTGTGCAATAAAGTGGATGATTTATAAACTTCACAAATCATCCGAGTTTGTCAAGAAAATCAATTATGATCAACGAAATCCAACTCCTTTGTTTACCGCAAATATATGTTCAATCATCTTTAAAAAACTTTTTACAGCACTTCATCACATGTTATTACATTGTCATAAACAGAAATCACTTTATAGCTTTTTATTTCTATAGGTAGCAAGATATTGGATATAGGCTGATACTGCATACTTGTTCTTCTGCAAGAATTCCAACTTTAAAACAAAAACATTTTAGTGTCACTAACACCTTACAACCTTAATTTCTGAATACACATTGTATTAATTAGTTATTGTTACACAAAATAATTAAAATTATATTAACTTTAAACACTAATCAAGGATTTTTTCATCAGAATTTTCATAATGTTAGTTATATAAATTGTTTGGTCTAGATTAAGAAAAACATCAAATTCAAACACATCTCAAACCACACAGTTTGAAATAGTCAGATTTACCGAAACTTCTGGTTTGTAGTTGTAGTTTGGGTCACGTAGATACCTTTCTTGGTAGCGTAATCCATGATCTCCACCAGAACGGTAATCAGAAATCATAGGTAGTTCTAAGAGATGTGGTTTAGCTGCATTCAAGAAGTATGTCCAACACTGGATTGGTTCTGCAGTCGAATTATGCAATTGAATGCTCTCAAAACGGCGTGTATAATAAGTAGGATGTTCTTCTAGAATGTCTAATTTTGATAGCATCTGGCTGTCAACCTCAAATACTTCTCCTTGAACATTCTACAACAATAGTAATATAACCTGAACACAATCTGAATATAATTTAAAATATATGATTGAGACAACACTTTGTAAGTTTTGCTAAGTATTTACCTTTTCTTTCCATGGTAACTGGTACTGTATCCACAAATTGAATCTATTTAGAAAATTTCATTTAGAAAATTTGGGTTTATAAAGTAGATCTATAGTATAGAAAAAAGTGCATCCATACCTATGAAAAATATAGTTATGTTACCAAAATTCCAGTCTGTTTTGGTATTTTTTTTTTTATTTTATATGAAATAAAACAGTTTACATTTTGTGGCAAAGAGGTTCATTTTTGTATTTACAAAACTTTAAATTATTTCATTGTTGGTTAATCAAATTAACTTTCATTTTTATTTTTAAAAAAACAGTCATATTTTCAGAGTTTAAGAGAACAAAAAATATGTCTGATCAAGAATTACACAGGCAATTTGACAACAAACTTACATGTCCTTTCCCTGGATAATCTAGAAGAAATGGGATGTTGTATCTTGACGCAATGACAAGAGGATATTGTTTTACAGTGTGCCCTACATCTATAAACTTGGACTCTCCATTCTCTGCAAGTGTTAACCAGTTGTGGTTAGGTTGCCCTCTTTTCAGCGTTCCATACACAAAGACCTTATGGAAGGATGGAGAGTCAGAGTTTGCCTAAAACGTACATCAAACAAAAGTAATTACTGAATAAGAAAATAGAAATGTACTATTAGACTCTTATGTAAAACTACTGTGATATATTAGTATAATATTTCTATTTTTATTTGTTATTGCAGAGTTTCACAAGTACCAAATTTACGTTCAATAAATAAAATTATAATATTTATTGAAATACAAAATATATTTTACACTTTTTAAATTTTCTGTGGTCTTTGTAGTACCTGGAAAGAAGACTTTTCTATATTGCTACTCTATAGATAACAGTAATAATCTTCAAGATACCGGTAATAAACTTCACCTTTAAGCCAAACTTGAATTTAATGAACTATACAAAATGCACAAGTTTGGGGAATATTCCCATAAAAATAAAATTGCTTACCATAACTACTAGTTTCTACCACCTCCTTCAAAATAGTCGCTTTGGGCACGGATTCAGTGATCCCAGAATTTTTTTTCCATAATAACATGCATCCCTGGAAGTCTGCAAGTGTATCAAAACACATCCTGTGATTCTGTGTGGATCTTCTCGATTGTATCAAAACACATCCTGTGATTCTGTGTGGATCTTCTCGATTGTATCAAAACACATCCTGTGATTCTGTGTGGATCTTCTCGATTGTATCAAAACACATCCTGTGATTCTGTGTGGATCTTCTCGATTGTATCAAAACACATCCTGTGATTCTGTGTGGATCTTCTCGATTGTATCAAAACACATCCTGTGATTCTGTGTGGATCTTCTCGATTGTATCAAAACACATCCTGTGATTCTGTGTGGATCTTCTCGATTGTATCAAAACACATCCTGTGATTCTGTGTGGATCTTCTCAATTGTATCAAAACACATCCTGTGATTCTGTGTGGATCTTCTCAATTGTATCAAAACACATCCTGTGATTCTGTGTGGATCTTCTCGATTGTATCAAAACACATCCTGTGATTCTGTGTGGATCTTCTGATTGTATCAAAACACATCCTGTGATTCTGTGTGGATCTTCTCGATTGTATCAAAACACATCCTGTGATTCTGTGTGGATCTTCTCGATTGTATCAAAACACATCCTGTGATTCTGTGTGGATCTTCTCGATTGTATCAAAACACATCCTGTGATTCTGTGTGGATCTTCTCGATTGTATCAAAACACATCCTGTGATTCTGTGTGGATCTTCTCGATTGTATCAAAACACATCCTGTGATTCTGTGTGGATCTTCTCGATTGTATCAAAACACATCCTGTGATTCTGTGTGGATCTTCTCGATTGTATCAAAACACATCCTGTGATTCTGTGTGGATCTTCTCGATTGTATCAAAACACATCCTGTGATTCTGTGTGGATCTTCTCGATTGTATCAAAACACATCCTGTGATTCTGTGTGGATCTTCTCGATTGTATCAAAACACATCCTGTGATTCTGTGTGGATCTTCTCGATTGTATCAAAACACATCCTGTGATTCTGTGTGGATCTTCTCGATTGTATCAAAACACATCCTGTGATTCTGTGTGGATCTTCTCAAGTGTATCAAAACACATCCTGTGATTCTGTGTGGATCTTCTCGATTGTATCAAAACACATCCTGTGATTCTGTGTGGATCTTCTCGATTGTATCAAAACACATCCTGTGATTCTGTGTGGATCTTCTCAATTGTATCAAAACACATCCTGTGATTCTGTGTGGATCTTCTCAATTGTATCAAAACACATCCTGTGATTCTGTGTGGATCTTCTCAATTGTATAAAAACACATCCTGTGATTCTGTGTGGATCTTCTCAATTGTATAAAAACACATCCTGTGATTCTGTGTGGATCTTCTCGATTGTATCAAAACACATCCTGTGATTCTGTGTGGATCTTCTCAATTGTATCAAAACACATCCTGTGATTCTGTGTGGATCTTCTCGATTGTATCAAAAACACATCCTGTGATTCTGTGTGCATCTTCTCAATTGTATCAAAACACATCCTGTGATTCTGTGTGGATCTTCTCAATTGTATCAAAACACATCCTGTGATTCTGTGTGGATCTTCTCAATTGTATCAAAACACATCCTGTGATTCTGTGTGGATCTTCTCAATTGTATCAAAACACATCCTGTGATTCTGTGTGGATCTTCTCAATTGTATCAAAACACATCCTGTGATTCTGTGTGGATCTTCTCAATTGTATAAAAACACATCCTGTGATTCTGTGTGGATCTTCTCAATTATATCAAAACACATCCTGTGATTCTGTGTGGATCTTCTCAATTGTATCAAAACACATCCTGTGATTCTGTGTGGATCTTCTCAATTGTATAAAAACACATCCTGTGATTCTGTGTGGATCTTCTCAATTGTATAAAAACACATCCTGTGATTCTGTGTGGATCTTCTCAATTGTATAAAAACACATCCTGTGATTCTGTGTGGATCTTCTCGATTGTATCAAAACACATCCTGTGATTCTGTGTGGATCTTCTCAATTGTATCAAAACACATCCTGTGATTCTGTGTGGATCTTCTCAATTGTATAAAAACACATCCTGTGATTCTGTGTGGATCTTCTCAATTGTATCAAAACACATCCTGTGATTCTGTGTGGATCTTCTCAATTGTATAAAAACACATCCTGTGATTCTGTGTGGATCTTCTCAATTGTATCAAAACACATCCTGTGATTCTGTGTGGATCTTCTCAATTGTATAAAAACACATCCTGTGATTCTGTGTGGATCTTCTCAATTGTATCAAAACACATCCTGTGATTCTGTGTGGATCTTCTCGATTGTATCAAAACACATCCTGTGATTCTGTGTGGATCTTCTCGATTGTATCAAAACACATCCTGTGATTCTGTGTGGATCTTCTCGATTGTATCAAAACACATCCTGTGATTCTGTGTGGATCTTCTCGATTGTATCAAAACACATCCTGTGATTCTGTGTGGATCTTCTCGATTGTATCAAAACACATCCTGTGATTCTGTGTGGATCTTCTCGATTGTATCAAAACACATCCTGTGATTCTGTGTGGATCTTCTCGATTGTATCAAAACACATCCTGTGATTCTGTGTGGATCTTCTCGATTGTATCAAAACACATCCTGTGATTCTGTGTGGATCTTCTCGATTGTATCAAAACACATCCTGTGATTCTGTGTGGATCTTCTCGATTGTATCAAAACACATCCTGTGATTCTGTGTGTGATTCTGTGTGGATCTTCTCGATTGTATCAAAACACATCCTGTGATTCTGTGTGGATCTTCTCAATTGTATCAAAACACATCCTGTGATTCTGTGTGGATCTTCTCAATTGTATCAAAAACACATCCTGTGATTCTGTGTGGATCTTCTCAATTGTATCAAACACATCCTGTGATTCTGTGTGGATCTTCTCAATTGTATCAAAACACATCCTGTGATTCTGTGTGGATCTTCTCAATTGTATCAAAACACATCCTGTGATTCTGTGTGGATCTTCTCAATTGTATCAAAACACATCCTGTGATTCTGTGTGGATCTTCTCAATTGTATAAAAACACATCCTGTGATTCTGTGTGGATCTTCTCGATTGTATCAAAACACATCCTGTGATTCTGTGTGGATCTTCTCGATTGTATAAAAACACATCCTGTGATTCTGTGTGGATCTTCTCGATTGTATCAAAACACATCCTGTGATTCTGTGTGGATCTTCTCGATTGTATCAAAACACATCCTGTGATTCTGTGTGGATCTTCTCGATTGTATCAAAACACATCCTGTGATTCTGTGTGGATCTTCTCGATTGTATCAAAACACATCCTGTGATTCTGTGTGGATCTTCTCGATTGTATCAAAACACATCCTGTGATTCTGTGTGGATCTTCTCGATTGTATCAAAACACATCCTGTGATTCTGTGTGGATCTTCTCGATTGTATCAAAACACATCCTGTGATTCTGTGTGGATCTTCTCGATTGTATCAAAACACATCCTGTGATTCTGTGTGGATCTTCTCAATTGTATCAAAACACATCCTGTGATTCTGTGTGGATCTTCTCAATTTGTATCAAAACACATCCTGTGATTCTGTGGATGGATCTCAATTGTATCAAAACACATCCTGTGATTCTGTGTGGATCTTCTCAATTGTATCAAAACACATCCTGTGATTCTGTGTGGATCTTCTCAATTGTATCAAAACACATCCTGTGATTCTGTGTGGATCTTCTCAATTGTATCAAAACACATCCTGTGATTCTGTGTGGATCTTCTCAATTGTATCAAAACACATCCTGTGATTCTGTGTGGATCTTCTCAATTGTATCAAAACACATCCTGTGATTCTGTGTGGATCTTCTCAATTGTATAAAAACACATCCTGTGATTCTGTGTGGATCTTCTCAATTGTATAAAAAACATCCTGTGATTCATCCTGTGATTCTGTGTGGATCTTCTCGATTGTATCAAAACACATCCTGTGATTCTGTGTGGATCTTCTCAATTGTATAAAAACACATCCTGTGATTCTGTGTGGATCTTCTCAATTGTATCAAAACACATCCTGTGATTCTGTGTGGATCTTCTCAATTGTATCAAAACACATCCTGTGATTCTGTGTGGATCTTCTCAATTGTATCAAAACACATCCTGTGATTCTGTGTGATCTTCTCAATTGTATCAAAACACATCCTGTGATTCTGTGTGGATCTTTCTCAATTGTATCAAAAACACATCCTGTGATTCTGTGTGGATCTTCTCAATTGTATCAAAACACATCCTGTGATTCTGTGTGGATCTTCTCAATTGTATCAAAACACATCCTGTGATTCTGTGTGGATCTTCTCAATTGTATCAAAACACATCCTGTGATTCTGTGTGGATCTTCTCAATTGTATCAAAACACATCCTGTGATTCTGTGTGGATCTTCTCAATTGTATCAAAACACATCCTGTGATTCTGTGTGGATCTTCTCAATTGTATCAAAACACATCCTGTGATTCTGTGTGGATCTTCTCAATTGTATCAAAACACATCCTGTGATTCTGTGTGGATCTTCTCAATTGTATCAAAACACATCCTGTGATTCTGTGTGGATCTTCTCAATTGTATAAAAACACATCCTGTGATTCTGTGTGGATCTTCTCAATTGTATCAAAACACATCCTGTGATTCTGTGTGGATCTTCTCAATTGTATAAAAACACATCCTGTGATTCTGTGGATCTTCTCAATTGTATAAAACACATCCTGTGATTCTGTGTGGATCTTCTCAATTGTAAAAACACATCCTGTGATTCTGTGTGGATCTTCTCAATTGTATAAAAACACATCCTGTGATTCTGTGTGGATCTTCTCAATTGTATCAAAACACATCCTGTGATTCTGTGTGGATCTTCTCAATTGTATCAAAACACATCCTGTGATTCTGTGGATCTTCTCGATTGTATCAAAACACATCCTGTGATTCTGTGTGGATCTTCTCAATTGTATCAAAACACATCCTGTGATTCTGTGTGGATCTTCTCAATTGTATCAAAACACATCCTGTGATTCTGTGTGGATCTTCTCAATTGTATCAAAACACATCCTGTGATTCTGTGTGGATCTTCTCAATTGTATCAAAACACATCCTGTGATTCTGTGTGGATCTTCTCAATTGTATCAAAACACATCCTGTGATTCTGTGTGGATCTTCTCAATTGTATCAAAACACATCCTGTGATTCTGTGTGGATCTTCTCAATTGTATCAAAACACATCCTGTGATTCTGTGTGGATCTTCTCAATTGTATCAAAACACAACCTGTGATTCTGTGTGGATCTTCTCAATTGTATACAAACACATCCTGTGATTCTGTGTGGATCTTCTCAATTGTATCAAAACACATCCTGTGATTCTGTGTGGATCTTCTCAATTGTATAAAAACACATCCTGTGATTCTGTGTGGATCTTCTCAATTGTATCAAAACACATCCTGTGATTCTGTGTGGATCTTCTCAATTGTATAAAAACACATCCTGTGATTCTGTGTGGATCTTCTCAATTGTATCAAAACACATCCTGTGATTCTGTGTGGATCTTCTCAATTGTATCAAAACACATCCTGTGATTCTGTGTGATCTTCTCGATTGTATAAAAACACATCCTGTGATTCTGTGTGGATCTTCTCGATTGTATCAAAACACATCCTGTGATTCTGTGTGGATCTTCTCGATTGTATCAAAACACATCCTGTGATTCTGTGTGGATCTTCTCGATTGTATCAAAACACATCCTGATTCTGTGTGATTCTGTGTGTATCTTCCTGTCGATTGTATCAAAACACATCCTGTGATTTCTGTGGATCTTCTCGATTGTATCAAAACACATCCTGTGATTCTGTGTGGATCTTCTCGATTGTATCAAAACACATCCTGTGATTCTGTGTGGATCTTCTCGATTGTATCAAAACACATCCTGTGATTCTGTGTGGATCTTCTCAATGTATATAAAAACACATCCTCAATTGTATCAAAACACATTCTGTGATTCTGTGGATCTTCTCAATTGTATAAAAACACATCCTGTGATTCTGTGTGGATCTTCTCGATTGTATCAAAACACATCCTGTGATTCTGTGTGGATCTTCTCGATTGTATCAAAACACATCCTGTGATTCTGTGTGGATCTTCTCAATTGTATCAAAACACATCCTGTGATTCTGTGTGGATCTTCTCAAGTGTATCAAAACACATCCTGTGATTCTGTGTGGATCTTCTCGATTGTATCAAAACACATCCTGTGATTCTGTGTGGATCTTCTCAATTGTATAAAAACACATCCTGTGATTCTGTGTGGATCTTCTCAATTGTATAAAACACATCCTGTGATTCTGTGTGGATCTTCTCAATTGTATAAAAACACATCCTGTGATTCTGTGTGGATCTTCTCAATTGTATAAAAACACATCCTGTGATTCTGTGTGGATCTTCTCAATTGTATCAAAACACATCCTGTGATTCTGTGTGGATCTTCTCGATTGTATAAAAACACATCCTGTGATTCTGTGTGGATCTTCTCAATTGTATCAAAACACATCCTGTGATTCTGTGTGGATCTTCTCAATTGTATAAAAACACATCCTGTGATTCTGTGTGGATCTTCTCGATTGTATCAAAACACATCCTGTGATTCTGTGTGGATCTTCTCGATTGTATCAAAACACATCCTGTGATTCTGTGTGGATCTTCTCGATTGTATCAAAACACATCCTGTGATTCTGTGTGGAAAACACATCAAAAACACATCCTGTGATTCTGTGTGGATCTTCTCGATTGTATCAAAACACATCCTGTGATTCTGTGTGGATCTTCACGATTGTATCAAAACACATCCTGTGATTCTGTGTGGATCTTCTCAAGTGTATCAAAACACATCCTGTGATTCTGTGTGGATCTTCTCGATTGTATCAAAACACATCCTGTGATTCTGTGTGGATCTTCTCGATTGTATCAAAACACATCCTGTGATTCTGTGTGGATCTTCTCGATTGTATCAAAACACATCCTGTGATTCTGTGTGGATCTTCTCAATTGTATCAAAACACATCCTGTGATTCTGTGTGGATCTTCTCGATTGTATCAAAACACATCCTGTGATTCTGTGTGGATCTTCTCGATTGTATCAAAACACATCCTGTGATTCTGTGTGGATCTTCTCGATTGTATCAAAACACATCCTGTGATTCTGTGTGGATCTTCACGATTGTATCAAAACACATCCTGTGATTCTGTGTGGATCTTCTCAAGTGTATCAAAACACATCCTGTGATTCTGTGTGGATCTTCTCGATTGTATCAAAACACATCCTGTGATTCTGTGTGGATCTTCTCGATTGTATCAAAACACATCCTGTGATTCTGTGTGGATCTTCTCGATTGTATAAAAACACATCCTGTGATTCTGTGTGGATCCTCTCAATTGTATCAAAACACATCCTGTGATTCTGTGTGGATCTTCTCGATTGTATCAAAACACATCCTGTGATTCTGTGTGGATCTTCTCAATTGTATAAAAACACATCCTGTGATTCTGTGTGGATCTTCTCGATTGTATCAAAACACATCATGTGATTCTGTGTGGATCTTCTCAATTGTATCAAAACACATCCTGTGATTCTGTGTGGATCTTCTCAATTGTATAAAAACACATCCTGTGATTCTGTGTGGATCTTCTCAATTGTATCAAAACACATCCTGTGATTCTGTGTGGATCTTCTCAATTGTATCAAAACACATCCTGTGATTCTGTGTGGATCTTCTCAATTGTATAAAAACACATCCTGTGATTCTGTGTGGATCTTCTCAATTGTATAAAAACACATCCTGTGATTCTGTGTGGATCTTCTCAATTGTATCAAAACACATCCTGTGATTCTGTGTGGATCTTCTCAATTGTATCAAAACATATCCTGTGATTCTGTGTGGATCTTCTCAATTGTATCAAAACACATCCTGTGATTCTGTGTGGATCTTCTCAATTGTATAAAAACACATCCTGTGATTCTGTGTGGATCTTCTCAATTGTATAAAAACACATCCTGTGATTCTGTGTGGATCTTCTCAATTGTATCAAAACACATCCTGTGATTCTGTGTGGATCTTCTCAATTGTATCAAAACACATCCTGTGATTCTGTGTGGATCTTCTCAATTGTATCAAAACACATCCTGTGATTCTGTGTGGATCTTCTCAATTGTATCAAAACACATCCTGTGATTCTGTGTGGATCTTCTCAATTGTATAAAAACACATCCTGTGATTCTGTGTGGATCTTCTCAATTGTATAAAAACACATCCTGTGATTCTGTGTGGATCTTCTCAATTGTATAAAAACACATCCTGTGATTCTGTGTGGATCTTCTCGATTGTATCAAAACACATCCTGTGATTCTGTGTGGATCTTCTCAATTGTATCAAAACACATCCTGTGATTCTGTGTGGATCTTCTCAATTGTATAAAAACACATCCTGTGATTCTGTGTGGATCTTCTCAATTGTATCAAAACACATCCTGTGATTCTGTGTGGATCTTCTCGATTGTATAAAAACACATCCTGTGATTCTGTGTGGATCTTCTCAATTGTATCAAAACACATCCTGTGATTCTGTGTGGATCTTCTCAATTGTATAAAAACACATCCTGTGATTCTGTGTGGATCTTCTCAATTGTATCAAAACACATCCTGTGATTCTGTGTGGATCTTCTCAATTGTATCAAAACACATCCTGTGATTCTGTGTGGATCTTCTCGATTGTATCAAAACACATCCTGTGATTCTGTGTGGATCTTCTCGATTGTATCAAAACACATCCTGTGATTCTGTGTGGATCTTCTCAATTGTATCAAAACACATCCTGTGATTCTGTGTGGATCTTCTCGATTGTATCAAAACACATCCTGTGATTCTGTGTGGATCTTCTCGATTGTATCAAAACACATCCTGTGATTCTGTGTGGATCTTCTCAATTGTATAAAAATAACAGCCTTTCATTTTTAACTTTACTTTGAGGTACAGAAAAAAGTTACATGGGGCAAGGATAGGCTGAATAGGGTGGATGGGGAGTCACTATGTTTTTGGCAGCCAAAAAATTCCAAAAGATGTGTGTGAAGGTGCGTTGTCACGGTGGAGAACCCAACTTTTGTTCTCCCACTGTTTTGAACATTTGTGCTTATTGCTCTAACACAGCCACTACAAAATTTCACAATAAAAATTTTTAATTGCCAGTTTGACCAGCAGGGAAAAATTCCTTGTGGATAATGTCTTGAAGGAAAAAAAATCAACATGGACTTCACGTTGCTGCAAACTTGACATGTTTTTCTTTGGACTTCCTTTGCTATGACTGTTGCTTACTTTCAGAGTTATAAACTCTAAAACCATGTCTCATCACCAGTTATGACATTAGAGACGAAGTTGGAGTTATTTCTTCCTGCAATCTTAGCTAAATCCATTATATTTTTCAAATGTGTGGAAGAATCTTTGTGTTTTTTAATAATTGTATCAGTGAGCTGCTCCAGGTCTACCAAAATTTTAATCACCATGGCAAAAGGAAAAAAAAGATTTTTTTTTACATCAACATAATCATTTATAATTATGGTATCATAAATTGATTTATTAACAATGTTTGATGGCTTGATCTGGGCCTAGGATATATTACATTTTTATTAATTTCCTTCTAAACTAAGTTTAACTAAAACTAATATTTTGCAAATTAGTAAACCATTTATTTCCACAATGTTTCTATTTTAAAAGTTATAATAATAATTGATTGAGTTATTAATCATAAAAATTCAAATTCTATATCATGCAACTAATTAATAAACAATAGCATCATACCCACAGCACAAACATAAATAAAGTAGACCCTAATAGAATAGCGCAAATAAAATAAATAATACAAAGCTGTTTTGGAGACTCAGACAGCACTGAACACAGCTCAAAGTTTAATGTAAACCTGCAATCATCCTAATCACTTAATACCTGCACACTGCTTACTGTGATGGTTTTAAACCAGGTGCAGCTGAATCAACCGCCAAAACTTATTTAATACTTACTTGACTATAATGAATCAAAGTTCTATTGTTTTTGTTGCAATTTTAATTTCAGTAACAAATAAATTCAGAAAACAAAATATTTTTTTCTTGAATTAGGGAGCATTGTAGCCATTACAATAAGCAAGTGACTTATAATAATGTTTACAATAAGTAAATAATAGCTTATTATTTATACTAAACCATTACTTATTTTATTTTACTTATAATAAATAAATAATGTTGTAACTTAGGGTTGTCAAAATTTATAATTTCAATTAATTTTTTTGATACGCCTAACAATCCAATATTTGCAGTTAGATTATTGCAGTTACTTACTTGCTATGACCTCAACACTAATTGAAGTATCAATACATATATAAATGCATGCTTTATTAATTCTTTGGAGTAGTTTGAAATATTCAATTTATTTATAAACCAGCCCACCCATAAATTAAATCACCAGCTGTCATTTCATTCAAATTTATTACATGGCAATGTGATCAAATTGAAAGCATGTAAACAGTAATAACAAGCAAGCAAATGAAGGTAACTAGACAGCCTCGTTCCACCCAAGAATTTGCATCAGGCCTAATATTACCAACCCATAATTTGTGTGTTTGTATTCATATTGTGCATGTTTTGTGAAGTTTTTTTAGTAAAACTACAACTTTTTATTTTAGAAAATTTAACTACCTTCATACCGGAGTACACTGTGTTGTTGCACACTGTGATTATGTTAGCCTATAATGATCCGATGATGGATTCAAAAAATCTGAGACTCCTAATGCAAATATTAGACTGTTAGATGTGCCAAAAAGGATAATTAAAATTATATTATAAATACTGTTATTGTTATATGGTAAAATGTGTAATTATTCCCTTGTTATTTTTTATAATATGTAATATTTTTATTAAATATTATTTTTTATTTCATTTATGTTATGGTAAATTAAAGTGCTTATTCTAACAATCACATTTTATTTGGTCATTTTAAATTTAAGAAAACAGAGGGTTTTTAAATCTTATGAAATAACACAAGCTGATATGTAAATAATTTAAGGTACAATACAGTCTAGATTGACACAAAGTAAATGCAGATATCAGCAAATGCAGTAGGACATGGATATCCACACTAACAGAAGCCGAAGTTGGTATGTATTACTATACTTTTGGTTGTGAATATATGTTGTCCAGTAGTACTGGATAAATGAGTGCAAAGGTTTATTCATTGATTGTACCAATCTATGATCACCATACAGGTCACTATGGAACTACCAGACATTACTCTGTCAATTGGATACAACTTATTGCTCTAAAGTAATATCCTCACTAACTTGCGAATCCTCTTTCCTAAAATTGTAAGACTTTCCAATAATTGTTTATGTTTACAATTCAGTTCCACAGTACAAACACCGTATCTTCTAACTACAATGATATTTACACCAATCAAAAGATGAAAAAGTTTTGCAACAATTATGTTAACTTAAAATAAGTACTGTGTAACATACCAAATTTTAAAAAATTACAAAAATGTTATTGTCTCTCCTTCTTGCAAAAATGATAAAACAATAACTCTTCCAACTCAGAATTGTTAGAGAAAAAATGTAACAACTAGTGTGTAGGTATGTGTCTGTAAATATGTGAAGTTACACAATTTATTTTGTTTTGTTTCATTAATATATACTTTTATAAATAAAATTTTGTAGCATGAGCAATTATTTTATTGACACTGAATATGTTTTAATTGTTGTAATAAAACAACTTTAACAATCCTAAATATACTCAAGTCTTGTTTTTTTATTAACATTAATATTTTTTATTATAACACACTAAAATTAGTTATAACACAAGCTATTATTGCATACTGATTTATAAATTATAATTACCCTGTGTTTTATTCCTCTGTAACATATTGCATTTTTAATCTTCTTTGATTCATAAAAAATAAAACTTAACTTGTACATTTCCATTCTTCTGACAACACTGAGAAAATAACATAAATATAATTGAATAACTGGAAATATTGCTTTTGAGAGAAATTATTGTTCCTAGAAGTAATATTTACATATACATATAAATATATAGGTACATAGTTTAGGTACCTGAATTAATATTACATACATTAGGTAACATACTAACAATATAAATTCTAAAAAACCAATGTAAAAGAGTTTTAAAACATTTTTTTAATTAATAGTCAATTTCGCTTTCATACATCACATAGTTTAACTGCAGTATTTACTTCCCAAGCATAGCATCCCGTTACATTTTTCAAATGTGTGGAATAGTGGAATAATCATTATTTTTTAATTTTTTCAGTGAGATGTTCTAGGTCTACCACACCATTTTTTGTCCAAACAACATCACCACCAAGCAAAAGGGCAAAACACATAAAAAGATACATTACGGGTTTAATGGACCCTGATCTAACAGGTAAAAAAACCAATTATTGTTTTGTTTGAAATTTTGAAAGTGGATGGCAATATTTTGAATCCGAATTTGAAAATAATTTTATTAATAATTCTGTTACGTTATGTACAGTTCATATTATGAGATGATAGTTTCGGCTCAATGATGACTGAACATACTGTAGTACTGTAATCCATTCTAAACATATATTGTAGGGGACTGAGTTCTAAGAAACCCAACTACTATATACTTTTTTCATACAACTAAACAAAAACACAATATTAAGTAGGTAAAACAATTAAGTTATCCTTGATTAATAATCAGGGCACTTACAGATTCTGTCCTTATTTGAATTACGGTTTTATTTCTAGATTTTGTTTATTGAATTTTCTCCACTGTTGCATGGTATTAATGAATTACAGTTTGATTTGTACCTTGCTTGATTAATGGATTACTTGATTTGCTAACTTCACCTTTTTAGGCAGTGCAGTAATGCTAAAGGATTAAGATATGTTTAAATATTTTTGGATTTTATTGCTAATTGGTGTACAAGGAGGTACCCAAAAGAAACTGGAATTATATTTTAAAAGCAACATATTTTCAAATTTTTTACATGACAACCTTATACCTTTCACAGTACTCTCCATTACAACTAATATATTTATCCCACTGGTGCTTCCACTGTTTGTAACAATGTTTGTACTTATCTTTAGAAATGGCTGACAGCTCGTTTCTCGTTTTTTTCTTGACCTTTTCAATGATGTCAAATTGGAATCCTTTCATATCTCTTTTCATGAATGGAAATAAGAAAAAATAGCACAGAGCCAGGCCAGGTCAGTAAGATGCATGGGGCAGTGGAACCATGCCATTTTTAGCCAAAAACTGGCTAACAGAGATGGCTGTGTATGTGTGTGTGTGTGTGTGTGCGCGTGCACGCAGACACGTGTGAGTGTGTGTGTGTGTGTGTGTGTGCAGGTGCATTGTAGTGGTGGAAGACCAGTCTCCTGTCTGCTACAATTGGATATTTTTGGATAAATACTGTTGTGCATTTTTTTAAGACTTCCAAATAACAGGTTTAATTGACAATCTGGCATGGGGGTACAAACTCTGAATGAACTAAACCCTTGGCATCAAAAAACCAAAAGAGCATTGTTTTGATTTTACAACATTTTTTTGGACAAGGTGACAAAGACATCTTCCACTGACTTGACTGTTGCTTTGATTGTAGGTCATGACCATAGTACCCATCAGCAGTAACGACCTTTGACAGAAAATCTGGATCAGTTTCAAGCTGTTGTTTCCACTGAACTTCATTAAATAGTTGGTTAGTTGTTGGCCTCTGATAATATTTTTACCCAGAGTAGTCCTGCCAGCATTGGTAATTCTTATCCTTGGACCATTTTCCAACGACATTATAGGCAGTGAATTTTGATACTGCAGACTGGTTTCAGAAGAATGTTATTCATCTGCATACTCATTACCATAAATACCTGTATGCCCAGGTACCCAACATTGGACTACAGATTTATAGGAAGCTAGTGTGTTGAGAGCCTGATATCACTCTGACAACACCAGCTTGGAGGAAATTTGCTCTGAGTCAAAAGCATTAATAGCAGCTTAACTATTACATAGTATCACTAGATATTTATTTGTTACCTATAGTGTTTAGCTACACGTATTTATATATACATTTTTACAGGCCAGAACTGTTGACACCTCGACTTGGAAAATTGTACTATACTTTCTCAAATTTGTGCTAAGAGCAGTTCTGGAAGATGCATTATAGACCACATATCCAGACTTTCCCTCAGTGACATAGCCATCCAGGCAAGGTTGTCACGATTTAAAACTTAGTTTACCAAACGTAGGAATTGGGAATCTTGTAGTGTTTATTTTCTCTGGGCATTTATTTCACACAAAGTGATAGCTTTGATATACAAATAGATACCAATTACAAATTAATTGTTACATATATTAATTGTGTTACAGTTTTAACTGATCCTTATTGATTTTAGTAAACAAAAGTCGTAATAAAATCTGTCTGCCTGCTGCGTAGTTGGGTCATGTGTCACATAACTTCATGCATTTGTTATGATTTTACAAGTCTTCAATACATGACTTTTTGTTTTGTCTATTATATTAGACAAATAACGGTACCCTACATATTTTAGTTTCAAACAATTTGGCTTGCCTCTACTAAAACATAAAAACTGCCATCATATTCTACATACAGTAAATTGTCAAGAGAAACATGATAAGCTTTAATAAATATATCAAGTAACTACTGTATATTCATGTCAGGTGTCTGCGGAATAGAGTTACAAAAATCCAGAATTTGACTATCCGTGTAGGCATGATCTGCCAATAGGGTCTAAAAGACACTAAGTACCCTACATTCTTAGTAAATACATATAAACATTTTCCGTCTGCCCATTAGTGTGTGTGTGTGTGTGTGTGTGTGTGTGTGTGTGTGTGTGTGTGTGTGTATGAGTGTGTGTTTATATACAAATATATATACAAGATGTATATACAAAACGAATATATGTAATTTATTTATAAACTGAACACCTAACTAGAAAGTGTAAACTACAAAAATAAACTTATTCAAAAAATTAACTTACATACTAAACATGACTATGTATAATAATTTTTAAACAACCAGATAAATAGCCACAACTGATATAAACAAATGTCATTAAAGATTATATAAAATTAGAATGCTTTTGAAATAGAAAACTTTTTAATTTTTTTTTTATTTTAGAAAAAGTTTTTTTATGAATATTGGTGATTCTCATTTAATTTGCGGATTTTTTTTTTTAGGTTCTTGGATCTTTATGTTGTCAATTGATTTGAAAAAAACGTTTTATTTCGTATGTACTACTTCAGTCAAGAAAATGTATGTTTATAACAGCTGATTTGGTTTACCGCCTGATATAACCTAAAACAGAACTACTGACAAGCTATAGTGCACCGTAAGTAAACAAATTATGTCTACAAAATTTATTCTTTCTTGACACTATATACTTGAGATTGTGTGTGTGCACACAATTTTTATAGTTTTATTACTTTCGAATAGTCTCATTTTTTGTTGTGAATTCTCAACAAAAAAAAAAAACAAATATGGGCAACTTAAAAAAAATTGTAAAGGAAATTAATTTACACCTGAGATTGTATTATAAATTGCACGTTAACTTCTTCCTGTTTACATTATTATTATTATTACTTGACCTGTTGTTCACGCGTAGTGAAAAATATGATTGACAACAGTTTTAAATTACCATGCAAATTTTTTGCATACTATTGCTACAGCGTCTTAGGACTTCTGTAGAAGGACTCCCACAAACTTAAAAATAAATAAATAGTACACGAAAAACTTCAACTTACTTGTAATATTGAAAACATAATTAACAAAATTCTATGCAACATAGAAAAAACTTATTTTTGTAACTTGAAGATGATATTAGGATCCTTATTATTATAAATATACATATACAGTGTTTTTTATTGACATTGACAATTATTAATTTACTCCAGAAGCATATAGATATTACCAAACACTACGCGTAGTTTTAGATATACAAGAACCTATTACTGTATAAACCATTATGACCATTATGAATCATTTACCAAGTCTATCTAAAACGATTATGTAATGTATGACAAGGAATATCAGTAATTCTATTAAATTTTCACTTAATTGTATATATATATATATTTTACACTAAAAATTAAACTTAGTTTTGGCCTCTTTTTACAACGAATAAAATAAAATATGATTATTGTATTAGTGAACCAAATAAAATTTTTAATAAAATATTGTATTATTTTTTATTTTATGTTTATATTGAACAATTGATTTAGTACGCAGCGTATAAGCAAGTATGACAACCAACGGCAAATACAAAAACAAAATTCAAAGTGTTTACGTTGTGACGTGAACGACGTTAGTGAATATGAATAGAATAGGAAAAGGCTTAGTTTTATGCAATTCAAGGTTAGAAAACGTGGTTTGTAAACTTTGGTTTAGTCAAACTTTTATAATTTCTGTAGTATAAATTTCATAACGTATTTAAAAGTTTAAACATACAATTCTTACCATTATATAAATTTAATAAATCTTCAAGTAAAACTTTTTACCAGAAACAGATTTAGCCAGACAGTAGGCTACGTGGTGTATTGTCTTGACAATTGTATAAATATCACACTGCTTTGTACTTGTTGATTCATTTTACTTTATTTTCAGTCAAAATTTCCTATTTTTATATGTTCAAGAAACAATTTTTCTTTGTACTCTAGTGTGATTTTTATAATTAAAGTAGTAATAAATTTTGATTGAGTACTATCTAAGAATTTCATTAGTACACAGTTTACAAGTGCAATGCAAATCCACTTTCACAGCTCACGTGCTTATTGTGTGTGAGACAACAAAACAAAATAAAATATTATAGTATGTAAGGATTAAGACATAATCATTGCATTTACTTAATAATGGTGGGTTTTCCAGTAATAGGCTATAAATAAAATCATGAAACATTTAAACTCTTTAACCTAGATACACAGAACTTGCTAAATATTGACATATCTTAAACAAACTTTCCTATTTACTTACATGCACTTTAGACTTTGGAATAGATATTAACAACTCTATGCAATTGGGTCTAGGCCTACAGCAAAATATTAGTAGTCTATACAAGTTATCTGTCTAGACAAATTATAAGATATGGCTACAGTTAATAAACATATTTAGGATGTTCTGTATTTAAGACTAAATGTAACAGTAGGCTTCTTAAAAAGTAAGTAAACTGTTAATTTACTTTGGTACAACCTTCAGATATACATTTATAATATAAATTATAAAGTTTTTAATGTAGTCTATTAATTATAAAGAAAGGTTAGTTATGTTAGTGTTTCATTACGAATCATTTAAATTGAAGTAATATTATTATTGGATATTATGGTAAGTACAACTAGCTATCAGTAAATAACTAGAATGAGTTAATTGTCAAAATTATTTACGAAAAAGTTTTAGGTTATGTTAATAGTTGTTCATCATTTTAATACCACTAGGCCTATCTTTTATATATTCTCGACAGCTTGACAAAGTTGGTACGCATTGGAAAATGCCCGTATGTTAGGTTAAACAGATAGTAGGGCATTTTTTTACTTTCGGTGTTGTGACTTTACAGAATTTTTACAAAAGTAATGATTTTTACAATTTTTTTTGGTTTTATTATATACTTATTATTTCATTGAGAGATATAAACCAATGTAAGATTAAATTTAATACTATAAATTTAAGGTAAATTATGATTTGTAGCAATTATTACAGAACTATAAGATCATTGATGTTTACTTTGCATGGAGCATGCTAAATTTACTAGATTAGATTATTACGCAAAAGTTACCCATTGAGGTACTGCTCACACGTGTTATTACTTAAATCACTTAACTGCGTGTTATTAAATAAACAATAAATCATTTATTACCGTAACAAATTCTTTACAAAAAAATGGCTTTCGTTATTTGTGAACTTTCCGACCTGCTTCTTCTGAGTTAAACATCCAATAACTGAGTTGTTAGGTTCTGAATTCTTTTTTTTTTAGTAAAAAAAGAATTTTTTCTTTATTAATAACACAAATTTCACTAATAATTTTCATGATGAAAAGCATTTCTTACATTGAGTTAAACACTCAACAACCAAGTCAAGTTAGTTTAAAGTTCTTTAAAAAAATAATAAAAGGTTTATATTCTTTTTATTATTAATAACATGCATTTAATTAATTGTTTTTGTGATGAAAAACACATTACCTACTTTAGTGCGATAGTGACTAAACATGGGTGTCAAGTTAGGTAAACACTCGACCCAAGTCGAGTAAGGTTTGTTTTTTAGATGAGTTTATATTCTTTTTATTATTAATAACATGCTTTCTATTATTAATAATTGTTTTGATGATGAAAACGTGTTACCTACTTTCGTGTGGTAGTAATTTAGTAATTTTGAGGTTATGCTAATAACATATATATATATATATATATATATATATATATATATATATATATTATTATTATTTTTTTTTTTTTGTTTAACGTCTGACTATTATGCACACTTGGGCTAATGCAGATGATTTTATATATATATATTCCATTTTTTTTAATTTCCCATATTCTCTGCACTTTTATATTTTGTATTATTACTTTTGGGGCAAGTAATAAATAAACACTCAACAAAAGTTTTTTTTTTTGTTTTGGTGTTTAACATCTGACTATTATGCACACTTTTAATGCAGATGATTATATATATATATATATATATATATATATATATATATATATATATATATATATATATATTCCATTTTTTTTAACTTCCCATATTCTCTGCACTTTTATATTTTGTATTATTAATTTTGGGGCAAGTAATAAATAAACACTCAACAAAAGTTTTTTTTGTTTTGGTAAAAAAAATTTAAAAAAAAATCACCCGAAAGTGTAGAAGTATCCAAAGTATATATAATAAGGAACCACAACATTTCACCACATTTTACTGAGCTCATCCTGCACTAAACATGTATGAATAGGGTAAAGTAAATGAATTTTACCGTTACATTACAGTACAGTGTTAAGCTACGTTGCTGCTATTGTTGGTTTTGTAACTGTTACTTCAAATTCAACTATTAATATTTTAAAGTACTTAGAGAAAATTCTACATTAGGCTGTCCCAAGAGGTGTAGTTGGGACAGGACAAAAACTCAGAAAGGGTTTATTGGTCACTTAAAATATACTACAGAAATTCATTATTGGTGTAGGTGACAACATTCATAATTTTGATGACCCTACTTTAATATAAGTTTTAAATTAAATTATGTTTTTGTCCTTGTTTATAAAATCCTATTCTTTCTGTTTTGCTTTCCTGCTTTGATATCTTGCCATCACCTTCAGATCATGAACATCATAAAATCATTGGTCCTTACGAACGTCATCTTGCATTCCATGTATCTTGAGATTTAAAAAGTGCTGTTATTTTTATTTTTTCGTAAATAAACTTTTAAATGTGTAATAAGTATCCCTTAGCCAATCTTTTAAATTTTCCATCAACAGTTTGGGTTTAGGGGTGAATTTAAAAGAATTTATACAAAAAAATAAAAAGTAGTGTATAATAGGAAAGTACTTGTAATCGAATATACAAGTAATATTTTCTGTTGCAAATATTGTGTTATTGCTTCTAGAAAAAAATCTGAAAAATACTCTGAAAGGCCCCTACATATTGATAATTTTTTTTGCATTAATCTTGTAAGCTGATTTTATAGGTGTAATTCCATTTCAAAACTAAATAATATGGACTGTATGTCAATAGTTTTATCTAAGGCTAGTTCTAATTTTATTTTTTTAAAAAAAAAATCTTTCTGTTATAGTCATTTAAATGTAACCTAACTTTAAGTAGCCTAATAATGTTATTTTATCAATAATATGGTTTTTATAGTTTTACCTTCTGATTCATGCTATGGTTAAGACAGCTTTAGGTTTATGGTTTTATATATATATTGTTTTCAAAATCTTTAAGGTATGCAAAACAATAATGTTTTTATAATTTATTTGTTTTAGTTCAAGATGACTGAAACTACAAATAAACGAAAGACTGCAGATGATTTACCAGCAGCTAAAAAAACAGTAAAACGGATGTGTATACAGTCAAATCAAAATAGTAATCATTCTTCTTGTGAAGGTAAACAAATATTCCTTTTTCTTGTAAAAGTTAATCATAATATTCTGTTTTTACTTATAAGAGAACTGAATATTAACTTACTAAACTGCCACCATAATGCATTAACTACTTTTAACATACATTTAACCATTTACAACCTTTAAAAATAATGTAAAGTGGCCTCTTTTAAAGCCATATTGCAATTTTTTTGTCGTTTTTAATTTATTAATTATCTGTTAGTTAATTTTAATATTGTTACAACCAAGTTCATATTTTGTAAGTTACTATTGTATTTATATGCAATAACTTGAAATAATAGGTTATTATTATCTCAGAAATGTTTGGTTAGAAATTGTAAATTAACAGGTAACATGATCAATACAAAAATTGATTATCTGAATTTTATTTTTTTCCATGATATTTTCTCTGTATGTAATAAACAGCAGAATTTTAAAATCACTTTGAGATAATCCTGCTAATTTTATTCAGTCCTCCAGTTTTAAATCTATCATAGTTTGTCATCTATATTTTTTCTAAGGTATTTTTTCATTCAGCGGTTTCAGATTAGATTAGATTAAAACTAGAGGAAGGGCTAATACAACCCCAGGCTCTGTGGTCATCAGACTTATTGTGCAACTAAACCTCTTGAGTACTAGTTTAGCAGATTGATGCTCTTAGTAAGTTCCAACAATCCACTGGCTAGCTCATTCTGCTGAAGATCCCTAGGATCCTGAAAACCAAAAATCCCATAACCTTCAACTAGCAAAAGCCTCACAGTTATGGATTATGTGTCCTGCAGTGTCCTCCTCTTTCCTGCCCAATCTACACACGGTTTCTCCATGATATAAGGTATGTATCCTGTTCATGTGAACCCTCGGACCACAGTGCCCAGTAATAAGCCATATGATTTTCCTGAGTTGTGCTCTGCCCAAGATGTCTGCTGCCCCTTTAAGCCCTATATGTGAAAATCTGCTTAAGAGGCGCTTACTGTGGAAATGCCCATGAAGGTTATCCCATTTTGCCTGATACTGCGTATTAATCCATGTATTACTTGCAGACCTGGGCCTACGACAGAGAGATCCCTAAAGCCAGCTCAGGTGCGATGAATTAAGATACAGAACTCAGACCAGCCAGTTGTTCTGACTACTTATTACCCTCAACTCCCTATGCCCTGAAACTCAGTGAAGAGTTTCCCATTTATCCAGGGAAAGAGTGTTGAGGTTCTTCCGACACTCCTAGACCAGCTTGGACCTCACTGTAAGCCTCCCACTGACCGTAACGTTTGGCCACATTAAACAGCCTTCTAACCTGCCATCTTTGCTCAGAAAGTACTTAAGTCCACCACTTCACATTACACAGTCACCTTCCTCTTAAGAGAACAATTCTCATTAAAAGAGTCTACAACTATCTCCACCAATCTACCAGCTGCATACTATAATTCATGTGTTACATATTGGCCTGCTAAGATCTTGAAGGTCAGCCTTTAAACTCTCTTCATAGGCCCCTCCATCTGGATTCCTGGGATTTTTATATGTATACTAATCTGTATACTACTCCAAGATCCATGACTATATGCCTATGATCCAACATAGGCACATACCACCTTTGGACACCTCTTTGGACACATACCACCTTTCCAACATGATGAAAACACCATTGGTCCCCAGAGTAAGATCTAAAACCTCAATTCTTGCCTTCATTACAAAGGTCGGTCTGTTATCTTCATTGAGAATATAAAATTTAAATGTTATGATAAAGGAAAGCAATTGCTCTCTCTTTTGTTTGTGTCACTGCTCTCCCACACTGAGTGATGTGCATTGACGTCGGCTCCAAGTAGCTCATGTCACAGTGCTACACTATCTTCCAAAAGCTGATGGGTGGGAAGCAGCCCATATCCTTGTGTGAGAAGTATGCAGAGGTCAATACAACCCTTCTGTACTACATCCCAGAAGTAAATTAGCACTGATTATTATGCAATCCCTGGAACTTAAAGATGACAACATTAGTATTTCAGTATTATTTCTTACAAGTATTTATGTCCTAGGCCTAGTGGCTGACCTGTCATAAACCAGCTTATCTCCACGTACAGCCAGTCCTAATATTCTACCTTCATCAACTTCTCCCTGTTTAATCATCAACAGCAATTGCTGCCTTACCGTGATGTAGATTAACTTTAACTATTCTCTTCCTTTTATGGAGTGAAACATCTGTCACAGGTTAAATGGGCCTGCACAGCAACTCCATATTCTGCTGCAATCCACAACTGGTGAATTCCACAGGATTTAGTAAACCTCAGTTTCCTCCTTATCCAGATTCTCACCACTCAGGTCCACTTCTGCAAATACCCCAGGGTTTTGAGTTTTATGAATTACAGTTTGTCATTGAAGGTCTCACGAATAGCTTAGGAAAGAAAGGAGTCCACTCATACACAACCCAGCTTGTATAGGTAAGGCTAAATTGAAACTGGAGGTCGCCTGGTATCCAGAGTTCGCATACTAAAAGCTAAGCTTTCCCTTAACCATGCAGCCATGCAGTCCTCAGTGTATCCTGTTCCACCTTAACTTGTGATAGGGATGTATCTTATGCTTCAGCCGTATTGATGTTGCTACTTTTTCCAGGCCAACTTCAACCCTTTTAACACCCAGCACCGCGTGGAGGTGTGTTTGTTCGCTCTTGAGTTTTAATATATTTCCCATCCAAACAATCCCTATAAGAAATTTATGGCATGAGGAAAAATGTACAGACTCAATTCACAGAGCATCCAGCGATTTATGATTTATGACATTTGTTATAATGAAACTGCTATTATATAGACTGTTGCCATTCCTGTTTTTTGTTTGCCCATGAAATGTGTCCATCTATTACAAAGGTGTAAATAAAATTATTTTAAAAATTGCATACTTTTAAAGAAAATTTGTAGTTATCACAAAATGATAACCATTTTATTTATAAATAAATAAATATTTTCTGATAAAATAAAATGTATCATACAGTTCTCTTTATAATACTAAACAGTAAAACTACATTGATATACTCTAATGTATTCTGTATAAATACATTATATATTTTACAGTTCATAGTCTGTCTACTACTGTATAAAAAACAAAAAATACATTTAGCTACTATACTTTGGTACACAGAAAACAAGCAACAGAAGACCACTCAAGACATATATGTACACTCATAGCAAGTACAATTTAGTAAATCACAAAATAGTCTCTAAAGTGTAAAATATGTTATGAAGGTCGGGTTTGTTGGGTGATATTTGTCAAATATGGGAATTTGGGAATCTTGTGGTGTTTATTTTCTCTGGACATTTCTTTTACACAAAGTGTTAACATTGATATAAAGATAGAGACCAATGAGAAACTTTCACAGTTTTAATTTATTTTTATGATTAAAATAAACAAAAGTGGTAATAAAATCTGTCCGCCCTAAGTTGTGACATGCCAGAATGTCAGAGAACTCCATGCATTTGAAAAAATTTATATTTACAACTCTGCACAACATGGTTTTTGTATTGTCTATTCTGGTATACCAATAACAGTACCTTAAATATTTTAGTTTGGAGTGTCTCTACTAAAACACAGAACTGCTGTCATGTCACGTACAGGATAGTTTTAAAGATCAGTATTCTTTGCTTCATCATATTGTCAACAGACACAGCTCCAACAAATATGTTAGCTAAGATTACTGTATCAGATTTATGTATAAGATTTACGTCAGTGTGTCCTCTCAATAGAGGTGTAAAAAACCAAAATTTAACAAATTGTACTGAAAATTCTTAGTAAATAGATAGGAATATTTTCTGTATCCCAAACAGTGTCTTCCCACCGAAGGTATTCATGTATCAGAAGTGTCTTTTAAAGCAGATTTGACTGTTATCTATAATTCCACTTTTTGTTAAGTTTTGGTATGACTAACTGTTTCTATAAGAATTATTGTAGATAATTAAAAATAATTTATTTATTAATTTGACTTGTTTTTCTATTTTGAAGGCCAATCTAATGAAGAACATATTAGAAATATTTTTCAAAAAGAAATTGATACTGAAATTGCATCTAAAATTAAGGATCTGGAAATAATTGAGGAAAGATTAAAAGAGTGTCATAAAGATTTGAATTTATTACGCAAAGCTGTAATCACTTCATATTATGAACCAACTTACAAGGTAATTTTTAACCTATAATATATATTTTCTTATTTAGAAATTTATTTAAGAAGCTATGTCAGAGAGTGTGAAATCACTACAACCAATCTATGGATGAAGTCTGTCACTATCTAAAATGTGAAGTCTGTCACTATCTAAAATGTGTCATCTGTTTCAAAATGGTGGCAATTCAAAAAAGTTTTAATTTATAATTTTTTATCTTATACTTTCTGGAAAATCATACTTAAAAATTACTTAAATCTTACTAATAGATTTCACTGTCATAATCAGCGATAAAATATATACATACTGTTTAGACCTATATTATCATTTGCATATAAAAAAATTAAGAAGTTTTTGCTGATTATGATTATAAAAATACCAGGAAGTGTAAAATTAAAAATGTTTGAAATTTAAGGCTTTCAAAATGGCTGCCATTTTTAAATGTATGAACATTGTTAATGAGAAACAAACTTGTCAAGCTATTAAATTTAAATCAGATGGACCAAAATTATAAATATAGTAAAGGCTGTGCAATCCAACACCTGTGAGACCTGATAACTGTTGGATTACAGCAAGTGTCCGGACTAGTGAGAGTCAAATAGAAGTACTTGTATAATCAATCTGTAACCCAATCCCTTAAAGGAAATGAATGTTATTGTGGTTATTAACTGATTGTGATAGCTGATTAACTTCAAAAATTTGTGTGCTGACAATTTTGAACATAAATACTTCCTCTTGACACTTACTCATATGTAAACACAATCACCTCCTCCCCTTTCTTTCTAACTGTTAGCGTAGGACTTCAATGTGCAAAGTCCCACATACTTTCAGGTACAAATAGAGACATCAGATATTAATTAGTTCAATCGAAGAATAAAACACTGAAATGATGATCAAATGCTAGTGGGCATTGCTGTAAATACAGTAGGCCCTATAATATTCATTGCTGAGTCAAACCCATTTAAAAATTGGTGCGTTGGACTACTGGAATGCCAGATGTCGGTGCTAACAAAATTGTACTGTAGTGTTATGTAAATTAGTAACTTGAACTAAGTATTATGTTTGCATGATACTTTATTAAATATCCAGTTATCTAATGACATAACCCTTCAGTTATTTTCTAAAAGTCATGATTTGTTCACATTTTATAATCTCATGTCTGAGTCTTTACCATGATGGATACTTTAATAACTGTTTTCATTAATGTACAGTAGAAACATGATAAACTGAACCCAATATATCTATAAATAATCTTTGCTACAGTAATAAAAAGTTTGTGCTAAGTTTCTTTTGTCTCATTGGAAGTATAGTCGTTGTTAATGTTAAAATATGATGTGTTAAAATAAGTAATCATATGATTAAAAAATAGTAAATAAATTCAAAATGTCCTGAAATTAATAATTTATGTTTATTATTCATAGAAATGACCTGATTGAGAAAAGAATTAATATATAAAATTTATTGTAACAAAATAAAAAAATTTTTTTAAAATGATATTCTTTAAATCAAGATTATATACAAGTACATAATGAGTGTTGCTTGGCACTGCTTTTTGCTGATAATGGCAGTGGCACAGTCCCGGTATCTTATTTCAGTGACACATAATGCAAATAATGCATTACAAAGATTTGCCTAATCAGCCAGAACTTAAAATCTAAAAGTGATGTTTACACACAAATATCGAGGGTGCGATATTCTTGAATATCACCTCATTGATGCTGTGTAATTTTCAAACCACACCACTTCAGACTTACCCTTCTCAGAAGTGAACACTTTGTTAATCTATATTTCCGCCATAACATTTCTATCATTTGACAACAAGAATGACTACATTTATTTATTATTATTTATAAATCCCATTTAAATAACAGTAGTGTACAATTAACACTGTTATAAACCATATTTATATTTATGTTTGATAATCAAATGATTTGGTTTTTTGAACCACCTCCAGTCCCACTTAGTTTGAATTATCAAAATTTTACTGTACATCAAATTGTACTACTAAAAACACTTTAATACATCTAGATTTAAATGTATATAACCTACGATTATCATGTCTAATGTGGTTAGACTGAACAACTGTTCATTGTTGGTAGGCCAAGTCAATTTGGGGAAAAGCTGAATTACTCAGGGGTCAATGGTAACATATTTATTATAATGCCTGATGAATTGTTTTGATCTCATACAAGCTGTCGTCTGTCCTTCACTTCTGTTGTCACACTGGTCCTGCAACCATACTATCAATGTCTCGTTCACCACAAACCACCCCGAAGGCTCCAAAATACTTCAATGCAAATACAGGTTATATAGTATTTATGGCTTGACTATAAAGTGAGCTAGCAAGCCTTTAAATTTTGAAGACGTAAAACCATTACCAACATTGTAATTTGTATTCATGAGTGTTCAAACCAGTACCGTGTACAGTCGCAAGTCCACTGTATAAATATCTAATTTTATTTATTTTTATACCATTTCAGAAATCTACGAAGTTTGATCAGCACAGAATTCATCCAGCTGTTCAGAAATTGATTGGGAAACAGCCAATCAGCTCATCTGTGAAAGAAGAAATGTTTGAACGTTGTTCAAGACCATTAACAAGGCATATGAAGAAAGATGAAAATTTAAGTCAAGAAAATCTTACAAACCAGAAGAATGTACAGACTGCAGTACAAAACATTAATATTGAAGACAAAGTTCCTCAGTATATTCCACCTAACATGTCTAGTAAAGGAGAATCACACTTGCCTCGTGGGAATAAACAGAAAAAACAAATAAAGTAGGTATTTCATTGAATATTTTTTGTCATAATTCATTGAAAAATTTTTTATAATAATTAATAATAGAATTTTTAAAACAAGTATTTAATATAAGTACATAGTTTATTTACACGTTAAATGTACACATTCTGTTTTAAACTACTGTAGGGTATCAATTATATAAACTAAATTGGGACTGAGGGCAGTTTGGATAATCAAACATAACTTTTTAATTTGTTTTAACTGGTCTCTGTTATAGGCAAAAATACTGTAAATAAAACACCGTAAACCAATAAACAAATACTGTATATTTACAGAACTGTATGTATCTTTATTTATTGCAGTACTAAATACTAACGGATAAATTACAATTTAGCCCAGTAACTTTACTTACAGAGAAAAGTTGCAGTACAGTAAATTATTAAGAGAGAAAAAGTAGTTGTTAATCTTCTTCCGTTTTAATTTTAAATGTTTTTCTTCATCGCCAAATCATGTATTCTCTTCAGTAACAAAAGCTGAAGAGAATAGGTTTCTTCTTGTTTGTTGAACCATGAGATTGCTATTTCCAGGGCTTTACAGGCCTGTTCATGACTTGGACTGTTTATACTATTTTCATTGTTTTCTCCGTAATTATTTTCATATTCACTAGTAAGTTCTTGTTCTTCATCTAGCAATAATGACAAAATTTCATATAGTTCAGTAACTGAAAGCCAGGTTAGTTGTCATTTGTTGACCTAATTTTCATTGTCACAATTGGAAAATCCTGGAATTTCCTGAAAAATCTTGTACAATTTTCTTTAAATAATTGTTGTTTTCCACTGTGGTTTCCAAATTTTTTCTCTTTTCTCTAGCAATTTGATTCATCCTTTTTTTAGATTGCCTATTGAAACAGAACTCTAGACATCCACCACAATATGGCAACAGTGCTTGATGTTAAGTTGTTTTGAAAACTCCATAACACTTTCTACGTTATCACAACCAGAAGTCTGTCAGTGACTTACCACAAAAGTTATGCAACCACATTCCCACCATACGACAACTCAAATAGATTTTTCCTTCACATATTTTTCAATATTTTGCACTCATAAGATAACAAGTTTGGTTGATTGACGTTTCAGTAGTTGATGTTCAGTAAATCAATTCTGTGCTGTTATATATTGATTAAATAAAAAAACCAGAAATAAAAAATTTGGAATAAATATAAAATCATACCAGCAAATGGCACACACTTTCTAATGTATAATAATGAGTAGTAAACATTAGTTACTATATCCTAAAAATTCTGATTATAAAATTTGCAAAATAAATTTTAACAGATTATCTAGTTGTTTATTCAAAATTAAGTCATTTTAGTCAAATTAAGTCTAAACATTTGTACACATTTAGGTATTGTTATTTACTATGCCTCAGTATATCTCGGTGATGATAACCTTAACGGTTTTTTGCTTGAAAAAAAATATTTACTATGTGTTATCAAAAAAAGTGTGAAACTTGGGGAGTTACCAACACAAACGAAGCTAACAGCGGACAAACTTTTACTGTACATATATGTAGTATACTATATATATATATATATATATGTGTGTGTGTGTGTATGTATGTATGACAAATTTTCACTTTCTGTTATATCATGCAAGTTGGCTGCTTTTGATTTAAAAGTGACAATATACTGTATACAGTACATATTATGTATTATACATAAGTATATAATTATTATCGACAAATTGTTACATATTTTTACATGTTAGTATATGACTGTCTATTTATAAAACCTAGATATGTCAAGCCAGTATAGTATAGTATATATATATATATATATATATATATATATATATATATATATATATATATATATATATAAATATATATATATATATATATATATATATATATATAAATTACCTTTTAATTTTGTAACTGGGTCGTACTATATATAACTTTAGTTGTCACTATCACTATCTGAATTATCCATAAATAGCAATATTAACAGCAATTATGAACACTTATATTAATTTCGAATTATAATAAACAAATTATTATGAACGATTACAATGTGCATGTGTTCTGAAAGTAAGGAAAAACAACAAAACCAAAGCAGCACAACATTTTCATTTAAACGTATGTACTCTTATCGAAAAGGAGAAAGGAAAAGAAAAAGACAGAAATAGAGAGAAGTGCAAGTGTTACATTCTTCTGTTTGGCAGATTTTTATTCTAATCACACCTCTTGCCAAAGCTAAAATTAAAAGCTTTGATTTGATATATATATATATATATATATATATATATATATACACGAGGGTTCATCAAATATAAACGAGACTGATTTTTTAAAAAATTTATTGCTTACTTACAAATTATTCTTGATACAACTTATTTTTCTACATAGTCTCCATACGAGTAACACATTTTTCCCACGGATTGGAAGTTTTTAATTCCATCTTCGTAAAAAGTTCTCGGGCGTTCATTGAGCCATTGGAGCACGAAGGTCTCCACCGCAGAATCGTCTTCAAACGCTGGCCTCCAAGCGCCTCTTTGAGTGGCCCAAACAGGTGATAGTCGCAGGGTGATAAGTCTGGACTGTATGGGGATGTTCCATTGGTTCCCAGCCAATTTGATCGAGTTTAAGCCTCGTAGCGTTCGCCGAATGTGGTCGGGCATTATCGTGAAGAAGAATGACGTTTCTCGCCGGTTTAGATTTCCTTTTCCTACAAAAAGACTGTTTTGCGGCCTCTAAAACATCGCAATAATATTGTGCATTTATTGTGCGTCGTTGATGGAGGAAATCGACGTGTAAAATACAGTGTCCATTACCTTGATTGTCGAAAAATACAGTGGCCATTACCTTCCCGGCCGACGATCGTGATTTGGCCTTCAGAGGCACCCTCTCTCCCCTCTTCCGCCACTCCATACTTGCCTGTTTCGACTCGGGAGTGTAATGGTGAACCCATGTTTCGTCACAGGTGACAATCCGGTTTAATAATGCCTCACCATCTCGTTCAAATTGAGTCAATAGTCGCTGGCAAATCTCCAAACGATTCCGTTTGTGAACGTCGGTCAAAATTCGTGGAACCCACCTTGCAGATACTTTGCTCAGTTCCAGGTTTGATGTAACGATTTTTTGAACGCTACCATAGCTCAACTGGAGTTCATCTGCAATAAATCGCAGCGATATACGTCTGTCTTCGTCCAGGAGCTTCCGAACAGCATCAATGTTTCGCGTCTGTGACGGAAGTGGTCGGGCGACGATCATGGCTGAGGTTTTCTACTGCTTCCGTCCTTGGCGAATTCCTTGTGCCAAGCAAAAAGCGTGAGCTCTTGACAGGGTCCTGTCCCCTTATTGAGCCGTCAATCTACGAAAGATTTCAGTCGGATTGACCCCCTCCTTGGCCAAAAACTTAATAATAATTCTCTGCTCCACGGAAACGTGCACTTCACTCTCACTCATTGTATAGTTTTAAACTGAAGGGTCCGAACGGAAATGTTGCCCGTCCCAAACCTCCCAGGCTACCTGAAACCCCACCCTTTAGAGTTCAATGTCCAACGGAAAAGTTTTTAGAAAGTCAGTCTCGTTTATATTTGATCAACCCTCATATATACTATTCTTCACCCACAATACTAAGAAATAAATGAACTGGAGAATCCCAACTCTGTATGTTGTAAAACAATAGAACTGTTATTGATAGAAATGTTTTTTTTTAATTTATAATGAGTTCATAATAGTGATAATGAGTTAAACATTTTTTTAAATCCAGCTGCATAGCAACAAAAGAAACAACACCATACATCAGTGGCGATCTAAATATATAACCCTAGACTACAACTTATATTGTGTAATTATTATATATTATTATATTATTGTGTAATAATTATATCATTGTTTTATACATTCAGAAAGACTTTTTTAAATTTATTAAAAATTAAAATAATTATCGAAAATTGTCCATGAATAGCGGTCTCTTTGGGGCTTGACATACCTGTCAATAGAATTTTTTTTTTTTTTTTGTGCCCTTATACCATTGGGTTTTTATAATAATATTTCTGTCATAAATCCATTTAACTGAAAGTTGAATGTAACCCTATAATTAATCTTCTGTAGTGTAATAAAATATTATTGCTAATTGATGTATAAAAGTTTTAATTAGAGATATTTTACTTGTAATATTTTATAAAAAGTGAGACATTTTTTATTTTCAGTGCCTGTACAGTAAAACCTTGATTAACCGAAATAAGAGAGGAGGCTGTTTCAGATAACAGTTTTTTTGGTTAAGCCGTGAATTCAAAACTCTCTTTTCAGGCTATATATTCTTCATTAAATTTAAAATTATATTTTTAGGTTTACATAAATGTACTGTATACTGAACTTGACAGTTTATTTTTAATATCATATGAATTAATTCATTCTGAAACAGTGCAAACACCAAATATTTGATGGCAGCTGGTTTCAGTTGACCAGAGTTCAGTTGATGTAAAAATAAAATATTAAATTTTGTCTATATGTCTGCACTGATGAAAATGAAAACCAAAAATAAGTGAATTGTGAAATGAGAAAATCTAAGCAATTTATTTAAAAGTGTGTAAATTAATTTTACCTAGATATTTATTACAATTAAATAAATATATATCTTATAACAAGTTTTAGAGGAGTAACAAAATAATAGGTTTTTTCAGCTTTGTCTTACAGAGGTACTTATTGTTATGATTTTGATTTTTTTAGATAAGTCAAAATCGAATATAGATTTTTCTATGTTAGATATTCTAATATTCTTAACTGAGAGTAATTTTGTTGTCTAGATTTCTAATTGGAAATGTATCAAAGAAGGTCACTGACGGCAGCCATGATAAAGCTACACACAAATGGATGTTGTATGTCCGTTCTTTAGGATCATTTGATATTAGCAAAGATGTTTCTAAAGTTCGTTTCTTTTTACATCCTAGTTACAAACCACATGATGTTCTTACAATAAAGTAAGTATAAATAAAACAGTCAAATATTTTTTGTTTAACAAAAAATTATGGTGATTGTGCAAAAAATGCATTTTGAGATTTTTATTGGAAATGTAATTTGTGATCAGTATCCATTCCTGGAGAGTAAACAAAGTGACCAGTTAAGAAGGCGTGCAGATTACCAAGCCTTTTTTTTGCAGAAATGTTTAATATTAATATTAAGAGGAAGTAGAAAGTCAGATTTATTGATTTTGATAAAATTTATCTGAAGTGTAAAATTTTAAGTACCACTGCCAAACACATGCATACCGGAAATTCAGTTCAAGGTATCAATAAAAATTGGGAAATTTATCTACTTTAATCAAATTTGATTGGTAACAATATTAAAAAATTGATGCTGTATATGTATATATATCAGACATTTTTTATTTATTCATTTTTTTTATTTAAAATTAAATACATAAATATAATTTACCAAAATTTAAGTTAATGTATTTAATTTAAAATTTTAAAAAATGAATAAATAAAAAGTTTTATATTTACTGTCTGTGTTTGTTTAGTATTGTAAATTTTGTTTATTTCAAATTTGTTAAAGTAATGTGCTGTATGAATTTAAGAGACTATAATATTCTTAAAGGTAAGAAATATGTAAAGCAAAATATGGTGAACCGAAATTAAACGTTTAGAATTTTAGTGGATTTTTTTTAACTTAACTAGATTTTTTTTAGGAATATCTATCTGAAGTATGTTTTGGTTGCTTAAAAGTTTGAGCCCTTCTACATAATTGTTTGAATGATAGTTATTTTGTGATTGCAGAAAGGCCCCTTTTACTATAACCAAAAGAGGTTGGGGAGAGTTTCCTGTAAGAGTACAGCTGCATTTTCACAACCCTCTTAACAAGACTGTGGACATTCTGCATCATCTTAAGCTTCATGGTGTATCCAGTGGACCACACTCAAGAAGTAAGAGAACAAAACCTTATATTATTTACATTATAGGCAGATATTTTCAATAATGTGCAAAGAACTCTACTAGTACTAAAAATCTACGTAACCGTATCCAAAAGTTCGGAATCATAGAAAAAACTGTCCTTGTTCCACTTGTATGTTTATCTTTCACTTGCATTTATTTATTTAATATAAGCTACAAAATTGTGCTTACTTTCAATTTTTCAACTAAGATATTTTGTGTTGATATAAAAACTCTGAACAAAAACCAATCCAACAAAAACAAACTTTTATATCAATCTTCATCTTAACTGAAAAGTTGGTGGTAAAGTGCAGTGGCTATGTAATTAAATGTATCAGGACACCCGAATAACATTTTAGTGTATTAGTGGAGAAAAACCAAATTGAAAGTGTTTATAAAGCCTAGAGATGTACTTTTTAGTGTATGGGGCAGCTCTGTATCAGAGATTTTTGGGCAGCTGAAAAATTTGAAATGTAAACCTCTAGTAATGGGGCAGTTCTGTATCAGAGATTTTTGGGGCAGCTGAAAAATTTGAAATGTAAACCTCTAGTAAGTAACACCTCATTTTAAAGATAATATCAGAAAAGAAGAACACCACAAAGTAAAAGTCTATCTCATTTGTATCCATAATGGTTGTATTTGAAAAAATCCAAACTCCTTAGAAAACTAAAATGTGAGTTCTAAGCTACAAGTGAACTCTGACCAGCCTAAACAGATTGATTATTGAAATCTTATTAGTGGTTGAGTATTTTTGTCATTTCTTCAGTTTCTGGCTAATATTGACCAAAGTGAAACCATTCTTGTGCATTGTTACATATAATGAAGTTAAGTGGAAGAGTGTAATACAGTACTAATGTTGTGTGGCTACTGTGATCAAGATTGGAACTTAATGAGGTGAGAAATTTATTTAATGATTCATTTCCTAATTGAAACCCTATATCTAGATCAACAGTAGAAAGAAGTTAGATGTTTTGAAAAAAAGGAACTGAAGTATCTTTTTAACAAGATCTTTAAAATGAGGTATCATTCAGTAGGGGTTTACATTTAAGATTTTGATTTGCTCCCAAAATCACTAATTTTGGGATATACTGCCGCACTAGGCAATTACTAAATTTGGAATCTTTGGGGCAATCAATAGTTATTTAACCTATTTTCGTCTAAACAAAACATTTTTGTAAAGGGTTTTTAAAATTTTCTGCTTGTTTATTTTTACCAATATTAAATATACATTTCAATATCGGTGTTATTATGGTTTTAAGGATTTTTAAGTAAATTATTTGTAAATTCAGTGTGAAGAGGCTGACTTATTTTTTTTACTTATATGAATGACACTTTTGTTGTAGGAATAATATCTGTCATTCAAACTACAGCAAACCCTTGGATTACTGCTGTGAATGGACCTTTAACAAACAGCAAAAATCAATTATTATTTTGTTTAAAATTTTAAAGAGTGGGTGATAATGTTTTGTCTTCGAATTTTGAAAATCATTTTTTTAATAATTCTGGTAGATGCACAGTATGGTAGTTCATAATAGGAGTTGATATTTTCATTTCATCAATTGATGAAATTCATTCATAAATCGTTCTGAGTTTTAAAAAATACAGCTGTTTAACAAAACATGTTTTTTTATGTATAACTGAATGCAACAATAAAAAGCAGGTAAATCAGTTACTATTAATAAATAGAGGACTTACAGTTTCCATTCTTATTTAACTGACTACTTTCCAACTTGTATGATGTGTTAAATGGAGAGTTTACCATACAATTAGAATTCCAAAAATAACATAGTTATCTGATTTTTTCCTTGTAGGATTAGAAATTAAATGCAAATTATTCTTTCTGTTGCATGCAATGTGCTTAGTGTAATAAAATAGACTGTGGTGTAAATGAGTAAAAGATAATTAAAAGATTTGTTGAAGTTAATTATTTTTATTTCAGGTGCAGAAACAATAGCAGAAGTATGGTTATACTGTGATGATTCAAATATTAACAGAACATCTTCAGAAAATTCAGATGACCTTTCCGATAGCGGTTTTTTACAGAATAGTTCTTCTTCGCCAAATTATTCGCCTAAAATCAGTGATACAAATGTTTTAAGGCATAATTGTGCGAAGTCTGAATACGATAAAACATTTAATTCACTGTTCCCTGTGAATGAAAGTAAACTTTTGAAGTCAGAGTGTTCGAATATTAATGAAAAAATTAATGGATTTAATTTGTCTTTACACAACGATAGCAATTTTATTCCTACTCATATATTTAGTGAGAACAATAATACAAGTGCATTGTCAGTTGCTGAAGACAGTTTACAAAAGGAACAAAAAGTAAATAGTACAATTAATACTCTTGATGAAAACAATAAACATGACGATTTTGAAACAAGTTTCGACAAAACCTGTCAAATGCTGTTGGATAATTTAGACACAAGTAGTAGTAATGTAAAATGCGAAACATTTAACAATGTTTTTTGTAACAGTAGTAAACTTTCAAAAGATTTTAAAATGGATGATTTAAGTGAAGTTTTAAATATTGAGAACACAGTTCAAAACAACATAGAGCTATTTGATAATGAAAACATTTATTTTGGAGATATTGAATGTCCCCTTCTACTAAGTGAGAATTATTGTGAATCTGTTCAAGGAGTAGCAACTATCCAAGAAGACACAACTCATATAAAAAATATAATGGATAGACAAAATTTCTGTCATTGCGATGGTTTGGCGGACAAAGTCGAAGTAAATTCCAAACTGAAAATTCCAGATAAAAATGTGAAAAGTTCTCTTAAGGAAATATTACCTGAGAGTTTGCCTGTTAACAAAATTTTAAAAAGCGATGTTGCGGAGAGTGTTTTAAAATCGGAAAAAATTGACAGTGTCACTGGATTTGTTAATTTTTGTATAAACACCGAAAACATACTTAACAATAATAATAAATGTTTAGCTTATACAGTCACTAGTAACACTCCTGAAATTTCGGATAACAGCACTTTATTAAAAAGCAAAACCAAATGTGGCATGAACTTAAATACTGATAATGATGAATCCACAGTTACTGACGATGATGAACTATCGGGATGTGTTAAATTCAAAGAAATGGAATTAAAAGTAAAGCATGAACCAGATGAAACCTCTATAAAAGTTGAAGCTGCTTGTGAACAGATAGTTATTAAAGAAGAAATCATAGAAATAGAAGATTACTTTAGTAATTGGATGGAAGAAGTTGTTATTGATGTAGATTCAAACACAGCCAATAATAACTGTCCTGCCGCCTCAGATACTATTCAACAAAGAAATTGTGAAGAAATTATAATTAAATCCGAACCTCTTTCTCCTAAACCAGGCGATGTAGTGTCTTCAAGGGATCAAGAACAAAACGATTTTAAAGATGGTTTTCAGTATTTATCTGCGCCAGTTAATAATCAGTTAGAAGGATTAACAAGTAGCATTGATGATTTCTTAGAGTCTACAGTGAAATGTCATTTAGATCCAGTAAGTGACTTAAATAGTTTAAGTTTTTCATCAAATGTCACAGAAAAACTTAATATCCTTGAAAATATTGATGAAAAATTGTTGTCGTTAACAGAAATTTTACCTGATCATGAAGGATTTTTAAGTTCAGAATTTAATAAAGACAAAAAATCAAAAAAAAATAAATTAGATGATTCCATATTAGAATTACCTGAATTAGATAGTTTCTCTGATTATTTGTCAGATCCTGTTAAAACACTTGATCCTGAATCAACAAACATTCCATTGGCTATAAATAATAAGCCGATAACTAAAGATTTAACAATTTCACTAGATTCTTTGCATACAAACATACAAAATAAGGATTTAGAGGTAGTGGAAAAATTTACAAGTTCAGCTATTTCTGCTGTTAAAGTTGGTACTGCATCTAGTTCAGTTGCTCTGGATTCAAATAACTCGTGTGATCATAAAAGTAATATGTCACCTACTGTCTCAGCAAATTTGAGCCAAACAATATCTAAGTGTAAATCATTAGAAGTGAAACCACAACAGCAAGCCAATTCCACTACTTCATCGGTTGTATCAGTTCCTACTTTAGTGAAGATCAATTCATCTGGATTAATTGAAACATACAATATGCCACCAGAATCAGGATCCATAAAAACTTCAATCGCCACAGTGCCCAAATTAAAAACCAATCCAGTTGAATCGGCTGAAACCCAAAGCGTGTTGAACAGTTCAACAGTGAAGACTTTACCACCACCAATTCATAAAGGGTCTAAACATGTGAAGAAGTTGTTGAAAAATAAACATGAATTTTTTTTGTCGTCATCACCGCTAAAAGAAAAAGGTGTCCACATTTTGAAACAACAGACTGTTTTAAATGCTAGCCATAAATTAATGAAAAAAGATATTGATATGATAAATTGTATTTATATTCCTCCTGGGTCTATGAATTTTTCAGTAAGTAGTAATAAGAAAACCAAAAGTATTTTAAAAACTGTTCCAGGTGTCAGTTTATTAAAAAAAAATTTATTAGGTACAAATGGAACTTCAGTTAGTACAAACAGTGTACCAATATCTTCATTAGTGTCTGGTGCTTCACTCTTAAATCCAGTGCAGAGAGTGAAAGCACAGACTGATTCTAAACAGCAAGTATTTTTGGTTAATGGAGTTATAGAAAAAAAACCACCCCAATGTTATAAAGAAGATACACAAATAAATGAAGGTAACTTAAAGCTGACCTCTAGTTCTCAATGTAAGCAACAATCTCAAAAGATGCCACATATACCTGTGTTGGTTCAGTCATTATCTCCGACACCTTCAACAAGGGAGAAAAAAATCATGGTTTTAAACAAATCAGAAAGTAGAAAAATTAATTTTGATGGAAGAATAATTCATCTACAGAACTCATTAGAGTAAGTAATTCAGTACTTTCTTGAAGTACTAAATGTTAAATCATTATGGCACATACATTCATTAATGGTTTTTTTTTAGTGTCTTAATGAGTTAATCCACAACCTTAATATTACATTGTAATAAATTTTAAATACCAGATTTTTGTAATACGTTGAATCAATATTATAGGTAATTAACAATCTAAATATGCTAAATATAAATTTCGTAAACAGGTACTGTCATATAATATTTAATCAAGAAACATCTAGACAACATGAAGAGACTAACACTGGACACATGTTGTGATTCAATGTTATTCTAGTAATACATATTTGTGTATTTATAATTGGATATATTTATAATATATATATATATATATATATATATATATATATATATATATATATATATATAATTTATATATATAATATATAATTGGACACTTGGACAATTTTCAGCAAATGTATTGACAGATATTGCATTACAAAACTAATTAGGCTATGTATAAACTTATGATGTATCAAATAAATATTAGGTACATTTGAAATGAAATTAAAATTGTACAAAAAAATGAAATTAAGGCCTTGTTAGGTAACAAATTATAGAAAGTGTTTTATCATTCACACTTCAGGCTTATAGGGATGGTTTTGAATTAGTTTAATGTTCAGTTCCTTAAGCCTCTATATAACATTACTATATTATTTTATGTTTCTTATTTTAGTACCGTATCCAAATCACTTTATCTTATAGGTATTAACAAAAAATATTATGATCCTTCTTTGCTCTGTATTGATGTACACCGAGTGTGTTGTGTGAATACACATTTCACTATATAAATCTTCGTTATTTTCATTAATGATATTCTGAAGATGGAATTATGTCCTGAAATACATACATAGCGAACAACATATTTAGTGTAGGTGAAATGACAGAACATGGTAGGGATCACAACACGTTTAGTATAAGTGAAATGACAGAACATGGTAGGGATCCCAACATTTAGTGTTGGTGAAATGATAGAACATGGTAGGGATCCCAACATTTAGTGTTGGTGAAATGACAGAACATGGTAGGGATCACAACACGTTTAGTGTAAGTGAAATGACAGAACATGGTAGGGATCACAACACGTTTAGTGTAAGTGAAATGACAGAACATGGTAGGGATCCCAACATTTAGTGTTGGTGAAATGACAGAACATGGTAGGGATCACAGCACGTTTAGTTTAAGTGAAATGACAGAAAATGGTAGGGATCCCAACATTTAGTGTTGGTGAAATGACAGAACATGGTAGAGATCACAACACTTTACAACACATTTAGTGTAAGTGAAATGACATAACATGGTAGGGATTACAACATTTAGTGTTGGTAAAATGACAGAACATGGTAGGGATCACAGCACGTTTAGTTTAAGTGAAATGACAGAACATGGTAGGGATCCCAACATTTAGTGTTGGTGAAATGACAGAACATGGTAGGGATCACAACACGTTTAGTGTAAGTGAAATGACAGAACATGGTAGGGATCACAACACGTTTAGTGTAAGTGAAATGACAGAACATGGTAGGGATCCCAACATTTAGTGTTGGTGAAATGACAGAACATGGTAGGGATCACAACATTTAGTATTGGTGAAATGACAGAACATGGTAGGGATCACAACACGTTTAGTGTAAGTGAAATGACAGAACATGGTAGGGATCCCAACATTTAGTGTTGGTGAAATGACAGAACATGGTAGGGATCACAACACGTTTAGTGTAAGTGAAATGACAGAACATGGTAGGGATCACAACACGTTTAGTGTAAGTGAAATGACAGAACATGGTAGGGATCCCAACATTTAGTGTTGGTGAAATGACAGAACATGGTAGGGATCACAACACGTTTAGTGTAAGTGAAATGACAGAACATGGTAGGGATCCCAACATTTAGTGTTGGTGAAATGACAGAACATGGTAGGGATCACAGCACGTTTAGTTTAAGTGAAATGACAGAAAATGGTAGGGATCCCAACATTTAGTGTTGGTGAAATGACAGAACATGGTAGGGATCCCAACATTTAGTGTTGGTGAAATGACAGAACATGGTAGGGATCCCAACATTTAGTGTTGGTGAAATGACAGAACATGGTAGGGATCACAACATTTAGTATTGGTGAAATGACAGAACATGGTAGGGATCACAACACGTTTAGTGTAAGTGAAATGACAGAACATGGTAGGGATCCCAACATTTAGTGTTGGTGAAATGACAGAACATGGTAGGGATCACAGCACGTTTAGTTTAAGTGAAATGACAGAAAATGGTAGGGATCCCAACATTTAGTGTTGGTGAAATGACAGAACATGGTAGGGATCACAGCACGTTTAGTTTAAGTGAAATGACAGAAAATGGTAGGGATCCCAACATTTAGTGTTGGTGAAATGACAGAACATGGTAGAGATCACAACACTTTACAACACATTTAGTGTAAGTGAAATGACAGAACATGGTAGGGATTACAACATTTAGTGTTGGTAAAATGACAGAACATGGTAGGGATCACAGCACGTTTAGTTTAAGTGAAATGACAGAAAATGGTAGGGATCCCAACATTTAGTGTTGGTGAAATGACAGAACATGGTAGAGATCACAGCACTTTACAACACGTTTAGTGTAAGTGAAATGACAGAACATGGTAGGGATCACAACATTTAGTGTTGGTGAAATGACAGAACGTGGTAGGGATCACAACATTTAGTGTTGGTGAAATGACAGATCATGGTAGGGATCACAACATTTTTTAACCATTTATTGTTATTATTGTAATTGTTCAGACATTTTACTCAATCCAAATTCTCAAAAAGCAGTGTTAAGTTTTATAAGGTCACAACAAGAAAATTTGGTGCAATAGTTAAGGAAAGCTGTAATAATAATATTTATTTGATATATCTTAAGTTTATACATAGCTTATTTAGTTTTGTAATGCACCATCTGTCAATACATTGCTGAAATTTTTTAAAGTGTCCAATTATATATAGATTTTTTTTATTAGAGTAACACTAATAAAAAGTTAGTCTCTTCATTTGTCTAGATGAAAGCCTACTTAGCCTTAGTGTAGTTTTCCTTACGTGTGGTGTCTTATGTTAAAAAATAAAATCATTTTATGAGTAAGAACATATACAGAACATATTGATACAATATTCAAGGTTTATTTATTTATATTGGTCCTGTTATTGCATTTATATTGTATTTTTATATTGTAACCTTTATCAATGAGATAATAAAAGTTTTATATCAAAGTTTTGAGAAATATAAAATTTAAATATTTTTATTTTGTGTCCATAATTAAGCCTATTATACTATGAAGTGCTACCCAAAAGTTCAGGGAATTTTCCCACAAAAATAAAATTGTTTACTGTAACTCCTAATTTCCACCGTCTCCTTCAAAATAGTCCCCATGGGTGTGGATACACATTTTTCCATGACCCCATACATCCCTGAAAGTCTGCAGGTGTAAGTGTTCAAAGCAAATCCTGCTATTCTCATAGATTTCCTCAGTTATGTCAAAAAGATGGCCATCAATTTCAACTTTTTTTCGGGGAACAGAAGAAAGTCACAAGGTGAAGTTAGGAGAATAGGGTGAGGGGAATCACTACCGTGTTTTTGGAAGCTGAAAAATTCTGAACGTCTAGCAATGTGTGCGCGGGGGCATTGTTGTGACGGAGAACCGAGCTGTTGTTCTCCCACTGTACTGAAAATTTGCGCCTAATGTTCTCTCATAGCCACTTCAAAACTTTCCAATGACATTTTGATCGAGGGGATCATTTCTTATGGATAATGTATTTATTGACAAAAAAGAGCAATGAATATGGACTTCATGTTGCTGCAAACTTGACTTTTTTTTTGTTGATGCGATGAAGATGGCGACTTCCACTACAGCAACTGCTGCTTATTTTCAGGATCTTGACTGTAAATCCTTGTCTCCTCACCAGTTATGACATTGGAGATGAAGTTGGGGTCATTTCTTGCTGCAATATTCCTTTGTGGTGATCTTTTTAGTCACTGCTCAGCAGTCTCTGTACAAATTCTGCAGCAATGTGTCTCTTGCCCAAATCGTCTGACAAAATGAGTTACACAGACCCTTACAATATTCATATGATCATCATGGATTATTCTACAATATGCAACAATAGCCTCTTGCACTTTCGCAATGTTTTCCAGTGTTATGATCGTCCTGAACGCTCATCATTGATAGACATTTGTCCATCCTTGAAGCATGTGTACCACAAAAAGTTTTACTTTGATTAATAGCATTGTCATCAAATGCTTCCACAAGTACATAATGAATTTCTGCAGCATTTTTTTTTAAAGATTGAAGCAAAATTTGATGCAGGTTCTTTGCTCTTTAAAATCTGCCATTTACACAAGTTTAAAAAATCAACACCACACTAAAACCAATGTTACACAAAAACTCAAGAATGCCACCTTTCACTATCACAGCTGTTAGTCCACTAATTCATCCACTGTATTAGCAGTAGGTCATACCACAAACAGTTCATGCGCAAAATTGAATTTCCCCAAACTTTTGGGTATCACCTCGTATTACATTGCATTTTTTCTAGTATTTTTTCATGTTATGGGTTACATGAGAAATTGACAATTGTAGTTCTTCAAATTGAGTCTAAAAAAGCAGATACATATTGTGAAAATAGAGTTAAATTATATGTCAGCACTATTGCTTATCTCATAAAGTCCAATATTTCTGGACCAATATAATGTTTTTTTCAAATTTTTCCAATGGAATTATTTTTTTATGACTTACGGTAAGAGACCAGCGAATGTGAAATTTATATCTGTAGATTCTGGGACTTTTATACTTGAAAGAGAAAAAAGTTTCTCGAATTATTAAGCAGCAGTTGCTGACAGCTTTATTTCCATTATCTACTTTTAAAATATAATTAAAGAAAGATTAAATTCTTTGTGTTTGCTGTGATTGATGTTTTGAGGTAAGGAAAGTTATTTTAATGAAGTTACTAAGCCACCCAAGCATGTTTCACTTGTGAGAGTGTTTTTAGAACCATGTGCAGACAAAATTGATGTAGGTCTATGTTTGAAGCATTATGAAAAATACTGTGAACACGCTCATTTGATAAACCAACTTCAGATGCAATTTTGTCAAACATTCATTTGTCTGCATGGTCATAACAATTTTATCTCAATTTTTTTCATCACTTGTGAAGTGATAGGTCACCTGCCTGCTGCAGGATTGTCTTCAATGCATTTGTAACTTTTACGGTAACAATAGTACTAACTCATACACTAAACCTTTTCTTTGTTTCATTTTCATATACATATACATATATATATATATATATATATATATATATATATATATATATATATATATATGTGTGTGTGTGTGTGTGTGCAAATAAATTTAAAAAAAGCTTAGTGATTAGCAGAGGTGATTGATGGTGAGGAATCCAAGTTTGAAATCACTACAATAGATAAAATGTCGGTTAGTGAGCAGTGTCATTTAGTTAATACTATGCTAGATTGTATGTGTTTGTGTCTTAAAAAGCAATAGAGAAGTCATAATTTTAGTTAAACTTTTGATTGTAGTATTAGCTTGGGTAAGTTCATAACCCACAGAAATTTGCAATCGTGTATTACAATTTCATTTGTGTGAAGTTACTCAGTACAGTTCATGTTTAGAAATTCACTCTTATCACACCAGTAAGACAATCATTCCTTGTAAGAAACTTGGTGGGACCAAAAGCTTCTTTGGATAAGCAGAAATGCCATAAAAACATCATTTTCGGTAGGGCCTGAAACAAATAACGTTAACATGAGCTGCCATGCAGGGGTGTCATTGTCCGATGTGGGTGAGCATGATGTTTAGGCTAAAGACAGCTGCCACGTTACAACTGATGTTTTGTCACAGTAGTCAAGTAGCATATGTTAAGGTGCTTAGTAAAACTTAACATGTAAATACATAGGTAACATATTTTTAACAAGACTAAAAATTTAGAGAAAATAAAAGTTGTGTGTTACAATAACTTTCCTTTAAAATAATACACAACATAAATAGTCTAATGTACTGTTTCTAAAAGGAAACAAGTTTGACGATATAAACAAAAATCTGGCCATCCAGGTTGAACACTACTTTTTTTTTATACATGATTAGTCGACATGATATAGTTGTAGCGGTATCAGCCAGTATTCTCTGTTTAGTATTATTCCTTTACTTTCTAATACTAAAAATTATAAAACCAGTAATTTTTTATAATACATGACTTGTCATTACGAGAACAATGTAAAAAAATCATTTAATTTCAGCAATGTGTAAGGCTGGAACTGTTTCACTTTATTCCTGGACACTGCATAAATTGATAGTATGACGGTACATTTATAAAATTTAGTATGTTTATTATTATAAAAAACTGTTTTTACAGGATTTTCTGTTCATAGGAAGAATAAATTTTGGAATTAGTATAACTAATACATACTAACCCAAACTTAAAATTTGTAATAGCATTTGATTTTTTAAAAAAAGTAAAATTTGAAAACTAACAATGAAATTAAATGGTAAAATTTAGTTAAATTATTTAAATGCCCAAAATTTGTAAATAAAGTTAATTTAAACACTTATAATGGGACTAAATTTTGTGACACTTTGTTGAAAAATCCTTCACATTACTGCGAAATTGGTTGAATAGATTTAAATTTACAAACATTGCGAGATAAATTCAGAAACTGTAATTGTTGTGATTGCTAGAATGGCTGTAACCATAATATGCCTGTCTCAAATTACTTAATATGCAATGATTGTATTATAAATAACCTCTGTCGTGTATTAGTGTTAATACAGATCCATGACTACTCAGCCTAATGTGATAAAAGGTCAGTGATACAATAAAGCACTTCTATACTGACTGATACATTGTTTTGGTCCCAGAGAGCACATTAGTCCGCCCTCCATAAAATACACACCACAAGCTCCCAAAGTCTTACAAGGTGCTTACAAGTCTTGCCATATATATGAGGTGTGTTCAGAAAGTAACTAAAATTTTAATTTTTTGAACAAAATATTTATTTATTCTTCTACATTGATGTTGTTACCTTCAAAATAGTTCCCATTGGAGATTATGCACTTGTGCCAGCGCTTCTTCCAATCCTCGAAACACTTCTCAAACTCGATCTTTGAGATAGCCTTTAGTTCTTTCTACGAGCGCTTTTAATGTCATCTACGGCTGTAAAACGACGGCCCTTTAAGTTCTCTTTATTTTTGGAAATAGGAAAAAGTCACATGGAGCCATCATATGGCGAATATGGAGGCTGGGGCATCGTTACAGTACTGTTTTTGGCCAAAAATTCACGAACAAGCAATGAAGTGTGAGCTGGTGCATTATTGTGGTGCAAAAGCCATGAATTGTTTTTCCACAGATCTGGGCGTTTTTTTTCGGATTGCTTCACACAAACGGCGTTGAACTTGTAGGTAGTACTCCTTATTAACCATTTCACATGGTGGCAGGAATTCATGATGCACTATGCTATTAATATTGAAGAACACAGTGAGCATAACCTTCACGTTCGACCGCCTTTTTCGGTCTTGGCTAGCCAGAATGACTCTATTGGTATGATTGTGCCTCAGTTTCGACGTCGTATCCATAAACCCATGTTTCGTCACCTGTTATAATATGTTTCAGTAATTCTGCATCGTCCTTGACTTCATTTAGTGACTCCTGAGCAACTTCCATTCGCCGCTGTTTTTGTTCAAAATTCAAAAATTTTGGAACGAATTTTGCTGCCACATGTTTTATACACAAAACACTGGAAACAATGTCATGGCATGATCCAGTCGATGTGCCAACATCATCAGCAACCTTTCTAATTGTGGTTCGACGATTGTTCATAACCATTTCTTTCACTTTTTCCACATTTTCATCGGTTGTTGTGCCGGGGCGTCCAGGGCATTCGTCATCTTCAACATCTTCACAGCCTTCTTGGAAATGCTTATACCACTCGTAAACTCTTGCTTTACTCATAGCAGTCTCACCATAGGCCTTTGTTAACATTTCACACACTTTATTCCATTTTTTACACAAAATTTGATACAAATTCTTTGATCCATTTCTTTTAAGAAACGAAAATTGCCGAGCTAATAAAAACACGTCTAACCTTAGTGGCTGTCACAGACAAAGTCAACAGTGAAAACAGCTGAAATACTTATCAGCTGAAATATCTTATCATACTTCAAGGGCATGTATACCAACATAATAAAAAAAATGTTTGACAATCGGACTCTCCAAGCCCGCAAAATTAAAAAATTCTTGTTACTTTCTGAACACACCTCGTACATTATTAATATATACGGGATTAATGTTATTAAATAGTGAAAGTGTTTGGTTATAAAACCATTGGAACCAAGTTGAACTTCATAATGATACAAGTGGCCAAGTCAGATAAATTATGGGTTTATAGTACTTAAATCAATATTATAATATTTATATCAAGAAAAAATAGTTTATTTTCCAATAATTGTATTTTTGTTCAATACAGTGCTTAATCGACCGAGATAAAACAAATTTAATTAAAAAAAACCTACTGTTCAATTAAAATAGGTTTTATTTTGTTTGAAAAATATGCTCTTTTTGTTAATAACATAAGAATCTGGAACTCAGAAAGGCTTAAAACACTATTGACACTTCTGTAAACTGAAAATATTATGCAATGTGTAGCAGACATTGTGTATATACGGTGCAAGCTTAACGAAGAAGATACACAATGAAATAATGATTGTAAAGATTAATGATATTAACAACAATTGATCTCGGTATCACAGCATTGATTGAGCAGTGAATAAATATTTGAAAATTTCAAACAACAATGGTAACTGTAAGAGAAGAGCAATTGGCTTTGGGACAATGCATATTTTAATGAGCTGTAAAAGCCAGTTTAAGTTGGGTTGAAAATTACTTCAAATTTAAAACTTTCAGAAAATAAAATTTCTAAAATCGAATCAAAAATTTGTTTGTATATGATGCTAAAAAAGAAAAATGTCTGTAAATTTGTATTAGTTACAAAATACTTATGTAATTTTTCATTAAAATTATTTAATGACTGTTTTATGTTTATGTTTTACCGTTTATCTTCTCCAGAAAATTTAGGATTTACTTTATCTGATTTTGCTCCAATTAAACTTAATTAATTTGTTGTGTATTACTCAGCATGTACAGAACTTAATTTCCAGGAGGCTAGTGACTGATTGTAAGTTTGCTGACATGGAATTGGCTGTGAGGTGGTTGGTCAGAGGTCTGCCTTTAGTAACTTCTGAGGCTAATCAGTGGGTATATAAGGTCATCCATCCATACAGTGCTCCTAGCTTAGCCATTTTTCAATCATGGCCTTCGCCTAAACAGTTTGCTTCTGAGGTATATTTCATTTATACATTTCTTCTTATTTAATAGATGTTTTTAAATATTTTAAGTACCTACAGTAACTTCAGGTTTGTGTTGCTTTTTGAAAACATTATTTTTAGTTGAATGGAAGTGTAAAACATTCTAAATACTATTTCATAAACAAAAATTGTAGATTTTTTAAAACTTGAAGTAAGCTTATTATTCATTGTAAACATTCCCTACGTGTTAACAAGTTCTGGTAGACATACACTGACAGACTTCAGTATTACATACGTATTGTCATGTGCTGCATGTTTTGTTTCAAAGTTTTACAATTATACACTAAATTTTAACAAGGTTTAATAATTTTATTACCTAAATAATAAAGTAAGATTTTTCCATAAATAAATTATTACTTTCCCAGTTTTGTCCTTATCGAACTGTCAGTACATTCTTATAAATTAATCACTGTAGGTTCACATCTGTGTGTAATAAATATGGTACTCTTTACTGTATTACCAATTGTAGATTTATCAAAAACTGATGACAAATAACTGATAATTCTTGTTCTTTCCATAAACAAGTCCTACAGATTAACAAGTCTAAACCATCAATACTTTGTACCCTCACTTTGTTTATTCTTTTCTCAAATAGGCCTTTATTTAAATAAGTAATGGACATTTGAGTATTTTATTCCTCTATATAATTCTAATAATCAAGGGTCTACTGTATTCTATTTACAATACTTCCCATAATGACAAATTAATTTTTTATCTGTGTATAGTGGCTGCGAGCAAAGACTGTATGCCGTCTATTGAAGCGAGTTTTCAAAGAACCAATGTGGACTACAAAACAGGTGTTATATTGGGCACGATACCATGGTTATTCTCCTTCCTTCAGTTTACCTGCAGGTAACTTCTTCTGTTTAGTATAGAACTACTTATAAAACAAATCTTTCATATCAATATTTTGCTTTCAATATTATATTGAATGTTCTAGCAACATTTAATATGTCACTCTTAAGTTTTACTAAGAATTATTTAGTTAATTCCTTCTTAATTAATTCTTAATCACTTTTTGGCCAAAGATTTTTCTTAGAAAATTTTGCTTTTTTCATGATATCAGTTAAAACCTTTGCGATTTTGTCTGCTATGTAAGAATTCTACCTTATACTGTCCGCACTAAACTTCACAGTTGGCGGGAGTAAACAACTGCAGTGGCTTGCAACTTAACATCACTGGTGAGAGGGAATAGGAAGGTCAGTGACAACAATAGTGGTGGTGGCACAGGAACTGAGTGGCTCGTCACATCAAATATTCTTTACTTTCTGAACAACCCTCGTATATGGCTGTGTTGTCTTCGTGTTTGCCTGAACACTGAGCCTATTAGGTGGTTTATTATCTCATTCAACCACCTTTAGCCATGTCTCTTTGTTTTGCTTCTATGTTCAGAATGTAGACTTTACAAACATTTTTCACATGCTTTTTAAAAAGCTCGTCTTTCAAATCAAGATTTAAATTAAAAACTTTTACTCCAGTTTTTCCACTTCTGGGGAATTAGTGTTTTGCTGCATTGGAATGAATTTATTCCATATAATTAAAATAAATGCTAGAAAAACAGTGCACAGACTTTCTTACTTTCAGTTATTTCCCCAAAGAGTCTTACCAAAATAAAGTGAGAAATCATTCAATTTTTTTTTTTAAATCAAATCATATTTTGCTCAACTTTGGTCATTAATAGAGATTCATAACTTAAATTTTGAGTCTTACACTATTCACCTTGGAACCTGATCTGTAGAACATAAAATGGCTGTGGTGAACAGTAATCTCTTTGATGATGTGTTTGAAAAATGTTAATGTTTGGATCATTGGAGAATATGAATAAGTGTAAATTGAAATACTAACAAATCATATTCGAAGCTGTTCTTTGCACTGCTTAAGATTTTTTGCATTTATTATATCGTTTAAAAAACTATTCATTCCTGTTAGTATAACTTTGACACAAATTGACATTTTAATGCTGATGTCATCCTTCTCTTGTTGTCCAGTAGCTAAATTACATGCAAAAATAATTACTCATGTTGGTTATTCAAAAATATCGTACAAAGTTTTAGCGTTTGGTACTGTTTTTCAGGAATAGAAAACAAACAGAGCACTCTGAATATGATATTACATTCAAAACAGCAAAATATTTTTACACCACCTGAAAACATTATAAAGTGGGTAGAAAGCTGTTGTGAAAAAAAAGTCGAAAAGGAAGAGTGTGAAGTAATTGATGTTGAAGGGGAAGCAGAATCTGTTAAAGGTGAGTGAAATCAAGTGAAGGGGAAACAAAATCTGTTAAAGGTGAGTGAAATCAAGTGAAGGGAAAGCAGAATGTGTTAAAAGGTGAGTGAAATCAAGTGAAGGGGAAGCAGAGTCTGTTAAAGGTAAGTGAAATCAAGTGAAGGGGAAGCAGAATCTGTTAAAGGTGAGTGAAAGGGAAGCAGAATCTGTTAAAGGTGAGTGAAATCAAGTAAAGGGGAAGCAGAATGTGTTAAAGGTGAGTGAAATCAAGTGAAGAGGAAGCAGAATCTGTTAAAGGTGAGTGAAATCAAGTGAAGGGGAAGCAGAATCTGTTAAAGGTGAGTGAAATCAAGTGAAGGGGAAGCAGAATGTGTTAAAGGTGAGTGAAATCAAGTGAAGGGGAAGCAGAATGTGTTAAAGGTGAGTGAAATCAAGTGAAGAGGAAGTAGAATCTGTTAAAGGTGAGTGAAATCAAGTGAAGAGGAAGCAAAATCTGTTAAAGGTGAGTGAAATCAAGTGAAGGGGAAGCAGAATGTTAAAGGTGAGTGAAATCAAGTGAAGGGGAAGCAGAATGTGTTAAAGGTTAGTGAAATCAAGTAAAGAGGAAGTAGAATGTGTTAAAGGTGAGTGAAATCAAGTGAAGGGGAAGCAGAATCTGTTAAAGGTGAGTAAAATCAAGTGAAGGGGAAGCAGAATGTGTTAAAGGTGAGTGAAGTCAAGGTTCATGTAATCAACAGTAATATGGCATTGGATTTAAACAATGTTTCACTTGTATTAAATTGTTTCATTGTTTTAGGAAGTTGAGCATTTTGCCAGATCCATATGCAATGTCCATATACAATTTTTATTTTTTATTAGCGAATTTGAAGATAATCTATTATAGAGCAGCCATTGTGGTAAAGCCCTAATCTGAAACTTAAACTCGCATGTGATCATGGCCTTTAAAACACTTTATTTTAAAACAAAACAATTTTATTTACAACTTGATTAAACTTATTAAAAATGTAATTTTGTTGTCAGATTCAATAAATTCATTAATCAACAAAATCTATTCAAGCTTTCAAAACAGGGGCCATCTTAAAAAAATAATAGCTTTCTTAACTCATATTTTTGAAAATTTTAACATCAATCAGAGTCAAAATCTGTGAGTATTAACATTTTTCTTATTTTTTTATTGAAAATTTAAAGTACTAAATTATTTAGATTTTAACATTGATCTCTTAACAAAATGTGTAAGATAAGAATAGTTAAAATTTTAGTAATTGTTTTTAAAAAATTATCACTCTTAAGGTTTATGTTTGTATTTTTTCGATAAAACAAAAAAGGTTAAAATGATGCAAATAATGTAATCTATTGACATGTGTTGGGCAAGTGAAACTCTTGGATGGATTCCCACAAATACTCAGTTTATTGCATAGTTCAAAAAACCATCCAACATAGTTCAGGCAAATACAAGTTTGATATGTGTAAACAGGTTAAGTGACATGCAAAAGTTAAATTTTGTTATTTCTTGAAAATAACAGTGATACAGTTACATGCTGCAGTTATTTGATAACTGTGAAAAAAGCGAACATGATAATTAGCGGTATTATGAATTACTAATTCTAATTACTGTGAATGATATTATGACAGTATTAATCATTTTCGTTGGTAGCCAAATGACTACCAGAGAAGTTGTTAATGATATTGGCATATCTTAACATCACCATATCTAGTCGATTAGTTATGATTTTCTGTTTTGGATATGTAAGTTTGGCAGAAAAATGTTTCCTGAAGTGTCAAGACCTTGAAAAATCTTGCCAAGTTTGGTCCAATTTAAAGGTTATGCTCATTGTGTTCCTTGATTTCAACAGCATAGTGTACCACAAGTTCTTCCTAAATGTTCAAACAATAAGAAATATTACGTAGAAGTTCTATAGTGATTGTACTAAAACATCTCACCCGCTCATATTTTACTGCTTTTTCATGAATTTTTAGTCAAGTACAACACTGTAATGGTTCCCATAACTGAAGAAAATCTTAAAATATCATTGTTTTGCAAGCACAGATGAAATCAGAAGTGAATAGCTGAAAAAGCTAAAAAAGTATTTCAGAGATCAGAAGAAGTGTGTTTGTGTATTCTATCTAATCAGAATTATTTGAAGGAGGATAACATCAATGTAGATGAATAAATATCTGTTCAATTTATGAGGAAATATAAAATGCTCTCTCATTAGATGTAAAGCACAGTTCATCAGAGTTATTCACTAAGGGAGGTTTTGCAAATTTAATTAAAAATAAAAGCAGATTAGTAATCATTTTATAATAAATCATATAATATTATAAAGTAATTACTTTTGTATTACTTTTTCTAGAGAAGAAAATTACTCAAGAAGAGGTGGAAGATGAAAATGAAATTCTCTTTTGTGGCCCAGAGTGGGAAAAAGAGATTGGAAGCTATGTACGAGAAACTGTGAATAAATTGGGTTACAGACTAGCACGAGAAGAACTTGTTCCAGGAGCAGCGTTGACAGTTCTAACACACTCTGTGATGGTTTTTGCAGAGGATTTATTACGGCGATCTCTAGCAGCAAGTCATCACAGGTATTTTATTTGGTGTTTCAAAATCCACAATCACAAATTAAATACTACAAATGTTTAGTAACTAAAAGGCATGTGTAATTACAGGAAAACTTCTACTGTAGAATTGGTTGATACTTACTCTGCATTACTCAGTAAACAAGAATTTGATATTTTTACGAATGCTGGCCTAGGATCTGCTCAAGTCAACAATATTCGCAGTGATTAACAACTGTAATTTGTACTAACTCTAGGCAATTAATACAACAGACTTCCAATTAGCTGTAGGAATGGGTGGCGCAGGCACTATTGTTAATGTGCAATAGAACTGTAAGAATCCACGAATTGTATAAATGTAGACTTTATACATTTAGAATAAATCACATTTTAAACAAACTAATTAGACCGCAGAGCAATTGTTAATTATATGTAAAGTTTAGAAAACAAATATATGAAATTTAGCATTGAATATACAATAAAATATTACAATTGTTTAGTTACAAAGCAAAATTGTTTTTTAAATATGTTAAGGAAAAACTGTTTAAGCTTTACCAAAATAATCAAGTCCTTGTATTCTTCCTCTGATTTTAACAAAACACTGTACAATACTGTACAGTAGGCTGTAATTAGCTGTGCACATTGTTTTTTCCACTTGCCATTGCCAAGTACTAACACTTTGATATGCTAATATATATATATATATATATATATATATATATATATATATATATATATATATATATATATATAAGCATTAAAATATAAAAAAATGGGTAACTATAAAACGTCCAACAAGTTGCAGGTACTTATAAAAAGCTATTTTACAGTATATTTGAAATTTTTATCTGCCATCTTAAAAGTCAAATTAAATTTTTTTAAATAATAATGTGATTCTGTAATTTATGATTTTCATGTGAAAATTAGATGATAAAAATCACACATCAATATTTCAGACTTTTAAAAATTTGCTACAACGAAGTAAACTTTCAATACATTAATATATTACTAATTGATTTGCCCTGATTGTTTTTACAAATAATCAACAAATCATTTTCATTAGTAATAAATTTAATGTCATTTGATGATTAAAGTGATCACAGCACACAGATGTTTTGTTGACGTGATGGAAGCAAATTTCCAACAATATTTTTTGTATCTTACAGTTTTTTGAAAGCCTGAATTCACCATGATAATCAGCATTAAAATTTGCAGAAATTAACATTTTAAACTTTCAAATTACATTGTACTGTATACAATAAGTACAGAAAATATGAAATTGTCAGATGTATTTTTGTAATGTCAATAAATTTTGAAAATGTTAATTTATGTATATTTTAACACTAATTATGATTGGAAATCAGATTCACTATTTCTAATTTACCATGTGTAATTTAAAAAAGTTATGAATTTTTAACACTTTGAGTGGCCACAGTTTTGAAACTGTTGGTTGGATTTTTTTCGCCAAATTTTACAATACAATCTTACAAATCCATGATTGTATACAACGTGTTTTCTTATCATACTTTTTCATTACTTTTAAACGTTTTCTTACCCCATACCAGTAAGCATAAAATAAATAAGAATCATAATTTCATTATTATTAAATAATCTACCTGCTGCTACTTTAGTTACTCTTTTTAGTTTGTGTTTTTTTTTAGATATTTTTTTAAAATAAAAATGTTTTATAAATAAGTTAGTACATTGTTTGTTTGTACATTGTAGTATATTGTTTGTTAGTACATTGTTGTGTTTGGTATACTGCCAGTGTAGGTACAACAAATTATTTTGTTTTGATTGTTTTATAAAGTAATATTCGAAATAATCTATATGCACTTGAATTACAAATTATTATTTATTAAATTAAAACTGGATGAATTTATTGTTATTTGTAATACTATATATATTTATTTATATATTTGTAACAAAGTTACGTTTGTAAATTAATCTAAATTTATAATTAAACAAAAATGTATGAATTCATTTCATTGTAGTATAAAGTTTAATATGCAAAGCGAAGAGCTTAGAACAATTTCAGATAATATAATTAATTCTTAGAAGTTTTCATTCTTAGAACTTCTCAGGTACAAAAATAACAATAATGACAATAAAATAGTTTTATATTTTATCAAATAAAAGCTGAGTTCTAGATATGACTATTTCTATGCTGTATCATTACCTGTGTTAATTACTGATGTTTCACCCTAGTTTTTTTTTAAATAATTCAAAACTGCCCAGCTGGAAATTACAAAATGAAAATACTAAATAATCACAGTAACTTTTCAATATTAAACTTTTCCAAAAATCGGATTTCATTGTCACAACCAGTGTTGAAATTGTTTTAAATTAGTATTTTAATTTTTCAAATTATATTGAAAGAATAAAGTAAACCCTAACCACAGGTTTGTTTTCATAATTCCAAAGAAAAAGTTTTGGATTTGTAAGAACTTTTGAGTGACCATTATTTTGAAACTGTTAAATGAATTTAGCTGGATAATACATTGTCCAGGCTATTACCAAATCAGTGCGAAATTTAAAGTAGGTTATAAATTGCTGACAGTTATGATTTATGTGTTAGCATATCTTTTTTTGAATTTACCTTATTTTCCAATGTAAATTCACTTAATAAGGTTTTTAATTCAGGCCATTCTATTTGAAACACACTGCATAGTATAAAGCAGTTAGGTTACTGATGGAACACATTTAAATAACAGCCATTTTTGTTTACCAATTTTTGTTGTTCACAAGTCAGTATTTTATAGCATGAATTCGTCCAACATTAAGATTCAATTATTTATAATTTCACATGAAAGTAATTTCTTAATTGTATTTTTTCTTTTTTTTGCAAAATTTGTATTAATTTTAAATGAAATTCCCTATGAATTTTTTATTATATTTAAACAATTTGCTGTGTATTGATTTTGTTGTCAAACTGCTCATGTTTAAATCTTCATTCTTTTCCATCTTTAATATTCTTTTGTAGTGATCTTGCAAGAGTAGTAAAACATTTCTCAGTCAAAAGAAATATGTATTTTAGTTTTATGCATTATTTTAAACCATTAGCACTTTATTTAAAGGTATTCGGATTATTTCCTTGTGCATATACGAACAAGTGTGTTCCATTCCAAATAACAAATCTGAACCTTGTTTGGGCAGTAGTGGTTATAATGTTTGTAGATATTTCTTGTTATTTTAAAATACCCGATTCAAAAGTTAGTTCGCAACTCTTTATTGTCCTTTGTCTGGTTCAAATGTGTATTGCTCCAACAGTTATTGCAAATATGAAAACGATCTTAAATTTTATTTCCAAGTTTGATCACTTTGATGAAAACAAGGAGCTATATTTTAAAAATAAATGTGGTTTAAGTCATGGAAAGTACTACTCGTACAGTTTGATCTGTGTCCATATAGCTACAGTATTTCTAATGGAGACATTTATGAGTTTTGAGACATTTTCCTCAATCTCTCACGAAAGTAACATTATCAACACTATTTTTGACTTTTCTAGCCGTTTCTTTCAAACTGCTCACATGTATGGTTTACCACTTTTAATTGTATTTTTCCTTCAAGAAATGAAAATTAGATTCCAAACATTCCAAAAATTGTTCTCAGTTTCTTTAAAAGAAATGTCACACAACAAACTACAACTGGAATGGTTTCTTGACAACAGCCGCATACTTTACTTTGAACTCGTGTCTGTTGTTGATTATTTTAATGAATGTTTTGGCAGCTGCCTACTTTTGATTTTTCTAGTTATTTTTTTTAACTTGTTATACAGTCTTCATGGTATGTTAAATACAATTACACCATTTGTTTATTTTTACATTTTTAGCAATATGCTAGGTTATGTGGTGTCATCTCTGTCTGGAAGCTTAATCCTTTCCGTAAGTAATAATTGTGAATTATTATTAAGAAAACAAATTATGTTAATCCTTAGTACACAGAACAGAAGCATCGTACTAGTTCTATAGGCTATATGTGTGGCCCATGCCACTTTCTCATCAGATCAGAAAAATATGTTCCTGCAATACTTACAGTTGTGGCCCAATTATCTTGTCAGGACATAACTCATTTCTTTACATTTTTCAGATAATATTATAACCAGGAAATTGCTCTAATTCATTAAGAGTTTGTTTATTAATATCAATAACTCATTTATTTAAACGGATCCATTTACCGCAAATTGTTTCATAAAAAATATTTTTTTAACCTGTCAAATTTCACAACAATTTTTGGATTTCTGTAATTTTAGTTACAAATTGAAAACAACATTTATTCCTTTCTTCTTAGGTGAAACTGTAAATATGTGTGAATGTTCAATTCTCATTTCTAAACTTATAACTTTTTAAAAATAAATTTGGCACACAGTCTAAACATCTGTTAATGTGGTTTTATCTAAAGAGTCAGAATATGAAATGTTAAATATACCTTTACATTTACAATTTATGAGAGAAATATATTTTTTAGATTTGTACATCCTGTATTTTTTTAAAAATTTCACATCTGTAGATAGCTTCGAAAGAAACCTTTATAATGAGGCATTGATCATCTTTCTAAGTGGTTTTTATATGATGTTATTAAATATTAGTTTTGCACATATGTTTCCTTTCAGTCAAAACAACACTTTCTAGAAAGTTTTTCTTTAGATGTAACAAATACCTGTAATAACCTGTTTCATGATTTTACTTAAGGTGATACTACATTCTGAATCATATTTTCATACATTTATTCTTGACATTACAACAAAATAATATTCTTTGTAATTTTGTGATTTCCCTAACTTCATTGCTACAAAGGTAGCATCATCATGGTTTCTCAAACAAAACACCAACAATTTTTATGGAAAATATTATCTTCATACAAAATTATTCAATTATTTTCAGGGTGAAGAAATCAAAGATACATTATCAGAACTAGCTATTGCTGATTTCTCACCTGAATGCAAAAGACAGGTAAGGAAGTCATAGCTAGTTATTACTAACCAATTTTGAATTTGGCATTAATAACTGAAGGATCATTATCTTATTATGTCTGTGCTTGGTTCTTGAATTTAAAAAACACTCTTTTTGCATTTACCCAAAAATCAATTTTTTTACCCAAAATAAATCAACAATGGAGAAAATCCAACACTCACACAATTGAAAAAAGTCAATCATACAAATCCAAATTTACTTCTGAAGTACTATAGAAAATTGATCAGAATTTTAGTTATCAGTCCCTTAGGCCGAGATAAAAGAGTCTAATCACTGTTGTTCAGCTTTACAGATGCTACAGTATAAGAGATATACAGCAGGATTAACCAGTAGATTTATAGGTAATAATTGACTGACTAAATAAATACAGTTATTTATTTAATTCTGGTTTTTATTACCCAGAACAATGTCTAATTCAGCACAGTTCAAGTATCTTACAGTGGGCGATGGTTCTGATTATTCATGCTAGAGCTCCAATTGCTTTAAACTGTGCATTCATTGAATGTCTGAAACTAAATACTGTATAACACAAAATTGTTAAGCCTAATGTATTTTAACACTAAAACTAAAACTATGTACAATAAGTAGTGTTTGTTAATACATTACACCCGACATTGTAACTGGCAGCAGGATTATTGATATAAGCACTGTGGTAACCAGCCTTATAAACATAGCACAAAATGTAGATTTTGATACAGTAAACAAAACTAACAGAAGAAATTATCTTCAGTCAGATAATAATATAATACTGGAGATGTAAAAAGAGATTGTCACAATTGTCCTGTTAAAGGGCCAATGTTGGAAGATGAAGTAGAATTGAAACTAGATTTTTCAATAAAAACATTAAATTAATTTTTTTCTTTTTCTTAAAACAAATTGAAACATTTTGAGACTTTCACTTCAGTGAAAAGGATTAAAGTTTAAGAAATTTGTTCAAAGATTTTTTTAGAGCTCTACTATAATAAAATAATAAAGACATAAACCAGAAGCAAACAAAGTTCAATTAGTTTTTTCCTATTGCTTAGAGTTTACTGTACAGTATTAATGTACATTGTAATAATAATATTATACGACAATATTTCAAGTATGGGTTTTTTTTATTGTGTTAATTTACTATTTTGTCGAAACGAGTAATACTACCCTGAACTTGTGTTTTAATTGCCTCATATTTTCGTTATTCACAGATTAATAAGCACATAATCCCCCCCCCAGATAATGAGGGATTAACGGTACTTAGATTTTAACTAAAAAACATCTGTTCTGAATACCGCAATTGGGTTTAATACACACATTCTGTCGGTGATCAACATCAGACAATGTAGGCAACAGTTTCTATAGTCAGGTCTAGTCTGAGTATAGTGAGGACTGCTGCATATGTATTACTAACTATATATAAATATATTCATATTAAAATTGTTTATAAGTTGATTAGTTAAGTAAATCTATGATGTTTTTATGTAGGTAGAGTTATTCTTGATCCAAGCAAGAGCGACACCTGTCCGTGTTACAGCCTCTGGTTATTTTGAAATCAACAATAATCTTGTAATTTTGGTAAGCTTTTTTACATAAAATTAAAACACATTAACTTTTAACTGCCAGTTTCTGTTAACCATCAGTCCATTATTAAAAGTTAATCACAGAATCCCCGCAGGGGGGTGCAGACTAGCTACACCTATTGAGAGGATTTAGACTTCCCTCACGGTACCTGAGTCTAACACACACTTATGACTTTTAACACTTACATTTAGGGTGGCGATAATAGCCTCAATGTGCTTCTCACCTTAAAATAAAGTTAAAAAAGAAGTAATCACAGTAATAAGTACTATTGTACTGTAAATTTTTTTATACATAGGTATTAGAGAACTAATAAAACGAGTAAGTTAAACTGTAAACAATAATTATTACTACAGTACACAATAATACTGTACGTAGGCCTGATATGTACAGTAACCAGATTATAACAAAAGTAGTTTTCACTTTATTGCTGAGTGGTGCAGGCGCTGGAATGGGGTCCATTTTCGTGTTATTGATGTGTCGGTCAAGTAATACTTTTTGGACAAACTATTGTTCATGTTGTCAGTTGCAGTTGTGACTGATAAGCTATTGTGATTGGTGTGTTATTTACATTGTTTATTAGTGAGTAACGGCTTAGATTGTTCAGTATGTGATTAAGACATTTGATTAAAACTATATATGTACAGTTCCCAACATTAGTTATTGTAGAATTAATGTTTTATTTTATTGCAGAACGTATTTTGAGTTCATTAACAAGCATTATCTTTTGTTCATATGAAATGAAATGGGTGGGTTGTTTTAAGAGTTTTTCTATTATCCCAGTCCTGACTCTGATAGTTACTTTTACTATATCCATATATTTAAAATAATATAGTCATTTACGAGGGTTGATCAAATATAAACGAGACTGACTTTCTAAAAACTTTTCCGTTGGACATTGAACTCTAAAGGGTGGGGTTTCAGGTAGCCTGGGAGGTTTGGGACGGGCGTAGACGGGCAACATTTCCGTTCGGACCCTTCAGTATAAAACTATACAATGAGTGAGAGTGAAGTGCACGTTTCCGTGGAGCAGAGAATTATTATTAAGTTTTTGGCCAAGGAGGGGTCAATCCTGACTGAAATCTTTCGTAGATTGACGGCTCAATACGGGACAGGACCCTGTCAAGAGCTCGTGTTTTTGCTTGGCACAAGGAATTCGCGAAGGACGGAAGCAGTAGAAAACCGTCACGCCTCTGAAGGCCAAATCACGATCGTCGGCCGGGAAGGTAATGGCCACTGTATTTTTCGACAATCAAAGGCGCCTTTCACGTCGATTTCCTCCATCAACGACGCACAATAAATGCACAATATTATTGCGATGTTTTAGAGACCATAAAACAGTCTTTTTTTCAGTAGGAAAAGGAAATCTAAACCGCGAGAAACGTCATTCTTCTTCACGATAATGCCCTACCACATTCGCGAACGCTACGAGGCTTAAACTCGATCAAATTGGCTGGGAACCAATGGAACATCCCCCATAAAGTCCAGACTTATCACCCTGCGACTATCACCTGTTTGGGCCACTCAAAGAGGCGCTTGGAGGCCAGCGTTTCAAAGACGATTCTGCGGTGGAGACCTTCGTGCTCCAATGGCTCAATGAACGCCCGAGAACTTTTTACGAAGATGGAATTAAAAAACTTCCAATCCGGTGGGAAAAATGTGTTACTCGTGCGGGAGACTATGTAGAAAAATAAGTAGTATCAAGAATAATTTGTAAGTAAGCAATAAATTTTTTAAAAAATCAGTCTCGTTTATATTTGATCAACCCTCGTAAAAATAAAAAAATGTCCAAAATTTGTGGCATCATCACAATTTAAGATATACTTGGCAGAGGAAATAATTATATTACAAAATGTGGTGTCTCATAGATTTTATTAGTTAGTAGCTGTAGTGAACAGTGCACTGATCACCATCATCTTCAGTTTAAGCACATCCTTTCAAAACATATTAATATGTTACAATTTTTTAGGCACAATACAGTACTAAAATGTCCAAAAGTAAAGTAACAATTATTTGAAAAAATGATGTAAGCTCAAAAAAATTTTTTAAGTGAAAATTCAGTGGCTGCCTGTCAGAGCACACTGGAAAGAAATTTGTTTCCCCAAAATTGGTGCACAGGTAATGAGAAATCTACTCAGTCAATACATAAATAATTTATCCTGTTATCTGATTTTAAAATTTTATTTAGCGAACAGTGTAATAACATTAAATTTTAAGTTTTTTTTATGAAAATCACATTCTGAGACAATAAAAACATTTGTGATTGTCCCAGTGGCACAAACTTTTTGTGAAAGGTAATGCAAGCCGTGAATTGAAGATAACAGATGCTTTTCCACTTCCACCAATGACAAAACTTGATATCTGAGTATATGATATGTTGAAGTGATCACAACATTCTTTGTGATGCTTTAATTCTATATTTTAAAGGCCTGATTATCTTCACAGTATGAATTGATTCCATGAAATTATTAGCATACAGACATTATTTACGTGTGTGTGACATTATTTATCATCAACATACATTTATAAAGTGATTCCCCCAAAGTAAAATTGCTTATACTGTACTCCAACTATTTGCAAATAAATCATTTGGGAGCAAATACTCATATAAAAAATTAAAATGAGCAACTGCTTAAGGTCTTACTCAGGAGGAAAAAAACTTTATGAGTTTAGTCATATTAAAAAGGAACAAATTTTTCTTAGTGCGAGTAATTATTGTGCTTAAAATTATTATTTTCTCTAACATGACAGTGGCATATTTGTTAATTAATTTGCATTGTAAAAAAATGTATAAACCATGTTTATATTCTGAAGTAAGTACCAAATATCCCACTGTTTTGATTAAATTACAAAGAATTAATAGATCAATAACTTTAAAATTGTGCCTATACAAAACTTCATTGATGAAATCAGCTGATTATTTTAAAAAAACTTGTTTCCAAATGAAACATAAGTAATTGCTCAAAATTTCCATAAATATAAGATTAAGCTTATACATAATAAAATAAGCATTTGCATTAATAAAATTACTCATTGTTATTCATATAGCCCATTTATTTAACAGCTTGATTTTTATTTCAGGTGACTACATCTGTTATTGCATATTTGACTGTTATTATAAACATTTTACCAACTTCCTGAGGAAAAATTACAACTAAGTAGTTATGCCTTACAACTTGCATCCAAACTAGTGTTTTATCTGCATTAATGTTGTTTGTGCCTTAAACACATTTAGTCCAAATATACTGTCTAATCAAACATAATTATTTAATTCATTTCCTCCATAGTCCTTTCATTTTTGTACACAAGTTCCACATCACGTCTTAAAAAAGTGATAAACGTTTGACGGATCAGTATTAATTAATTATTAGGTACAGTAAACTTTCAATTATTTATCGGTGATTCATCCATTTTATTGGTTATCAGCAGATTCTTTGCTAAGTTTTAACAAACATAAAATGCAGGTTTTATTTTTTTATATATATAAAGTTACATGGATTAAAACACTTTTAAGTTACACATTAAAAAAAACACAGTTATAAGTGCTGCATTCTGAGGTAAACCTAATGAACTCGCTCAGTTCATGAACATATGTTCATGACAATGATCATGTAATTACGTGTTCAAATAAAATCTTCTCCATAAGATTAATATAGGAACTTAAGGAAAATGATAGTCTAAATACCTGATGACATATATGAACATAAATGTCTTCAATAAAAAAAAGCAAATTAGTCTGATAGAATGGCTGCATTGACTTGTATTATTATAAACTGCTACAAGTGTCCACAGGTCTCTTTTAGTAAGTATTATAGCCAAGTTACTTCCCTATTAAATAGAAAATTCCTTCACAAGTACTTCTCTTGCTGGATTTGGGTAGGTGTACCCACAAGAATACATTCCAGAGTTTATTCTTTGTTTCTGCATGCCAGACAAAGGGAATTGTGCCAGGTGAAACTCTTGCATAATAGTAGTGAAGGTTACACTACAAAGTATACCTAAACTGTTTTAAATGACAACAAAACATCTGTTTAAAGTCATCTGAAAACTGAAACTTAGGTACATTATATAATAATAAAAAACATACAGCTTAATTTTTTTTTATTATTATAATGTTATAATTACAATAATAATTATAATATATATTTAATACATAATTTATTTATTTGTTAAAAAATGTTTTGTGCATGTATTTCTAACCTGTTTTGCATTTTCCCCCTCTATTTTTAAGCACTTAAAATGACTGGTTTGTGTATAAGTAACATTTTAAAATGCAAGTCAACATACGAATGAAAAACATCTAAAATTTTTAGTGTATTTTTTTAATATGTTTAATATGTACAACTTAATAATCATTAAATTATATTTTCATGACTAAACTATGGCATATATCTGTTAAATATAAACTTCAGATAATTAAAATTAACTATAAACATGTTACAGTCCAATCAAAAAGAGGCCTTCAAACTTATCTGAAGAGCAGAAATATTTAATGATGCTTAATTAAATTATTGATTTTATTACTTGGTAAAACTTCATAATTTGCTCGAACATTTTAATCAATAATAATTATTAAAAATCGTAACCATATACCTATGAAAACTGTGACATACAAACTAAATAACAATTACATAAAATAAGCAATAATACAAACATAACAGTAATTAGTTTGTGAAAGGTCAATCACTGTAAATGGACAACATATATTAGAGAAAAGATATAATACAAAGTGGATTTCTAAGTGAATTTCATAGTTGATTTTTAAGTGAAAAAATGAACTTTTGGGTTTATAAAATATTGGTTTTTCTCGAAGAACTAAAGAGAGAAGTTATCATCAACAAATAGAATGAATGATTTTTTAACAACAAAACTAAGCAGAGATAATGTTTAGATGTACACATAAAGCCATATATACACATTTATCACACACCTTCCTATTACGAAGACTTCTTTATGTACTTTAACAGATAAAAGTAATAAGTATGTTAACCTGTTACTACAATATATTGCTTAATCATAGTCTAAAATTTCTGTGATCTAATACTAATGATAATATGGACTTCTTTTCTTAATGTCTATACTTTAGACTAATAAGGATGAGGGATCAACTATAACGGTAAGGGAAAAGCAATGGGAGTAATTACGGCTAGAACTAAGAACTCTAAGGTGCACAGTTCAGAGACGCAGCAGAAAACATTGGAATAACAGCCTAAATATATATTCACTATTCTTTAAAACAAGAAAGTGAAATTGATGAGAAGGTGGTAAACACAGTTATATTTGAATTAAGTAATAGAATCGTTAAGTCAAATAACTTTTTTTTAGTTCTTTATAGACCTTTACTATTTTCTGAGCAATTTTTCTCTGAAATATGCTTTTTGAGTTTATTACATTGTACATAATGCTTAAGATCCCAGATTAGTTATATAATTTTATAGGTTTCCATTGATGCAATAATTATTAAGAAAAAATACTATAGCGAAACTCATGTAACCTTTAACTGTTGTATATCACATAAATAACTAAATATATATTTAGTTAACAGTATATTTATTTAACAGTATAAATATATATACTGTTGAAAAAACAGTAAACTTTGCTACAACACTTTGACATGATCGCAGCCTTTTCTGCCATTTCAACTAGTAGCATCTATGTTTACAAAACATGTTATTGGGTGAATATTATCAGAAATTTTAAGAACCAGCAGGAGCAAAAAAGCAGAATTTTAAGAAATTTTCGATGAAGCAGTCAAAACTATGATAGGACGAGCTACTCAGCCAGTAATATAGGAAATAGGCAGCCACAACACTTGTCATTGTTACGTTAGAAGCCATTGTCTTGAAACGGAAATGAATGAAAATACCTTACACATAAGTTGCTCAGGCTTTAAACAAAGTTTCTCTGTACCAAAACTTTACAACAAACACACAAACCAAACGCTAAATGGTCAAGTTCAATCAGAGACCTTACTTTGCTAACTCAACAACTGTATAATTCTAATTAGAGCATGTAATTTTAATGGCAACTCATAGGAACAACTGAGGCTGGTAACAAGTAATGGATAGGGCTGACACTACATTTGTTAACAGGTAAAAAATCATATATGTATACATCTTATAGACAGTAAACAGGTAAATATACAGGTTCTTCATAATGAGTTCATTAAATAGCTCACAGGAAATGAAAGACAGAATTAAAAAAAAGATGGACTCACCAACTGTATTAGTTTTATTCTCAACCAGTGTGTTGATTATTGAGCTATGCAGTTCACATTAATGTGATATTTTAAAGGTGAGTTTATGTTTATGTTCTAAGAAAAAACTTAATGCATTCTGTCTTGCTATACTAAATTCAATAAATTTATTATAATAAATATAGTTTCTCCTATATAAAATCTTGTGAATAATTGCTTTGTGTGACTTCATTCCAAAAATTATTTTTGGGAACTTCAGAAATAAGATTGATGTTTTCAAGTGTTTTTTTTCAAAATCCTTGTAAACAAAAGGAAGGCTGTATAGGCTCTGTTTCCTTGAATTGTTTCATCTAGCACCATTTGCTGTTTCCATGAGGTTATACTGAATAAATGTAAGCTAACATATTCTTGTATTAAAAGTACTGAATTCAACTCAGTAAACTACAGGATGCATAAGTTTTTTTCTTAATATATAACAAACTTGCCAAAACTACTTGCATAAAAAAAAAAAACAAAAAAAAAATAACACAAAAGATGAGTGGATAGAAATAAAAATATTTAAAATGGAAGATGCAGTGCTACCAATTGATTTTCTTAAATTTTTTATAGATTTCCAGTGACCAGTTAAAACTTAGTATTACCACTACAGTAACAGAATATGTACTACACGGATAAAATTTTTTTAGCTGTGCTCTTGAACTCTTGAATTTTTTTATACTTTTATTCTTCAAGAAACCAAATGTGTGTGTAAGTACTTAAATGCTACAACAGCAATTCCAATACACTCATATAACCATGCATATTATGTTGCCATTAATAATTTGCACCACGGTAAATAGAATACATGGTATGGGCCACGTTGGGTATGTGCAATAGACTGCCGCGCGTGTGACGTCACTGGACCAAACTCTTCACTGCTACTATATGTAGTTTCCCGCTAAACAATTCGATGTTATGTAAATGTAGTTGGAGATTCAGTAAGTTTATTTAATCTGTAGGTGTTGTGTTTTAAATAAAAGGTGTCAACAACAATACTGCATGATAATTTTGTTTTGTGTTCAAGGTTTAATAAATATAAGAAAAGATTTAAGTATGTTTTGAATCCTAAAAAATAACATAATATATTTTGTTTAGTATTGTATAATTGTGCATGCATAACAATGCCTGGTTGCGCTATTGCCAATTACTATAATAATGATAAGAATTGTAAAAGAAAAGGAATTACATTTCATAGAATTCTTTAAGATGAAGGCCTGAGAAAAGTGTGGGTTCATGCGTGTAAACGAGCGGATCATTTTAATTTTGATAATGTTAAAGTCTGTTCACTTCATTTTAATGACAATGATTTCGAAAGGGATTTTAAATCCTAATTATCAAATACAACACCTGTGAAATCCGGTGCTATTCCACGTTTTAACATTTCCACCATTGAAAATAAATGTGTTGATTCTGAACAAGTGACAAGGATTAAAAAACGTGAAAACCAAGAAACATTAAAAAAACTTATTGACAAGTCCGATGGAAATCTACCAGAAAAATCACCTGTAAACTGAAATGACGTTGGTGCAATTGTAACGTGTAATTCTCTAAATGAAACCCACTTTCCGTAGTCAGTAATTTTAATACAAATATTGTTGTAAATAATGCCTCTGTAGAAAAAATTTAATGTTTAAGAAATGAAAATTTACTTTTGAAGGAACAAATTCAACTTGCATTACAAGAACTGGCCTCGGTTAAAAATAAAAATGTAGTTTTACAAAGCAATGTTACTAAGTTTAAGAATATTTTTTTCTGATAATCCGATGAAGAGGAGGAGCCTTAAATGAAGCTAGTGAAGGTGATGTGAAGTGTGATCTACAGGAGAAATCTGATTTACTGAAGATGATGGCTGGCTATATAGTGCATAGAATCAAGAAAAAAAAATCGTCTCAACTTTTGTATATGGTCATCCAACAAACGAGTGCCATAATAATCAAAGGGATTTGTCAATGTGCTATTTATTTATTTACTAACAAATTCCTATTACCTATAAAAATATATACAAAAAGGACCTAAAGGGGGCATAAAAGCCTGTACATAGGTTGGTCCTAAGTACATAGGTTGGTCCTTTGTAATTTAATTTATTGCTAATTTTTTATTCCAGATGTACGTTTTCACAGTCAACCAAACATCCTGTCAAGGAACATCCTCAGATATGTAATTCATAGTGTGATGTGCTTTTAACTTTCAAATAAAAAATAACTCTTGAATTTTTCAAGCTATTATAGGTCCTATAATTTAATTTAATATTATGTAATATTCTATAAAATAAAAAGTTTCTGTTTTGACAATATGCGAATTCAGTAAGTAAAGAAATTAAGAGCGTTAATAATGTTATACAAAAGGAATTATTATTGTAATTACTATAATACAGTTACTAAAACTAACATTATAAACTGTTTTCTACTAAACACTACGTCTGAGTTTGACCCGATGACACGCCATAGCTGGCAATGACACTATGACGCGCCATACCCGGCAAGTGGTGGGGAGGACATTTGTGTGGCCCATACCTTGTATTCTATTTACCTTGATTTGCACATATATTTGTTTATTTTGTACCTTTTACTGTAAAAGACCTTTCACATCTTGATCAATAAAATATTTAAGGATTAATAAAAATAAACTATGTTAAGATTTAACAAACAAAATGTATAACAAAATATTTCAAAGATGTTATACATTTAATCAACTCTTAATTTATCTACAAATCTAAGGCTAATAATTAGATGCGCAAAGGCTCCTTCTATCTGCACAGTAATTAGTGTTGTGTATCTTATATTGACAATTTGTTGTAATTGTAGCATAATATGCACATGTCACATTTTATCGTACACATTTATAAAAAATTATGTTTTACAAAACACAGCAAAATAAAAATTGTCTTCCAAATCATTAGATACACAGAGCCTAATGTATAAAATATAATATTTACAGTTTATACAAACTTACTGCTTACAATCGGTACTGTACTGACAAATAACTATATACCAAATTTCATTATCCCACTGTATACAACAAACAAGCAAATATTTATATTGTGTGTGTGTTTTGGCACTCTCACATTGGCAATTTTGGTCTAATTTGAAATGAACTTGGCAAAAATTTAGTAACAGCTTCGGCAAGTTTGTTACCCAGCAAAATCTGTTCAACAATTTTAAAATGATGGCCACTTCAAATGCTTAAAAAACTGAATTTTTAAAATACGTTGAAATTAAGAAATTGAATTTTATAACAGACAGAATGCATTTTTATAATTTCAATTTAATTAAAAATTTAAAATGTTAATATATGCAGATTTTAAATGCTGATGATGTTGGTCAAATCAAAATTTAAAAAATTATTTTTGGAAATACAGTTTCTTTCACATCAGCAAAACAGCTGTTTGCTGTGACTATAATATTTTGTAACCATTATAAAATTCTTATTCTTATAATTTGTGTTTTCAATGTTATATTATTATTTATTTCCATCTGCATTTATATTTACTTTTGTATGATGTTATATAAAAATTTTTGTTGGCCTACTAAACTTTGTGAATAAAAAAAAAAATTGGCAGTTTTATAAAAATCAGACCCAGGCATTGGTTTAAAAATTAATAAAAAACAAGTACAACACAAATTGCTGCAAATAAAAGGAGCCAAATTCCTAACAGCTAATAAAAAGAATATCTAAAATAAATTATACACTGGTGTTTTAGTACAATGGTTAAAGAATTAAATTTATTTTGACATCACTGGTAACTTCAGTATTGTAAATCTCTAAATACAAATTTAAAGTTTCTTAAGATAGTATATTTTATAGCAAATTATTAGTTTACAGAGATTGAAAACAAATATTTTACAAAATTAGTTAATAGCTTGTTAACCTGAATTATATTGCTGTTTTTCATCTTTTTAAACCTACTGAAAATTTTAGAAAACATACTTTAAATAATAATAATTAATAACAATTGTAAATAGATACTAGTTTTGGAAACATCCAATTTAATGTTTCTGTTGTACATATTATGAGTTGTCATTTATAAGTTAATATTTGTTTTAAAATTTTTGCTTGATAAAAAAAGTATAGAATAAAAAATATAAATTAAATATGATGTTTCTCTATAAACTATATTTAACACCAATTCTTTGTTAAGGTAAACATACATTTCATTAATGAGGCCTGTACAACAATAACACTGTTATAATACACAGAGTCAGTGAAAAGTAAAGTCCTTTGTGTAGATAAAAACAGTGTTGTTTTTGTGTAAACCTAATTAAGTCCAACTTCCACTTAAACTTTTAATTTCCAAAATAAAGGTGTTATTATTTTTGAAGATTGTTAAAAACTTTTTGTTTGCACTAAACTAAAATGCAATATTCTAATCTATTATTTTCTAAGTAGAAATGGCTAAAAATAAACAGCTTTATTTTTGCTATGAACGTCACCATTGTGTTGAGTACATTCTTACACTTTTCCTAGCTCTGTCAAGTTGCCACATTTCATATTACTGCCATTCTTGAAATTTATTGTTGTACTTACAATGAGTACAATATATTTTGGAAGTGAAGGTAATCTAAAAATGCGTTAAAAGAAGAAAAATCTACGGTACTAGGAAAGATGGAAGTACTCAACACATGGTTAGAAGTCATTGCATAAATATTTTCAAGTTTTTTCTAGCTAAATGTTTGTTTGAATTATTGAACAAACCGAAATTTGTGTATTAAACAGATTCTTGAGCCATTCTATATTCATAAACACTGCCACGTTCCATAAAAACATTAGATTTATTGACACTGGTTGGTGTTACTTCTCCTACTGGGCCCCAACCTCCTCCACCTGGAGTTAAAAGTTGGAATACATCCTGAAAAAAAAAAAACACTTGATAGGAAAAATTTAAAAAAAAACATGTTCTAACTTTATCTCATCATTTAAAGAAGCTATATTAATTAGAATCAATGATAAATATGGAGAAAATACCAGAAGAAAGTATCACTACTTTTATTAGATCCGGAACAAAATATCGGTACTGCAGGAAAATAAAGAGGAATGTATTGATATTAGTAAGTAATGAAAAGTATGAAACAAAAATATATAGCAAACATAAAAAAAAATTAATAGATTATTTACTGTATCTGCACCTGTTTACTTTATATTAAAGCAAAACAGTAAATTGAAAATTATATCAGAATAGTATTATGTACAATGAAAACATTAAATGAAAATATGTATTCTTTCTTACACTCACAAGGTAATATTTAAGCTTTTGTATAAAAAAAACAGTAAATAAAAATACACAAATAATACTATAATAACACAATATATGGCTATAAACCTAAAGCAATAAAGGACATAAATATAACTTATAATTATATTATTTACATACAAAAATGCACTAAAAACAACAAATGAAAATAAATCTCAGTAATTATAATCTAATACGGACATAATCTAATTTGTTACTCATAATGTTTTGTGAAATATAAATAGGTACCATAGGATGACTGAATGTGTTTACAGTACACATAATAATTTGGATATTTTGGTTTGGATTGTTGGTACATTTTGAGCAAAAATAATAGGTTTGAACCTGCTGAGGGTCGACAGTAATGTTGTTTAAGATTAAAAAAATAATTTACCGAATGTCTGACATATTGGTTTTGTCCTTAGTAATAACAACCTTATCAAACATAACATATTGCAATTTAGTTCTCAATAAATAAATAAATAAATATATATATATATATATATATATATATATATATATATATCCGTGCCAGTCTTAGTCCTTTTGTGGGATTGGTCTTGAACTAAGTAGGGACCAATCATAACTGCAGATGGAACAGTCTGGATGGGGGACCTCAACCCCGACAATGCGCGTCCCGATGGCTGATGGGGAAGCTCCTGTAGATATGTCTGACACAATTATTCAATGCTGTTCTGAGAACAAGCTTCTACCCACCGCAATGAAAAGTAGCTCAAATTATTATGATACCCAAGCCAGGTAAAAAGCCAGAGGATATTACCTCATATCGTCCTATTAGTCTGCTCCCAATTGCATCTAAGATTCTGGAAAAACTGATCCTTAAAAGATTAATGCCAATTAAATTCCTCTAAAAATCTAATTCCTGATCATCAATTTGGTTTCTGTCAGCAGCATGGAACCATTGAGCAGGTTCGTCGTATGGTTAAATCAATTCAACAGAGCTTTGAAGATAAGAAATATTGCTCAGCAGTCTTCCTGGATGTGACCCAAGCTTTCGATAAAGTATGGCATACTGGTCTCTTATACTTTTTATACTCTGTTAAAATCATACCTTCATAAAAGATATTTTCAGGTGAGACATCAAGGCTCAATAACCAATCTGTGTGAGATTAATACAGGAGTACCACAAAGAAGTGTACTGGGACCAGTTTTATGCCTTATAGTCACTGGTGATTTACCCATGACACAAGGGGTAATCACTGCCATATTTGCAGATGACACTGCTATAATGGCCTCCCGTAATGATCCTCAGACAGCTTCTCAAACTAGTTCAACTATGGATGGAAAAATGGCATACAACAGTTAATGAAGCTAAATGTCAACATATAACCTTCACAGCAGTATTCCTAAATAAAAAACTGATACCACAGACCTCAGAAGTGAAATACCTGGGAATTCATTTGGACAGGCGTCTGCATTGGCAGAAACATTTTTACTAAGCATAAACAACTTGGTATTAAACTCAGAAATATGTACTGGCTGATTAGGCAAAAATCAAAACTTTCAACCAATAACAAAATATTACTATATAAGACAATAATGAAACCAATATGGACGTATGGGATACAATTATGGGGTTCTGATTGCAAATCAAATATTGCAATTTTACAACGTTTCCAATCTAAGATACTACGTTTAATCTTAACAGCTCCAAAAATAATCACAAATGAAATAATCCACAAGCAACTCAATATTCCGACAATCACAGAAGAAGTTGTAACTTATAGCAATAGTTACCGACATCAAATATTAGCCCATCCAAATGTTTTGACTGAAAATTTAATGATGAGATCTAACACGAAGACTCAAGAGGAGAATACCTAGCGACCTGCCTGACAATTAACAGCTGACCTAACGGATACAACATTATGTAGCAATATTTTATTATTATTATTTATATAATACTCATTATTTGTATGTATCAATGGGTACATGCTTTCATGTCATTATTTTAGCCATACAATTTACTTAATCCTGTAGATAGATTGTAAATACTAATATATATATATATATATATATATATATATATATATATATATATATATATATATGTGTGTGTGTGTGTGTGTGTGTGTGTGTGTGTGTGTAAGGTAAAAATTAATTACTTACTCCAGGATAAACATCTACTGCTGTTTTAGCCCCTAGGTTAATGATTCGCCCATCAGCTTTAAACAACAAGTTGAGCCCTTTAGCACCAGGTGATCCTCCTGTAAAATTTCATTGTAAAACATTTACAAATTAATTATCTTTTAAACTTCCACAGTTCACTTTTATAAAATGAAAACTAAAAAACTTTTAAGTTTAAAAACTGTGTTATATTTTATATTTGTGCCCACTTTGAATGTTCTCTTCATTGGAAAAGTGAATTTTTAATATGCAATGTTCCCCATTTATAAAATTTTTGGATACCCCGCAGTATTAGAGACAATATGAGTTCACAATGTCTCCCAGTTTCTAACACTGAATCATTGTACACTGTATAAAGAAAAAAGCTTATTTGTACCTCTGTATTATGAAAACAAAACATCTTATATGATGATCTATAAGCAAATGAATGTTTATATATATATGTTTCATTTATACATTATAAAGATCACAGACTATGTACCACATCTTTAAAATTTCCTGGCCAAGTTTTGGCAGATGATCCTTTGTACATTGTATGATAGGTTTAAAGCTTAGCAGAGATATTCCTTATTCTTTAATAATCACATATCCATCTTCTTTCCTTTCAACACATAATTATTCAAATATTTCCATCATTATTCCTTCAGAAATAAAAATGATTCCACTGGGTGCAAGACATACTCAAGGCATTTTGAACTGGATCAAATTACTTTTTATTTCTACATAAATGCAGTGGAAATAACAAAACATACCAGCTAAGCCATATGGAGCAAAAACCCGCCGTTCTGTCAAAACAGAAAGAGTAATTGGAGCTCGGAAGAGAATTTCTCTGATCACACCTTCACCTCCCTTATAGGCTCCCGCTCCACCAGAACCTTTTCTTAAGCTAAATGTCTGTAAGATTACAGGATAACGCCTCTCCAACACTTCAGGATCTGTAATGCGAGTGTTTGTCATATGACAATGAACCCCACTTTTGCCATGCCAAGTAGGACCCTAAAGAAACCAACACAATACAATTAAATTATTATTTATTTTGTATCATATTTTTGTATCAGAAATTGCATAGAGTACACTCCAAATTACCTGTATTTTTATAAATTTCATAATTGGAAAATTATCAGTAATTACAGATTCCTGACTATCCACAGAATAAAATATTCTTGTTGAAAATTGTGAGAACCAACTCATTGTGTGATCAAATTGCATTAAACTTACCTAGTTATTTCACACAGGCATATCTAATTATTACATATTTGACAATGTAGTAAAGAAGAAGAAGGTATATGTGAATATGTATGCACACACACACACACACACACACGTCAGTATACTTTGTTTGAGACAGGGAGTGCAGAGAAATGTATGCATTTACACAAGCAATGACGTACCACCTCTTTTTGAAATAAGCAATATTTATTTATTTTGAATTTATTTAAATAGTTCATCAAATTATATAAATGCCTATTTTAAAATTACCAAGTTTTTTCTCAGAAATGTATTTTGTTGTCAAATAAATGTTAAATAAGCCTATATTACGTTCTTTTTAAAAATTTTGTTTGAATTTATTTAAATAGTTCATTCAAATAGTGTATCATTATCTTTCAATAAGTTGATTTTACAGGTTAAAACAACCTGTATTGTACATTTTAATTATTTTTTATTTATTAGGATTCGTTTATTTTTAGCAAACTATTACTTAAGTTAAAAATAACAAAAATACTTCTACCTATAAGGTTTTATTTTAAAACATTTTTTTTAGAATTTTTAAACACCCCCCTGGATTGGAGTTCTGTCAGCTGGGAATGTTTATTGAAAGATGTTTCTCTCTAGATGGGTTTAGAAAGACAATAAAAGAAAACCTGAGCAGAGAGAAACTCAGTAGAACCATGGTACTCATTATAGGGCACTGTGGTTTGAGGATACATGTGAACAGAGTAGGAATTTACCATTAATAAACTGTGTAGGCTAAATGAGATGGATGAGGAAACAGCAAGTTACCAAAATGAACTAAATGCTAATGACCTATTCAGTGGACTGCTCAAACTTTTCAGGGAACTAGTTTACTTAATTAGTTCCTGAGAGACAACTGTACAATAGATCCTGCCATCATGGTGCCAGGGGCTATTAAACCCCCTCTAATGTTTAATCTTGATCTAGAGGCCTTACTATAAAAAATGGACTTAAATTTTTATTATCAAAACAGTACTTAAAAAAATGCTTCATATACGAATACTTACAGCACCTGCACCACCAGCAACTGTTTCATAATAGCCCCAGCCTTCTTGACCAAAAGTTACATTATTCATACAACCTTGAGATGCAGAGCAGGTTTTAAATGCTTTGAATACAACATCCACGATTCTTTGTGAGGTCTGAACATTTCCACCCACTACAGCAGCATCATCCGATGGGTCTAACAATGAGCCTGGTGGAATAAAAGTCTTCACAGGAGCCAGGCAACCCTAAACAATTCAATAAATTTAAACTTCCTAAGCTGAAAAACTCCAGTGTTTTTTTTAATTTTAAGTGTATTTTTATTTTCAAATTTAAATCATATAACAATCTACATGTATGAATAGAAAATTTGAAAATAACAGTGCCAAGGTGGAAGACTCCTAAAAGCAAATAATAAATAAATGGGCACCATGAATGAATATAATTAAAAAAATTTCCCAGTTACAACTCTCTACAAAAATATATTAACCCCTATGCCTAACTACACTTACTGGGCTGACTTAAGAACAACACCAAAACCATGACACTTAATCTGTCAGTTAGTAAGCTGTTAGTTGCATTTATTCAGTGCTGGGGGTGTTCTAACAAATCTACAAAGAAAGTCAGAAGTCACACCATAGTCATATGCTGTGACACCATTGAAACCCACTTTTTTCCTATTCTGTTTACAAATGATGCTATTTATTACAGAATATTGAAAGAAATAATTTTAACATACTGTGAAAGGTTTATTGTTATTACTTAAATAATTATTACCTTTAAATATGGAAACTACTATTAGAAATCACAAAAATTTAATAGTGATGTAATTTTCTAAAAGTTGAATTATTAATTACAAAATTATATAAATAACGAAAAAACTAACCTGATTGAGGGGAACATCATGTCCTACCATACAACGTAAGCAATATATTAAAGCTGACAGTGTGATCGCTCGGGGAGCATTACAATTGCCCCAGACTTCAAAACCTGTTCCACTGAAAAACAAAAAATATTTTACATCACAATAGATTAATAAGCCAATGGTTGATAAAGTACAGTTGGCTTTTACCATTTATTACCGCCCTTTATTAGTCTAACTATTTCAATGGAAGTAGCATATATATATAATAAGAATTAAAAATAAAATAGGGAAGATGTACTGGTTGTTAGGCAGAAGATCAGAATTATCAGAATAAAATGGTGCTGTACAAACAAGTACTGAAACCCATTTGGACCTATGAAATCCAGCTATGGGGATGTGCTAAAAAAAGTAAACATACAAATTATCCAGCAATTTCAAAAAACAAAGTTCTGTAAACCATGGTATATTCGTAATAATGATCTCCATCAGAACTTAAAAGTAACTACTGTCTCTGAAGAAATAAAAAATGTGCTTAAAGCCAAGAAAAACATCTGAAATATCATGTTATTGAGGAAGCATCTAGACTGCTCAAAAACGAAGAATTATACAGATGACTCAAGAGGATTAAATCTTTTGAACTTGCAGTGTCATCATCACAGACAGAGAGCACTTATCGGTTAACCTGTACAATATTTATTTTACTTGTCAAGTGTAAACTTATTATTAGTTTTGAAACTAGTTTCAGTAAAAATAAATTTAAAAAATCAGTCTAACTGCATAAAGACTCTGAACTACAAATAACTGGAGATCACCTTACAGTGTGCTGAAAGTTGGATGAAGAAATGAAGACATCAAGGAACGTTGTAAACACATATTGGAAGCCAAAAAGCTGATGGGCTAACCATTGGCAACACACACACACACACACACACACACATATTGTTAACAACCCCAAAAAAAGACCTACCTACAGATCACGATCAATGCTCATTTCAAGGTCCTAGGTCTGAGTTTTACTGAAATTACTGTTCCTGTAGCTCACTGCCCAATGAAAATTTACCAAAAATAAAACAAATTCCATATAAGAAGTGAATGCTATACAACTGAATGAATTAACAAAACGTGCTAATCTTTTCCTCCTTGCTGAAGTTCTCAAGTGAATTATGATGAAACTATGCAGAAAATATAGTTTTTGAAGCACTTAAACTTTGAGGTAAAACAAACAAATCATAGTTTCTTCTTTTTTTATATTGTTAAAAAAAAGTTGTACAAGTGTTGTTCCCACGCCATTTGACACTCACATAGGCAACAAAGTATTATTTTCGATCTTCCCCGCTACTTGTATTTTTTCCAAGCTTGTTGTTTCCAGGAATTGGTCTACCAGGAAAACACTGAATAGGAAAGTTTAGTTGGCTTTCATACATCAAGAATTTCCATGAAAAAGCTGAGCTATTATATTTGCTGTCCAGTAAGAAGTTCCAATGAGCCATGGACCATTGATTTAATGACTTTGTTTATTTTTAATGATGTTGTGGGCTATTTAAGAGTTCCTTTAAACCTAAATGTCTGATTAATAAGAGTTCACTACTTAGAAATATCCGTTAGGAATGTTTCATTGTGTGCGTGCACATGCACGTGCATGTGCATGTGCGTGTGCGTGTGCGTGTGTGTGTGATATCAAGAGATCAACACTTTTATGCATAACCACACTTCACCTGCACTTATCCAGTTTTACTTTTACATGTAAAACATAATTGATTTTATAAGTATTTATAACATAAGGTATAAAATACACTAGTCTACATAACTTTAAAAAAATAATCTGTTGTTTACCTAAAATCAAAAACAGCACTCCCGTGTTCAATGTCAATAGTAACAGATAGACTGATTGGAGAGCCATCATCTAAATAGTCCACAGCAGTCAGAACGCTGTGCCCTGTTGCTGCCAACGCATGTTTGCCAATATCACGTAGCATATCTCTCACTGCAAGCTCTGCATTGTTCTGTATATGTGCCATATAGGCCTGAACTACATCCAGGCCATAAGCATCTATTAGTTCAACCACTAAGTTGATTCCCTGCCAAAATTAAATTAAACTGATAATTGTATAAAATGCATGTTAAAAATCGAGTGATTGAAGAAGCATTCAAAAGATAACGATTTTTAAAAAAAGTCTTACAAACATTAGTTTTAAAAATGCTTAATTTCAGTCTACGAAAATTATGTTTACTACAAAAAAAAGTATAGGAACAGAGTACTTTTTAGTACTTTTTTTCAGCACTGAATGATGTCGAAGTCACAATGTGTCCTGATCAGATGATCGTCAAAGTGTAACAACAAAGGTGTAGTAAGATTTGCACAATTGGCTCTACATTGTTAATGCCATTTTTTTGAAGGCCTATTTGTATTTTTTCCTCTAATAAGTTGTTCCATTCTCTGCATGTACTATTACTGTAATCCATTTTCAGAGACACCTGGGGAAACTTCTTTTTGAATACAGCAAGATTTGCTTGAGAACCTTACAATATTTCTCACTTGTTGGACACTACTACACCCATTTTACTGTGCTAAAAAGCATATTGTATGATGGAATTTTTCAATGACAGCTAAAATTACAGCGTTTTTTTTTTGCAGTTTGTACTTGAACCATTGAAATCATCAATTCCTTATGAAAGAAAATACTAATCTACAATAAAAACTTTCTCTTAGGTAGTAAGAACCGTTCCAATGTAAAACTAAAACAACTAAAGTATAAATATAAACACTTTTATGTGGAAATAATCAGAAATAGAACACTGGTGATCGAGAGTATAAACCACATCCATCAGAATTTTAGTACGAGGGTTGATCAAATATAAACGAGATTGACTTTCTAAAAACTTTTCCGTTGGACATTGAACTCTAAAGGGTGGGGTTTCAGGTAGCCTGGAAGGTTTGGGACGGGCAACATTTCCGTTTGGACCCTTCAGTATAAAACTATACAATGAGTGAGAGTGAAGTGCACGTTTCCGTGGAGCAGAGAATTATTATTAAGTTTTTGGCCAAGGAGGGGTCAATCCGACTGAAATCTTTCAGAGATTGACGGCTCAATACGGGGACAGGACCCTGTCAAGAGCTCGCGTTTTGCTTGGCACAAGGAATTTGCGAAGGATGGGAAGCAGTAGAAAACCTGAAGGCCAAATCACGATCGTCGGCCGGGAAGGTAATGGCCACTGTATTTTTCGGCAATCACTGTAATTTCATGTCGATTTCCTCCATCAACGACGCACAATAAATGCATAATATTATTGCGATGTTTTAGAGGCTGCAAAACAGTCTTTTTAAGTGAGGAAAAGGAAATCTAAACCGCGAGAAACGTCATTCTTCTTCACGATAATGCCGGACCACATTCGCTTAACGCTACGAGGCTTAAACTCGATCAAATTGGCTGGGAACCAATGGAACATCCCCATACAGTCCAGACTTATCACCCTGCGACTGTCACCTGTTTGGGCCACTCAAAGAGGCGCTTGGAGGCCAGCGTTTCAAGACGATTCTGCGGTGGAGACCTTCGTGCTCCAATGGCTCAATGAACGCCGAGAACTTTTTACTTAAAATGGAATTAAAAACTTCCAATCCGGTGGGAAAAATGTGTTACTCGTATGCAGGAGACTATGTAGAAAAATAAGTTGTATCAAGAATAATTTGTAAGTAAGCAATAATTTTTTTAAAAAATCAGTCTCGTTTATATTTGATCAACCCTCGTAGTTTGTTTTGGCACATATGCTATTATAGAAAAATAAACATTAATTTTAATACATACCTTCTGATTAGCTGCAATTTGAGCTTTAAGGTCGGACAAATTGTCTTGCAGATTACGTGTGCCAGATGAGCCTGGTATTGAGCCAGGAGCCATCAGAGCTTCGGTTACTTCTGCTTCACAAAATGATCCTTCGCGAACAAGAAAGAAACTTTTAAAACTAGCACCTTCCTCGCTTAGAGATTTTGAATGTGGAGGCATAGACCCAGGAGTTATCCCTCCAATGTCTGCATGGTGGCCCCGACTAGCCACAAAGAACACTGGATTTTCTTCGTTCCTAAGATATATTAGATATTATTAGTTCCTCTTTTTTAATAGTATCAAAATAGTAGTAATCAGAGCCAAGTTATTAGTTTTTTAATTGGACATTTTCTATATTTGTGTATATAAATTGTATGAATCAACACCTGTCTGCATGTGTCTAAATTAAGTATTAGTGGTTAAAAAAAATTGTTGTTACTATTGAGGCTCTATTAAGAATTTGAGAGGGGAACCTCAACACCCTAACTAAGTAAGGCCTCCCCCACCCAATATAGTCAATGAGTAAATTGTTTATTTCTCACTTGCACACATCTACAGTTTAACATAGTACTACTGTGAATCCTATTTCATTTTTAGTGACTCATGGTACTGTTCTTTGTTTTTAGTTTAGTACTTTCTCATAAATATATTTAACATTTAAGAATGAGTTTTAGTTTTAAAGCTAGGCACTCTGGGATAAGAGTTGATCTACACTTTCAAAGCATCACATACTGTTCGTGATTAACAATATGTTTTGAATAATTGATTAACTTATTTACAGAAGAAAAGGACAAACGCTGTAACTTGTAATATTAATTTACAAGGGCGGTTCAGAAATTAATGTCCATTTGGCTATAATAAAACACCTGATCAGAAAAAATATTTTATCATACACAACTTAAAAACCATATATTTGCACTATTTTTCAACATAGTCACCATTTAAGTTCATGCATTTGTCATACCAATTTTATTAATTTAAAAATTCCTTCATCATAAAATTCAGCTACCCGAGTAGGTAGCCAACCATTCATGGCATTCTAAAGTTCATTGTCATAACTGAAGTGGCTATGACGCAAGCCTCTTCTTCAAGTATGTAAACAGATGAAAATCAACCTACGGTAGGTCCGTAAGTGATGAAAATCACTGTAAGGAGTGGTAATTAAAAATGTCCTATTGTCATCCAACCACAAAACACCAAATGTCAGTATACCATAACGTTTGTTTTAGGGGTCTGTGGACCAAAGTTTTAGAGTTCGGGTCGGGGGGTTTTTTTCGACGCTTGGGCTTTTCAGGTCGAGTTGGGCCAAACTGTTAAATGGAGAACCTATCACATTTTTAGATAGGCCTGAGTTAAAAATCAGAATTAAAATTGTCTTTATTTCATAATTAACCTTTTGACCATCATAATTTGTTATAACCAGTTGGCTCTTAAAGGATGTTTGAATACCGCCATGGGCCGATTACATTTGCATGAAAAAGTTATCTGGCCACCAGGGGGTGATGTAACATAGGCTCTGTTGGTCTGACTGAATACCATTGCAAGCCAACATAATTGGCTATTTTGGTCTGTCTAAATACCACCACTGGCCGATTACATCGGCTCGCAAAAGCTGTCAGAATACCACCACAGGCCGATGTAATACAGTATCTGTTGATCTGACTAAATACCACTATGGGTCAATTACATTGGTTCTTAAAAATTGTCTGAATAACACCATAGGCCAATTACATTGGAACACAAATGTTGCCTGAATACCGCCAAGGGTCGATGTAATCAGTTCTTTTAGTTCATCTGAATACCGCCATGGGCGGATTATACTAGCGTGCAAAAATTGTCCAAATACCACCTTGGGCCAAGTAATACAGGCTCTATTGGTCTAACTCAGGGGTCTCCAAACTTTCCAGCCTTGGGGCCATACTGATTACTCCAGTAAGTTCCGAGGGCCAAAACCATATTATCATTGTTGCCGGTGGTAAAAAGTGAAATAGTCCACTGATGAAAAAAAAAGTCCGAAAAAGTACGCAATGTTTAAAAAAGGCTGCAAATCGGACTAAAGTCCGCAAAACGGCAACACTGCATATTATTAACTGAAGTTAAATTTTCTGCATATTATACATGTCTTTACTCATTACAATTCTGTGTTTCTTTATCCAACTTATCACAAAAACAATAACAATAAGCCTACAACAATGTTATGAGTAGTTAGCCCATGACCATATCAATGTAGATGTCATATTAATAATTATTCAACATAAAATTAGAATACTTCAGTAAACTAAATTTAATTTGCTATAAAAAATATGTTCTCTAAAAGGAGTTTTCAAGTATGCTAGCTCTCCGCGGGCCGGACAAAATCTGTCCGCGGGCCGGATGTGGCCCTCGGGCCATAGTTTGGAGACCCCTGGTCTAACTGATCATTTCAACTTCACATTCGGCACCACTGCCGAAAGAGAAGTTTCACTGCCAGTTTCACAATTCTCCTCAAAAAATCTTAACCTTCTGCATCATAACATGAAAGGAAATCTAAGGCAGTACCCATTCATTTGGTTACATGAATCATGCTACGTGAAAGTGAAAGTTACTTTCTGAACTACACTCTATACTTATAAAAGACAGGGGATAATGATTCTAACTTATTTATAAAAGCCAGGGGTAATGATACTAACTTACTTATAAAAGACAGGGGTAATGACAGTTAAGTCTGGTAAGTGTGAGCCTCCTGCTTTCGGATGGTTGGACAAAATTACATCTCCTCGTTTTATTTCTTTACCCAAAGATTTCATCTGCAAACAATTGAATATAACTGTATTAACAAAAACATAACTAAAAAACATTAAACAGAATACTAACATATTAAAAAGTTTTTTTTTTGCAGAAAATCTATAAGGTTATCAAACTAAAAAGAAATGTACATGAGTTTTATATAAATGTACTCCATACACTTTCCAATGTTACTTCAGATATTTCTTTCAAATCACTGCTGATAACTGTTAGATAATCAATGTTGAATTTAAATTTATTATTTTAAGCTATCATCTTGGAATGAACTTATTTTTTTTCAAATGTGAATTTGGTACATAGTATATGATTTTAAGCTGAACAATATTCCTTAAATAAAAAAAAAAAATATCCTGAAGATATCAGAATGTTACACTACATATTCAAAAAATTATGGCTTTAACAGATGGTGACTATTAAAGCAGACAAGCAAAAATCAATCTGTGCTACTTAAACTGTTGTAAAAATTAACAGAAGGAATTTCATGAATTAAAGAGGCTATCAGAAAAACAAAAAGAATATTTAAGAGAGACTTTAAGAAACGACAATTAAATAGTTGGAGGAGGAACAGGAATATGCTGCCATTCAGCTAATGGGTCAAGGTAAGCAAGAAGAAACAAACTTTTAAAAAGTAACAGACCTGATACTGTACGGTTTCTTGCATAGCTCCTAAGTGAACAGGTATATGAGGTGCATTAGACACTAGTCCTCCATCAGGACCAAACAGAGCACAAGAGAAGTCCAATCTTTCTTTAATGTTTGTTGAGATTGCTGTCCTTTGTAATACCCTAAAGAAACAAAATTTTATTTAAATAAAGAAAAACATGTAAAGCAAAGAACATTTACTTTATATAGTCCAATGTATGGTGTATGACATATTGAAGAAACATAAACAGAAAAAAACAGCATAAACAAATCTTTTAGCATATGGAGCAAGATAAAGAATGATACAATGGTCCAAAATTTAAAACACTATTTTTAATCAGGTCAAATTTCTAAATATGGTAGGATAAAAAGAAGCAAAGTTCGCTAACATTGAACTACATGAAAAAAAATATACACAATTACAAAAAGAAAATAGTATATGTGTGTGAAAAATAATTACAAAAATGTTTAGTATAATATGAATACAAATAATATGAATAATTATCACCTGCCCATTTGTTCTGCAATACTCATAAATCTATGAGAAAATATGCTTAGCTGAATTGCATCAAGTTCTGTTCCTATTACTTTCTCTGTTGTATCGCCCACATCTATTTCTATGTCTCCTGAAGGCGTAACTTTGGCAGTACAGTCCGGTTCTACAACAATTGTGCACAATTGGTCCATTATTATGGCAGGACCAGGTATGACATGGCCCGAAAACAGTTTTGAAAACATATACACAGGAGTACTCAAGTACCCGATTCCTTCAAAGAATACCTCTGTCATCTGGAATTAAAAAAAAACATTTATGAAAGTTTTTAATGATTATTGTTACAATATATTGACACCATTATTATAGAGTTGACTCTGGATAACTGGTGCTAATCAACAATACTTTTTAATTTTAACACACACACACACACACACACACATGCAAATAATATGCCTTTACTGTTAAGAGTAACACTGAATTAAAATACAATGAGACTTTTTATATGACATTTACTGTTCCCAGTTTTTTGTCCATTCATGAGAGGTGTCCATCTATTAGAGAAGTAGACAAAAAATTGTTTTTAAACATAGCATAAAGTAGAACCCGGCATATCCAACTTATGAATATCCGTCACCCTCAAATAACTGACCATCTTCCAGGTGAGCTGAGCCATCGCATCTAAAAAGTCTAGATAAAATGCATACCTACCTTATCAAATGTGTACTTGTTATAAATACTGTGCGTATTGAATATCTTACTTTCAAGATATTTGTAGTGCTTATTTTCTCAGGGCATTTCTTTCACACGAAGAGGTACTTTTGTTGTAAAATAGAGACAAATGAGAAACTTTCACAGTTTTAATTCATTCTAATAGGTTATTTTATTTTCAAACAATTTGGTTTGTATCTGCTAAAACCTAAAACTGCCATCACATTACACACAGGATAGTTTTAAAGATCAATATTCTATCCTACCGTATATTCTCAACAGACCCGTGTTTCAGCTTCAATAAATATGTCAACTAGGACTACTGTACGAGGTTTGTCCAATAAATACGCGAACTGGTCGAATATGGTGGCCATTACGGAGAGTTAAGCCACGTCCACTGGCCTCACGTGTTGTCTGGGACCCAATGAGCCGTCAGTGCTTGGCAGAACGTTACGCTGTGCGGATCTTGCGAGTAGAGTTATTTTTAGTTTTGCATTATTTTTTTGTTCGTCGATATGGAAATTGACCAATTCACTGAACAACGAATTAACATCAAGTTTTTGGTAAAGCTCGGTAAAAATTACCAAGAAATTGCTGAAATGTTGAGAGTTGTTTATGGTGATAATGCTATGAAGAAAACAGCCATTTTCAAGTGGATTAAGCGCTTTAAAGAAGGTCGAGAAGACGCCACGGATGATGCAAGAATTGGACGACCTTCAACCTCTTGTGTGCATGAAAACATTGATCGTGTGCGGCGTCTTGTCCTTACTGATCGCCGAAAAACTGTCCGAATGATAGCTGAAGAACTAAATTTAGGAAAATCAACAGTGCACACAATCTTAACCGAGCATTTGGGCTTAAGAAAGGTTTGTGCGAAAATCGTGCCAAAACTGCTGACTCGCATCAAAAGTTGAGAAGAGTCGAATGTGTTACTGACTGGAAAAATTCCATGGAAAATGATGTTGGATTCTTAAATAGGGTTATCACTGGTGATGAATGACTTTTTTCTATTCCCTAAATGCAAAAATGTGATGAGGGGACAGCATTGGGAAGATGTGGACACAATAAAACAAGAAACGACGAGGAGACTGAAAAGCCTGACTTCCGAGGACTTCCAAGGGTGCTTTGAAGAGTGGAAAAGAAGATGGGATAAGTGCATAGCAGTGAATGGAGAGTATTTTGAAGGGGACAAAATCAATGTAGATGAAATTTTGTAAAATAAAGTTTTTATGACCTTAGTTCGCGTATTTATTGGACAAACCTCGTATACATATTTAAGTCTGTGTGTGCATCCAATAGAACTGTGAAAAACAAAAATTTTACAAATTTTACTGTTCGAGTCTTGTCAACAGAGTGTTTATTTAAAGGAGGGTAAATTCTTAGTATATACATAGGAATATTTTTTGTTCCCAAAAAAATGTCAACCCACTAACGTGTCTGTTAGATGTATTTGTTGGGCGTCTGTTAGATTAGGAGTATCTGTGAAAGGAGGTTTCACTGTTATTGTAAGTAAAATATCAAAAAGATTTTTTTAAATTATTTTCCAGGTGGTAATGTATAAAACAAAACCACTATATTTTAGTTTTTCTATTACAGAAATTATACATGATAATAGGTATGTTGATGCTACTGCAAAAATTCTTCATTTTCCCCAAAAAGTATTTTCGAAAACTTTCTTTTCGGACTCGATACTATTAGGGAAAACTCGTAAGGCTATTAGCTTAAATTTACATCTGTAAATCATTAATAGATCTGTAAATCTTTATCACACCTGTAATTATTCACCAACTACAAGAACCAGATAAGGGGAAACAAATGTATTGTCGATAGTTTAAAAATTGCATTCAAAGTAATATATAATTATGTTCGAGAAAAGCTTTTTGTCAGCAACAAGGCTTGTTTTTCTCAGTTTATTTCAACTATCAGAGTTACCAAATACAATCTTCGTTTGCATAAATTGAAAATTGTATGAACACTTATAGCATTTAATAATCAGAATACAAGTTGGGAAGCTGACTGGCAGCTAACTTGGATGCAAATGTTGGAACTAAAATCACAGTACTAATCTTACTACACTAGATTACAAAGCCACCTGGCAGGTGTGCATCCTATATAAGCTCTGTAGTAAACAGTCAATTTAATGATCGGAATATGTGATAGCTTACTCATGAGCTTGTAAATAATACATTTTGTAAATGTTGACTTTATTTTCTAAATTAATAAAAAAAAACAACAAAACTTTATGGCATTTCAGTTGCACTACTTTCTATCACTCTGTATAAAATTATTTGAGCAATTCAAAACATATATGTTTACTTAAATTTTTTAAATGATATACTCAGGCTAGATAATTAGATGTAAAACCTACCTTATCTGCTGCAGGAGGTTTAACTGCTTTCTCTATAATTCCTTCTATTGTCACTGAAGATTTTCCGATGCCACGAACACGGATATCATCAACTAAAATAGTACGTCCTGGAATGGTAAAGCCGAACTCACTTTGATACCTGCAACACAAATAATTTTATATAATTATATATTGTTTTGTTTACCTGTAAAGTGAACCAAGGTGAAAATTGTTAATATAGCCTGTTTGAATTTGTGGATAAATTATGTTTCAGTTTTAACAGCAAGTATACTTTTATTATTTTTTGTTCATGATACATAATTTTACATTTCTTTAAGTCAAACCTAGCTTGACAAAATATAATATGCCCAGTTAATAATAAATTTCACACTTTTTATTATAACATTATTATTTTTAAAGATAACACAACAGTGGTTTCTAAAATAGTAAAACTGTGATTTCATAATGTTTTCTACAATTTTTCCATGGTTTTTAGTGGTTGTAACTCACTTAATAAGATAGTACACAGTTCACCAATAAGACAGATTTAGAACTAAGACCTAATCGCAAACTATGTTTCAACAATTAACTTTTTCCATGTGTTATATTAATTCCCCACCTTCATTAGTTCTCCTGGCATAGGTAAGGAAGATGAATTAAAAAAAAAAAAATTAAATATTAGATGTTTTTCTAAGAATTTGTAACAAGAACTAGTGTGTATATTTATAACTTATGTTGTTTATCCTATAGCAAAAACCAGTACTCCAATTTTCATTAAAATTTATAACTAGTTCTATTCCTTTTACTAAGAGGTTTTGAGAATTAACTATATGGATACTCAAAATTACAGAAAGATGCCATTTAAAAAAAAACTAAAAATGTAATTTTTTCAAAAATTGTCCATGATTTTAATTAAAATTAGCTCAAAGTAACTCTTAAGAAAAAAAATAATATGAACAGTTAGTTTCCAAACAGAATTTTTTATGGTTTGTTATGTATTTCCCTGCAGGGGTGCAGACTAGCTGCACCTATTGAGAGGATTTAGACGTTTCTCGCGGTACCTGAGTCTAACACACACTTACACTTTACACGCACACTTACATTAAGGGATGCGATAATATCTTCAATGTGCTTTTCACCTTAAAAAAAAATTTATGTATTTGTGAAAAACTTAGATCACTGACTATTTATTCACTGTAAAAATGAATATCTATAATTAGCTCACTGTAAAAATAAAAAAAGTGAATAAAAAAGAAGGAAACCGGCTATGATAAGTTTAATATTGATGAATATATTGTATGTGTATACAAAAATATAACATATAAGTAATACAAAATACCTTTTTTTACCTTGTCAAAAAATTCTTCTTGAAATCACCATGCTTGAGGGCTGATACCCCAGACGATTTTGCCCCTGGACACATAATAGCACAATCTGTTCCTTGGTACCGCAGATGTAGAAATGGTTCTGTTTCAATCTGACTTTGTTGGAAACCTTGAGCTGAAAGCTTTTGCCGGCATCGTTCGTCCAAAACAGATAAACGTTCATCTAGGTTTTCGAAGTTTTCTAACAAAATAACACAAGTGATGCAAAAATATTCTACAACTTTTCTACAGTAAATTATTAAATAAATGCAGCATGATGGAAGCAAATTTCCATAAAGTAACAATATCAGATAACAGTTAAGGTAAACATCTTACATAAATTTCAAAAACTGTTTCCACAATCATAACCAGCATTAAAATCTCTAAATCAGATTCTTAACATTCAAATTACACCGCTAACAGAATCTTTTTCAGGAAATTTAATGTATAAATTTATGTAGATATATAGGATACTAGATGAAGGTATCATAAAACACCATTTTGAATTTTCAAAAGCCATTGACATTAAGAAATTTGTTTTACAGCGTTCAGGGTTCATTTGTGTATTTTCAAATAATTTGAAAGTTTGAAGTGCTAACGTATGCGAATTTTAATGCTGATCATGATGATGAAATCAGAATTTTAAAAAAGGATAAAATAATGAAAAATACTTTTAGAAATTCACTTCTATCATGTCAGTTGAGACAGCTGCATGTCTCGATTATTTTCATTTTTTCTTCTGAACTTTTGTTTAAATTTCACATTTCATACACTTGTTTCAGTTATTATTCTTTATATATGACCAAAATTTCAGCCAATTTCCAGAACCTGCCAAATTATTATTTTATTTTTTAATAACTGATAAGTTCCATGTTATAAAGCAACTAAATTTGGTAAGTTCCATGTTATAAAGCAACTAAATGTTTTATTTGGATGCTTATGGAGTAAATTTTAAGTAAATTTGGTCAACGTTATTAAAAGTGATTCTGAGAAAAAAACATTTTGGTTAATTAATAAAAAAAAATTAGACCAAAATACGGTTTGTAAATTTTTTTAAATAATACCAAAGCGTATATGTAAGCTACGCCTATGTGACAAAGTTTATCGAAATTGGTCAATTCATTTAGTTGGTAGCAAAGTGTATGAACACTCATTCAGATAAAAATCACTGTTTATTAAACAAGGACCTTGAAAAGTGATATATTCCCCAAAATATACTTTATATAATAAAAAAGACAAAATATCAAAAAACTATTAGGCAAAAAATACATACATTTTAAACTCAAAAGCGCATGTGCTAAGTAAGTGACATAAACAGCACCTATTATGTTATAGCTGCTATATTATCACAAAATGACAGACTAAACAATTTGTTTTAAAATCAAATTTCACTATAAACTTATCTTTTATTATTGAAAAGTAGTAACCTAACCCACAAAATGTATAACACAAACAAATGTAGTTTTCTTTCTTGAACCTAAAATTTAGTACTCCCTTTAATTGAAATAATTTAATAATTACCAAAAAAATTTTAAACCAATCAACTAACCTTCATCATACGTCTTGGCAGACGGTTCTTGTGCTTCATGAACGACGTCCGCACAAGCTATTCCAAATGCAGACAGAATACCAGCATACTTGTGTATAACCACAGTAGACATTCCCAATGCTCGAGCTACGGCACAAGCATGTTGTGCTCCTGCACCACCAAAACATGACAAAACATGGTGACGAGTGTCATAACCTTTAGCCTGTGAGAAGCATAATTCTTGTTAAAAGCAGTATTATGTATAAGAATGTGTGTTGTGAAATGTTGGACACGTGAAATGTAAAATGGTTTTCTTCTGTTTAATTACATGAATATATTGTTTTAGATTTCCACGCTCCACTTTCTTAAAACTAATTTTTAAAATATTTCTTAAACTCCATAACTTTATAAAAATACAACTTTCTATTTCATAACTTTCAAATCTTATTTTAACTCATTAAAGATGGCAAACAATTTTTCTTCTTCTCTAGACTTATACAAATTGTAAATTCAAATTCTTTTATATTTCCTACTTATAGCCTTAAAAAACACATCTAAGTTACTGATCTAAGTCACCTGATGTTCTCCTTGACCTCATTTATTTGTTCCTTCATTGATCCCACATGTGAGGTTGAAGCATGCCATATATAATGGTAACTTATGAAAACAATAAAATATTATTTTACATATTTTTTTAACAATTTAACTGCCTTACCAATACAACAGAACAGAATAGAATTCCTCACAAGCAAGGCATTTCTGTAATTTTTTTAAAACTATTTTTCAAAGTTTCTTGTTTAATGTGGTCAGTTATATTTTTGAAAAATATTAAAGTAACACACAAAGGATTTTTAATATCTATTTTAAGTAAGTTACCACAAATTTACTACTGGTGATACAGACACAACACAGCTGTTACATATGTCATTCTACTGAAATGCATAGTTGTTTGACTTAACTATATGCTGTAAGTGTAGTCTATCTCACTACTCTTTTAGATCCAGAAATGATTACAATTGCATAACACTATCCCTTTTTTTATTCTGTATGTAAAAGTATTTCATATCCATGATAATGATAGATGATCCATATTTTCAAAACGTCATGTATTATTCTTTTACACAATGATGGTAAATGTTTGAAAAAAACAATAATATTTAAAATATTGTCTAAATTTTCTTTTGAGGAAAGTATAGTATTACAGTGAAGGTAAACAATACTTTACTTGTAATCATTGAAGTTTACCTACCTGTGTAAGAGCCCTGATTGGACGGCACATAGCTTCATTTGCAACACGTATAAATCCCATGACCACTTCCTCAACACTCATGGGATTTTTACTATGGTCTTGGGATAACAAAAATGTGTTAATCTAAAATCATCAATAAAAAAATGTTGATTTTCAATAATAATTTATTGATTTTAATTATATTGTAAAAACAAACTTTCATATTTGCTTATTAAATAATATATTTTTTTAAACTTTTAACCACCTTCTGAAGATTTTTAATATTTTTGTTCTGTTTTACCATAACCATTACTGTACTTTTACAATGATTCCAAAAGTTTTCATATAACAAAATTTTCATTTGAATTTTGTGAGAACTAGGATTTAAAAAAATTAAAAAAGAACTGTACATAAAATGTCTTTAAAGAGAATATATTATGATGTTGCAATGAAAAGAAGTTATTTTATTTGGTGATCGAATGAAAATGTACAATAATTGAAGCAAATATACACAGGTGATTCAAGGACAGATATTCAATTTTTGTATGGAAAGCTATATTGAAATTCTTTTAAAAGATTGACCTAAAAAAAAGGATGCTATCCTGCAGTTGCTGAAGCTGCTCAATTCATGATTGATGTTAGAAATAAGTGCTCACCAGTAATGTAAAATAAGTCAAATGATGCATCTGAAAGCAATGATTTTCAGGGTAAGTTTATTGAAGGCTACAAGAGCTTGTTACGATAGGTTTCTGTATCAGCAAGGTCTTTTTATATGGCATAATTACATTTATCAAAAACTTCCAGCTGATTTCGAAAGAAAACTTTAAAACTTCCTGCATCATATTAAACTTTGTAAGATGTGTAATTATGCATTCAATAGTTGAAATAGATGAAATGCTTATTTGTTTTGATATACCAAAAAATTATACAGTGAATTCTAAGGGTGCTAGAAAAATTAAAGTAAAGACTATGGGATATGAAAACATCGAATCACAGCCATACTATGCATAACAGGTGATAACCATAAACTGACACCTTCCATAATTTTTAACAGAAAAACTATTCCCAAAAATGTAATCACTTGTACACAAAAAAAATGAACGGATGACAGTAAAAATGATGAACAACTGGGATAATGTTATTTTGAATAGGCTGGCTGCTAAATGGGATTCCAGGAGCTCTATGGAATCCCAATAACATGCTTGTTATTGATGTGCTAAAGGACAGTCATCTGTAAAAATCAAAAATAATTTAAAAACTAAAAAATGTGAGTGGAAAGACTAGCCAACTTCAACCACTTGATGTTTCGGTAAATAAACCTTTAAGAATACAGTAGTGCTAATTTATTAAACTTGATTTAAAAGAAATATTTTTTCTTGTAATGTTGTAATGTTTCTTAAATATTATCAGTAAAATTACAATGTGTCTTATAATCAATGACGTTTTAGAACTGGCAGAATATGGTACTTCATATTCAGTGTTTATCAGTCTTTTATTATGAGTACATAATGAAAGCCCTCAAAATCGGAACTAAAAGAATACATTCACATCTAGAAATGAGTTTGATAGCACTTAGCAACAGTATGAATACATTAAGACATGCATGCATGCAGCGGCAATGGAAGCTTTGGATACATGTGATGTAAGTAAACAACAACGGTACCCGTATTGGTGGGATGAGGATATCAAAAAGATATAAGTACCAAAGACTCTTAACTAGCAAAACAAATGATGACAAAATAGCTTACAAAAAGGCGCAAGCAAGCATACGGAAGAAAATTACTCAAAAGAAAAATGAAGCCTGGGAAAAAAACTGTACAAAAATAAACACGTATCTGGGGGGAAGAAGAAGTACGGAAAGTTGGCGACTCCTAAAAAACTTACGTCAAAACCAAAACAAAGACATGATCTCAACTATAAGCATGCAAAAATGGGAAATGCACTTCAAAAATTTGTTAACAGAAGGTAGAGCAGAATTTATGGAAAGAAATTCTGAAGATCACGAAAACCAGTTAATATAATGGCCTCGCCTTTAAGAATAAGTGTGACAGAGGTAAAGAATGTGTGCAAGTCGTTCAGAAATGGAAAGGTGCCTGGACCAGGGGAGATTCCGGCTGAACTATTTAAGTGCGGAACAGATAAATTATATAAGCAACTCAAGCGGCTTTTTCAAGAATGTATAAATGGTGCCGAGGTACTGGAAGAATGGAGAACTTCAATTGTGTCAACAATTCATAAGAAGGGCGACAGACAAGTATGTGAAAATTACATAGGGCTGTCAGTTACTAGCACAGTTAGCAGAATTTATGGGAAAATCTTAAAGCAGAAGGCAGAGGAGGAATACAAGGATCTCGAAGCTGAGGAGCAAGCAGGGTTCGGAGCGGGGAGGTCAACAGTAGACCATTTGTACACTGTCACTCAAGTAATAGAAAAGAAAACAGCAGTGAACCAGTAGATCCATCTATTGTATGTGGACTTGCAAAAAGCTTACGATAGCGTTCCACATTGTAAATTGTGGGAATGCTTAACCAAAACAAATGTAAATATTAACTTAATAAAAGTAGCGAAAAGGCTATATGAAAATGCGAGAGCCAAGATAAAAATAAAAGGACAAGTGTCACAAGGATTTAAAATGAATAAGGGTCTTAAGCAGGGATGTTGCCTCTCCCCAACATTGTTTAAAATTTACTTAGAACAGGCCCTGAAAGGATGGAAAAACAAATATAAAGGTATGGGCATTCCTCTACAAGATGACAACACTCTATACACGCTATGTTTTGCGGACGACCAGATTGTCCTCACACAAGATCATGAGGACCTCGGATATATGGCTCGCAAATTAATAGAGGAATACAGTAAGTGGGGACTTGAAGTGAATCTGGGGAAAACGGAATGCATGTGCATTGGAGGACGGCAGCACGACATAATTTTAGAAGATGGACGGAGGATACAGCATTCTCAAAATTTACGTACTTAGGACTTAAAATGTCACAAGATGGTACATTAGATGAAGGAATTAAAGAACGAATAGTATTTGGAAGGAGAGTTGTATCTATGCTGAACGGGGTGTTGTGGGATCAAAACATTTCAAAAGAGAATAAAAAAAGAATTTATGACACAATTGTAAAAAGCATTATAACATATGGTAGTGAGGTATGGCCAATTAAGAGCAGAACAGAAAGAATGCTGTTGGCTACTGAGATGGACTTATGGAGAAGAGCGGCAGGAAGATCAAGAAAAGAGAGAGTGAGAAATGAAAGTATATGGAGGATAATGGACGTAAGGCATACAATTGTAGAAGATATAAGAACAAAACAACTGGTTTGGTACGGGCATGTACAAAGAATGACGGATGAGCGAATACCCAAAAAAATCATGCAATGGCGAACACCTGGAAGAAGGAAACGAGGAAGGCCGAGACTGACCTGGAGAGAGGGAGTCAAAAAAGAATAAAAAAAAGGGATCTGCCAGAAGACCTGTGGTGAGACCGAGATCGGTGGAGGTTGGAGATCGGAAGACGGCGTAGAACGTTGTAGACCAAATTATAGATAGATAGAAGAATACATTCACTTTTTGAAGAGTGGGCACATTATATGATGTGATATTTTTATGTCGTACAGGCTTAACTAATTTGACATAGAATATGTTTAAAGAGTAATACTTCTTTTGCTGATGTTTTAAAATATTTTTTTCCATACCTATACGTTAATTATAAAAATATTAGAAAATTTTGTAAAAGTAATCATGTACTCAAAAAAAAATAGTACTTAAAATAAACAAAAGCCTTAGTTAACTACTGTAATTTACTATCCAACAAAAGCTCAGTACTCAATTTACTAACAACGCAAAGGTTGTACTACTAATATAACATAATATAAACACTATTATAACAATGCGTAAACTGTGATTAAAAAAAAGTGAGTCATAAGACGCAACTGAATGGTAATTTGATCTGTTCATTGATCTAATAAACAATGGCTATTAGTATTCTCTTTGTTTACACACATTTTAAATAAAAAACTACTAGTCTTCCAAAATTAATGGCTAAATTTTTATTTATTACCGTGATAACTGTAAAAATGACATGATTTCATACTCTTTTAAGGTAATTGTTCTTAGGATATCAATATAATGTTATTAATCTCTTAGCAAAAATGTATGTACTCTTTAAAAAGTTAACAAAAAAAATCAAAGCATGAAACTATGGACATGAGCAGTTAGTAATTATAATATTACCATACTGACATTAAAACTTTCAGGAACCAATGAAAAAATTATCAATCTTCAATTTTTAGTTTTTAATATTAGATTTAAATAATCATTTTAATTTGTATGATCTGTTAACATTCTTAGCTTGTCGTTTGAAACGGATCTCATCTTCAGATAACTGTGCCCTTCAACACTTAAACATTTGCTCCAAAATCATAATGATAAAGTTAAAAACGATAACAAATTTTGTTCAATATTAATTCACACTTTATAAAACTGTTCATTTACAGCTAAGAAACATGACACCAAAACCTACCTCTTGGGTTAGTTCTGCAAATGTCTTTAATGTGGCTGCTTTATCTAAAGGTTGTTTTTCATCTTCTCCAAAAATGCAAGGAAAGTATTCAGGGAGAAGTCGACCAAGCGCCAGATTGGCATCAGTAATAGTAAGCGGACCACCTTTTCTATAGCAAACTGGACCTGGGTGTGCTCCTGCACTCTCAGGGCCAACAACAAACATCCCAGAACGGAAAAACAAACAAGAGCCTCCACCTGCTGCTACAGTATTGATATCCAGTTGTGGAGCTTGAATAGTCACACCCGCCGTTGTAGATTCAAACACATGTTCATAAGCCCCAGCATACCTGCTCACATCTGTAGAAGTTCCGCCCATGTCAAATCCTATCACTGGTTTCTTGCCTGGTGTAGTCATTGCATATCCGACCACGCCTCCAGCTGGTCCTGATAAAACTGCACGAGATCCGTTAAACCTAAACATTCAATCACTTAATTCACAAAAAGTAAAATATTAATAGTTGCAATAAAAAAGCGTGCATTCATTGTTTTGAAAAATACACATTTATAAATTCATAACATTAATTTGCATATATTTTTTTTAAATTGAGTACTGAATACACAACTCTTATCATTATTAATTTGGTAAGCATAAGCGGTTAAAGGTATTAGTTACCTGTAAGCAGAATGACCCAAAATATTTTAAATTACAGCAGAAAATTGTTAATCAGGGGTAAAGAGAGGAGAGAAGATCATGGTTAACAAAAAATACAGTTAGCCACCAGCAATGAAATAATCTTGACATTACAAACAAAACTAGGTTAAATGAAAATAATTTTAATAAAACAAAGTCACTTAATCCACAGACTAATTTATTGATGTATTAAATACGGACTTCAACATTATACTTTCTTTTGTCTTTTTCACCATACACCATAGTCAACACAGTATACCTCAATTCTTAGAAACAACTCGTTCTTCTCCAATTGTACTGTCTCCTAACTTAACAAAATACAACTTTGTAGCAATACTAACAATATTGTTTTCTCGAAAAAAGTAAACAATCAGTTTACTCTGCAATTTTTTTCAAAACCAACAGACACTTGTATTATTAACATATAATTAATTCTAATCTTCCCACTTCTCTGTCAAACATGTTCAAGCTGCATTTTATGCTTTTCCCTTCATTCCACCTTTCAACATTACTTTGTTTCTTTCATTTACTTTAAGTTATGCACGTTGCTGTGTTGACCTTCCTCTATACAGGCCTGCTACTACAACTATCTTCACATTTGTATACCTCCGTGTTTTGCTTCCATATCTTGCTCTTGATTCTACAGACATTATATAATTCAGAATAAACTTAAGAATTACTTTCTTCAGATTTTTTTGTCTTTGAATTTTAATACTGCTTGATCCATCCCTAAAAAATTAAGGCTGTACTGCTAATTGCTTTTCTGTAACTTTTAGGACATAACATACTTGTATTTACAAGTTTAAATTATTTTAAAGATAATATTTTTAAAAAATGTTTGATTATAATTTATACAATTATAAAATTAATCAACTAAATAAACGCTCATATTATCCATTAATCTCATACTTATATCATTCTAGAGTAAATAAAATAAGAAACCCTGCCAGCCATTGGGGTTCTTTTTGTTTTTCTCCTTATTTACTTTCAAACCATAAAGTTGTATTATTCTAAATTTATTACACTAATTTGAATTATGTTTTTTCATAGATGATTAAAATTCGAGCAACATATGACAAATCAATTTTCAGATTTTGGTTAGACCCCAATATGATTCAACCAATTTTAATTTTTTCTTTCAATAGCTCCTGATTTTTAAAAATTCTCATCTTTTCTTTTTCTTTCGATATAGCGACCAATTATTTGTTGAACTTACAGCCAGGTCAGGTTTTTTTCATATTATGAATCAAATTTGAAATTTTAAAATACAAATTTATACATATTTTAAAATTAATTATGAGTGAAATCAGATTCTTTACAAATTTGAAGAATAAGTAATCATTTTTTAAGATTTGAAAAAGCTGCAATTTTTAATTTCAGACAGGTCAAACTGCCGAGTAGTCTAAGGTGTTATACCTAGTCAGTATAGTATATTAGGTATGTGTGACTCCGATCTCTGTTCCTGCCATTGATTTTTATACGCAACTTATTTGGAGTTTGCCTGCCTGTGACAGAGGGACAGTTACTACTAAATTAAGTGCAATAAATTGCTAAAGGAAATGGTGTCACTACCACGAGGGTTTACCACCATCCCCACTTAACAGAAGAAGACAGACATCTACTATCCAACACCACCACTACCCCCACGAATCCAACACCTTCTCGTGCACCCAGGGATGACCCTAGGGGTCCCCCGGGGGGCTTGAGCACGAACCCGTGGTACCAGTATGGCAAAATACCTTAAGGCCTGGACTGGTCACTGGCCTGCTGATCAGCCCACATGGCTTCACAGCTACGGTTTCGGCTTACCTTCCTGTCTGCAGGGAGCCCTACAGACACTCCAGCTCGCCTGGGCAAGATCCACCTTAAATAAACGATGGATGGTTTGGGTGGAAGCTCACAGGGATAGGTAAACTCTTTGTAAGTTGCGTAGCTGACCAAGATTTTTGATACCTTTTTCCTACTATATACTTTATGTGAGCACATGAAAATACAATTTTTAAAATATGTTCACTTAACTTAAAACATATCCAAAAGTAAAAAAATATTAAATTTTTGTCCACGGCACTGAAAGGGTTAAAGGCAAACATTATGAGTTTAAATGTGATCAATATTATTGTTCAAGCAGGAGGTCAGCATGGATGTTTACTTACAAATCCATTGGTGTAAGTCCTCCATCACTTTGCATGAAAAGAACATTGACACCTTTAAGATCATCCTTAAAGCCAGAAGCAAACCCCTAGAAATATATTATATTCATATGTAGAGATCTTTTCCGATAACAGAAATCATAAAATAGCTTAACACAGTGGGCCCTCATTATAATGGATTGACTGGCGGATGACAATTTTTGTTAAAATGCATTCAAATATAACAGAAACTATTTTTTTAAGTTTGTAAATCACAGAATCAACTATTTAACAAATTGTAGACATTTTCAAGAAAAATCAGTCAATAAACATGATTTACATGACTAAAAGTAGTCAATCTATGAACAGGTCTGCACTCTACAGGTTTTGGTACAATTCTGCATACTATACATATTATATTTTTAAAACAGTAGAAGACAAAATACATACCTTACTGTATAATACAAGATGAAATAAGATATAAAATGGTGGCACAGGTATATAGTTAACATAACTACCAGTATTCACACAGTAGCAATGTTATTCATTTGATAAAAATAAACAGAATGGTTGGAAAAATAGCTTGTATATTTGGAATATTAATTTGACATCAGATTACCTGCGCAGAAACGTTTTGTGAATAGAATTTGAGCCCAATACAAAAGATGTGTATAATGCATACTAATCTGTATAATGCACACTAATCATTATACATAATAAAATGATAACCATTATCATATATAATATTCACTTGATGCATGTGTACAATCATTTTCCATAGACAACAATGTACTATTTACATTGACTATGCCTAAACTAAAAACTAACATGACTTAGTTTGAGGAAATAAATAAGCTATAATTTTGGAATTAATTACCAAATATTTCTAAAGAATGAATGTTAAAACAATGTTGAAGTCAAAATTGACATCTGTCAATCTACACTTGTAAATTAACTTTAAATGCATAAGATAACAGAACCAAATGGCCGTCCATTTGATTCTATTGAGAAACCATATGAACTCAATAATGGAAAGGTTTCTAGTATTTTGATATTCAAAAGCATTGAATATTTTAATTCAAATATACAAATTATTAGTGCACAATCAGTTGATGATCAACTGTTGTCCGATCTGCAAGTGTGCTACCTGATCCAAAAAGTCTAGCTTTGGATTTGACACTGTGTCATGTTTATCACTATGGATGAAGTGCTGAACTCATTCAGCAAATATATACAACAATTTGTATAGTCTGATCTAGTATGTTATACTGAAAGTTAAGAAGTTAGTTCAGAAGAAGTAAGTCAGTTCAAGATTTTGAACTAAAGTACAATACTGTAAATCTAAACTGAACTCTTATTAAATTAAAAATAATCAATGACCAAATTTAAAATCATTGCTAAACAAAACCCTACTAAACATAGCCTAGTAAATAGTTCCTTCACAAAAATAACTTATTCTGAGAAAGAGATACATGTTCATTTTGGCCTGTTTACATCATACTTTAATGCATTTCAATATAACACATTTTTGTCATGAAAGAGATGGTTATATCTTATTCAGTTGATTACAGCTATTAAGATTTCAGAATTGTTATGAAGGCTAAGTAACGTTGGATCACACAATTTTCATTAAAATTTCATGAAAATGTATTTATCTTAATAATATTATATACTAGCCATTCCTAAGTCTTATCATGATAGCATCTCCAACATCTCATTAATATACACTGTATAACTTTAATATAATAAACTTTAATATGTACAACTTTAATATGAAAAAATTACCTGTACATATTTTTGTATTTGAGGAGTTAGATACGCATCTGCACAAGCAGTGAATCCTCTTGCTACTATACGGACCATTGGCATTACTTGATGAGACAAGGACACGTGGCTGAAACCTACAGACTCCGCTAATTTCCCAACAAGCAGTTCATCCTCTACATACCTAAACATGCATCATTAACTTTAGTAAAGACAATTGATAATTTGGAAAATTCTGTATTACTTAAAAAAAACAATTTTTTTTTCAAATTACAAATTAGAAATTACGTATGTTTTGTGGTGAAGTATCGTATGTTTTTTTTTTTTTTGTGTTTAACGTCCGACTATTGTTCACACTTGGGCTAATGCAGACGACCTGTATACATACAAACATATATATATATATATATATATATATATATATATATATATATATATATATATGGTAATTCCGGGAGAGATGATTCCTCTTTTTTGTAACACTCATATCTTTGTTTGTTTTTGAGTAATCAATTTCTTTCTTGGGTCTAAAGTGATATCATAGATTACTCTAATAACTCACACAAAATTACTTAATTTTAAAATGAAAATGACTGTAAAATATTAAACAGTTGTCATTGGTCCATCTCACCCATAGTCTATGGGTGAGATAGACCAAGCATATTGGGATAATGGACCATTAATAAAATTAGCCAAAAACATATATTTATCGGTAAAAATAGCAGTTTATTCATCCAGTATTACTACCAACTACATTAGCAAGGTAAACATTTCTAAAATTAGATTAAAAGAAAAAGTTAAGCGATTTAACTAACAGTAATATAATAAAAATCATGTACTATTTTTAATATTTACATTACAATTTGAAAAAGTATAGTTAAAATATTTTTTTTCTTGGCCTTCAAAGGTATTGTTTGCTTTTTTTTCTATTTTAGCACACAAATTTTCAAACTTTGTGCAGTTCTCATGAAACCATCTGGAACATTTAGTGCATTTGATCCAATCTTCCTGGCTATTTGTTGAGGCATAGTCTTCAAGACAGTCAACACATTGGTTCTCTTCCCATTCACTACCATCACTGCTTTCGTTGAAGACCACTTCCTTTTCACTTCTGTGGGAACAATACTTTCTTAGCGTCCCGTTTCCTCTTCTTGTCCTCTTTCAATTTCAATTTTACTACTTACTGTTTTTTGCCCTAATGATACTCTGTATGTTACACACTGAATTTAATACCTTAGACGTGCTTGCCTGAATACTGCGTGCAGTTGCTTTCTTGTTAAGCACAAGTATTGGAGATATTTTGTTCAGAGCATTAGTAGAAGTAGGATTTTGTTCATCATGTTGTGTGTTACCTGCTAATGACTGAGACATTCCAGGAACAGCTAAATTTATTGGCAGACTTTCATTGTCTGTACCTCTTTGCAAATGGTAGGCATTTTTCTAAAAGAAAACAAAAATAAGGCTTGAAAAATAAGTAGTTTTAAACTTTAAGTTACAGCCATTGTGATAAAATGTAGTAGTAATTGCTCTCTCTCTCTCTCTATCTCACACACACACACACACACACACACACGCAAAAACTTTAACGAAAAAGATATAATAAGGTTGTCTCTGGTAAATTATGTTCAAAATAATGTTTTAATAATATATTTTGACTATTTTTTTAATAAAATGTATGGTAATGTAATTACTTTTAAAGAAAATATCAACTTTAGACAGTCTTTTTATAAAAAACTGGTCCATCTCTCCCGATTTGACCTGGTCCGTCTCTCCCGATTGCTTAGGACAGATGGACCAGGCTGCCATCTTGCCTTTATCCTCGACAGAGACGCTGCAGTACTTCATAATGAACTGTTACAATCTTCACACTCTACATAGGTCAAAAACCAAAAAATATTGACAAGTAATGACACAAGATTCTAAAATGTAAACTCTGTAAAATATTTTCACTCACCTGAATTTTATTTTCTTGAATAACTCCTAAATAAGCAGATCAAAAGGGCTCAAAACTACAAGGCAAATCAACACATTCAGACATGACACTAACATGCTACCAGTGGCGAACTAACGTGAATAGTTTCCAAAATATGCGATCGGTCCATCTCACCCAAGGGGCTATCTCTCCCGGAATTACTCTCTCTCTCTCTCTCTCTCTCTCTCTATATATATATATATATATATATATATTTATTTATTATTTGCACATAGACCCTGTTGGATCACGCAAAGCACTCCGACTCATGTCTTGTTCCTTCTAATCCTCCACACCTCCCTCATCCTGTCCCCATGGATCCTCTTCCGCTCCTCCGTCCATTTTACCACTACTCTCTTTGGGATATCATTCTCTGGGACCTTCTAACCGAGCATCTTTCTCCTGTCTTCAACATCTGTTGAGTCTATATATATATATATATATATATATATGCTATCTCTCAGAAACCCGGAATTAGCTCTCTCTCTCTCTCTCTCTCTCTCTCTATATATATATATATATATATATATATTATATTTATTATTACACAATTGCACATAGACCCTGTTGGATCACGCAAAGCACTCCGACTCATGTCTTGTTCCTTCTAATCCTCCACACCTCCCTCATCCTGTCCCCATGGATCCTCTTCCCATTAGAGCCTCCTCCGTCCATTTTACCACTACTCTCTTTGGGATATCATCCGGCAAGACGGACAGCTCAAATATTCATTATTTGTTGTCAACTCACTCCAACCACCCCGAAGTTTGTTTAGGGATGGAGGAGTTATATAGACAATTATTGTTAACTTTGCTAGATTTAGTGTTAGACTTAGCTATATTTAATGCTGACAATTTAGCTTTTAACACAGTAAGCATTTTCATGTATGCCTAGAAGAGCAGAAGCTATATATATATATATATATATTTAGTGTCATTATTTGGTTACTATATATATATATATATATATATATATATATATATATATATATATATATATATAGTGTCATTATTTGGTTACATTATAGATTGCATGTTTGGAATGTCATATTCATATTAAGTGGCACAGAAACATATCACACACTGGAGATCCTTGACATGGGCTAGTGTCGTGTTCCACAACTCCAATCCACAAAAACATAAATATGCCTACAGGTTTTACTTATAAAATACATTAGATGCTTTTAAAGGTTTTTTAAATACAATAGGTAAGTTTTTCCATACTGGCTACTGTATTACTGTAGTTACAATAAAAAAGAGTATGTAAAAGCTAGTCTACCAAAATGTTACTTATACATTTACTATATTATGTAATTCAATTATCTGCAATAATGGTCGGGATGGATATTGCGTATAGAAATTAAATAATGTAAAATCTCAGTTATTTAAATTTAATTCATTGAATTTTTTTAATATTTTAGTTTTTTTCCAAAACTTAAATCACTTCTCTTACAAACACTAGACATTTTCAAACACAGTTAAAAGCACTTAATGTGACTAAATTAATTGTAATATGTCTATACATCACTTACACTACAATAATATGATCAGAAATCACTGCACATCTTATAGTATAAACCTACTGCATAAAAATTAAGACAATGTGAAGTGGTGCTGCACTGAATGAATCTGTGAACTAGCTAATCCCTAATCAACAAACTGATGCCTTATGGATTAAAAAGGATAAGGAGAATAATGTTGCAAAGCAAAAACATGTGATAAGCCTATTTTACCTTTGTTACCATAATGTACCTTTTGCATAACAGACAGTCACCGATATTCTCAGATAACATGGACAAAATTACCAGTTAGAAATAAAGCAATACTACTGTAGAGAAATTACTTGTTTGCTAGCCTAAAAAAGTTCTCTTGATTAGCCATCAGTAACTGAGATACCAGTTGTCCTAAATAAACTGTCATTTTGTAATTTATGCTTTGTTCACATTCCTCAAGAACTGTTTTTTTTTCAAATGCAATTGTAAAAATATTCCTTTTTTACTGTATAAAAAGGCTACATTTAGATAAAATATCTAACGACATTTTGAATGCAGTAAGCAGTGAAACTAGCCATATAGATCATAATAATCACCATAAAAGTAATGTAAATTTACAAATGGAAACCGTCCTTTGTGATTTAACCAATATAAATAGCTGATAAGATTAAACAGTGAATACAATAACCAATTACTACTGTATATAAATCTTATAAACAAGACAGACCAAGATTGTATGGGGATGACAGTGACCTGAGGAAAATAGAATTAAGCAACAGATTTGAAACGGAGAAATTAAAGAGATATTTTTGTTCATTTTAGTTGGAAGAATGATTTTTTAAAATGATCAACAAATTTTCAAACTTTCTCAATTATTTAGTTTTCTGTTCAAAATTCGAAAGTTTAACATTAACTTTAAGATCATAAATATATCTTGTTTATAGTTTTTAACAGAGTTCGAATAAGATTTACCATACTTTTAACTTTGTATGTATATTTATAGCTATCATTTAATTTTACCATCTACTTGACTCTATCCGTAATCACAAATTCAATCATTACATGATATTTCATATATTTCACTATTTTCAGTTTATCCTTACTATTAATACTTAATGTCTATTGTGAAGAGTAAAAGAAAGGATTGAATTTAGATTTATCCGTTCTTTCTACCATTCTATTTTTTACATCCTCACTACACGAAGTATAAAGTATATAATGATAGTAAAAAAAAATGATCTTGGGATTTTAATGGTTCTATCTATTTCCAGGTTATGCAAGACCCAAAAGGTTTTATTTGTCTGTTATCTGTATAAAGATTTGAAACAGAAATTAAAGAGATATTTTTGTTCATTTTAGTTGGAAGAATAATTTTTTAAAATGATCAACAAATTTCCAAACTTTTTCAATTATTTAGTTTTCTGTTCAAAATTCAAAAGTTTAACATTAACTTTAAGATCATACATATATTTTGTTTATAATTTTTAACAGAGTTTGAATAAGATTTACCATACTCATCAAGATTTACCATACCAAATCAAAATAATTATTTGTCAAGTATCGTAAAGGCTAAATGAATTGACAAAATTTTATTAAACCTGGAATGTTGATTTTCTTTTCTTTATATTTTGGAATATTTTAAAATTTTCCAACCAAAAGTATTTCAAGGTCAATCCATTTTAGTGAAAAAAAATAATCAGATTTTCTAAAAAATTGCCTCAAATGATTTTGATCAAATTTTATTCAAAAGTAGTCCACAAATAATAAAAGAATATAAATGGATTGCACCCAATTAATAGAATCTGTTCAGATTAATTTACATTTTTTCCAAAGCAGAAATTTCTTTTATTTCAAATTTGCTTTACAGTTTATCTGTGTGTAGGGAAGTCTTAAAAATTCGATATAGTCGGTGGCGTGGGTTAGAGAGAGATGGATCTGACGACCACAGCGGTTTGTCTGGATCATAGTAAAACAAGATAAATAGTGAAGTTAGTGTTTATTAGACGTGAATACTAGAAGTGAACTAGATATACGAGGTTTGTCCAATAAATAAGCGAACTAAGGTCATAAAAACTTTATTTTACAAAATTTCATCTACATTGATTTTGTCCCCTTCAAAATACTCTCCTTTCACTGCTATGCACTTATCCCATCTTCTTTTCCACTCTTCAAAGCACCCTTGGAAGTCCTCGGAAGTCAGGCTTTTCAGTCTCCTCGTCGTTTTTTGTTTTATTGTGTCCACATCTTCCCAATGCTGTCCCCTCATCACATTTTTGCATTTAGGGAATAGAAAAAGTCGCAGGGGCGAGGTCCGTGAATAAGGGGATGATCAAGGATAGTGATTGAATTTTTAGCCAGAAACTGGCGAACAATCAAAGCCGAATGTGCAGGTGCATTGTCTTGATGAAGAATCCATCCATCGTTTTGAGTCAAATGTGGTCGCACACGACGCACTCAATCTCTCAAACGCTTGAGAACGTTAAGGTAGAACTCAGAATTTACCGTTTTTTCCTCAGGAAGGAATTCATGATGAACAACTCTGAACCTTTGATATCAACAACCTTTGATATCAAAGAAAACCAAGAGCATGACTTTGATTTTTGATCGGCTTTTCCTTGATTTTTTTGTTCGAGCTTCACCTGTTGCTTTCCACTCCATGCTTTGCGATTTCGATTCGGGGTCATACTCGAAAAACCACGATTCATCACCAGTGATAACCCTATTTAAGAATCCAACATCATTTTCCATGGAATTTTTCCAGTCAGTAACACATTCGACTCTTCTCAACTTTTGATGCGGAGTCAGCAGTTTTGGCACGATTTTTAGACAAACCTTTCTTAAGCCCAAATGCTCGGTTAAGATTGTGTGCACTGTTGATTTTCCTAAATTTAGTTCTTCAGCTATCATTCGGACAGTTTTTCGGCGATCAGTAAGGACAAGACGCCGCACACGATCAATGTTTTTATGCACATAAGAGGTTGAAGGTCGTCCAATTCTTGCATCATCAGTGGTGTCTTCTCGACCTTCTTTAAAGCGCTTAATCCACTTGAAAATGGCTGTTTTCTTCATAGCATTATCACCATAAACAACTCTCAACATTTCAGCAATTTCTTGGTAATTTTTACCAAGCTTTACCAAAAACTTGATGTTAATTCGTTGTTCAGTGAATTGGTCAATTTCCATATCGACGAACAAAAAAATAATGCAAAACTAAAAATAACTCTACTCGCAAGATCCGCACAGCGTAACGTTCTGCCAAGCACTGACGGCTCATTGGGTCCCAGACAATACGTGAGGCCAGTGGGCGTGGCTTAACTCTCCGTAATGGCCACCATATTCGACCAGTTCGCGTATTTATTGGACAAACCTCGTATGGTATATTTCTTAATATAGTGAGTGCATCAAGAGAATATAATTTAAATTTATTTATGGAAATATGGGTGAGATCTAACCATTTATTTGTAACAGTTTCTAATGAAAATTTGTTTGCTTTTAAATGACATTGAATGAATATTAATATAATAATATTAAAATAATTATTTGGAAACATTTGAAATAAACAATGTAATTTATAATATATAATATTTCTTTTTTGGAATAAACTTGAATGAGGCCAGCTCGTTAATTCCCCCACCCCAAGAATATTTTAAATAATTAAATACGACAATTTTTGAGAACAGATTAATTATAGTGATAGGTGTAGTAGATTTAAATATTAATTTTCCTGAGATTAAAATATATCGTAAGAGATATTATAAAGACTCAAACATTCCGAAATAATTGTGTGATAGACATTAGTGGCCTGGAAAACTTAAATATTATTTAGTTATAAGAAGGACTATAATATTAGTTTAAGAATAACTTAAGATTAGTAGTTAATATATTTATTTTTTTATGATTTTAGTTTAGTAGCATAGGGTTTGTGAATTCATTTTCAATAATTTAGATCAAGTATTCCAATTTTTTTCAAAGTAAATTAAATGAACATTGATCTATCAAACATTTTAAAATTTTAATTTTAATCCAACCTTGAATTAAATAATAGTGTGGAAGATTCAATATTATCCTAGCAATATTAAATTATTTGTATTATAAGTAAATATAAGTAATTAATTAAATGTCATTGTTTATAGAGATAGTTAATTGATGTCATAATAATTAATTATGTGATTGTTGTTGTTTTGTTTTGATATAAAAATCATAATATCAGGAACTCTTTGAATGACCATACTAAAGTGTATTACTATTGCAGCTACGAAAAATAATGCTAAATAAACTTTGTTAACTTGAATTAATTTAATGAAACTTGAAATCTTGTTTAGTGTTTATCATTTGTTTGTTTGTTTTTTTTATTATCATTTTGTAATATTTATAATTATAAAAATGGTAAACAAATAAAAATATTATTATTATTATTATTATATTATAAAAAATTATGTCATTTTACAACAAATACTATATATATATATATATATATATATATATATATATATATATATATAATACAAAAATTTGATTTTAAGAAAATTTTGGATGTCTTGTTTGTTAGATATGAATATTTATATTTAGTAGCATTATAATGATTAATTGTAATATATATATTGTATTGCTTAAAATATTTTTTTGTGAAATCGTTTAACTATGTACTTGTTTCCATGTCTGATGAAAACCATATACTGTATAAACATAATTGTTAGTTGATTTATAAGATGGTTGAAATTTTGAACTTTTACTGTCATTGTTGGTAAAACACAGTCTCTTTAATCATTTATTTTTGATACTGATATTTCCCAAAATTAAAGTACTCATATTTAAAAATAAAATAAAATAGCAAAACTCTTACGTATAAGCATGCATGAGAACTACTGCAATGCTATTGATTCCTTTGGCCTTGAGTTGCTTCAGATCATCAATTAGAAATTCAGTGTTAAGTTTTTTTGTAACAAACAAAGATTCTCCAGTGAGTCCTACAACAGAAGGCCAATTATGTTTTAATTGGCACTTCCCATCCATAGTAGGAACGACACGACAATCAACTTCGATCACTTCTTCGTATAATACATCTGGTGTAACAATTTCCTGTAATGCCATCAACATTCCTTGTACTTACTTAGAAAATAATTGCAGCACACACATGCTGCCTCACAGATATAATAGCAATTTACAATTTTTAGTGGTAAATAACATTTTTGTATTTTTATTTTAAAATAAAAAAATATTTATCATTACATTTTTTTTTTACTTTTTGGTAACTTGCTTCCATAACAGCAGTGAAACAGTGAGTACCAAACCATTTTTATGTTCCACGTATAGAGGAAATATGTACTACATATTTTCTAATAGCCTTATGATAATACTAACAGAAATGCAGTATATACTTAATGGTTTAATACCAGTTAATGACAAATTATATTTGACCTTGTTTTCCTTATTCTTCAATTCTTAGAAATTTATTTTTTTTTTTTAAATGGCTGCCAGATTATCAAATACTACATTTGTGAGACTAGTGTATATTCATCAAAACCTCAAGATCAAGTTGTTTCATCTATCAATGTATTTTATTTAGTGAGAAAGTAAAAATTATAAAACTTAGCTAGTTTTGTTAAATGTCCAAGGGCAACTCTGAAAAAGATATAAGGTATAAAGACTTTTTTTAAATTATAAACAAGCATACGAAAAGAATTAAAAATTAATACATGAATATTTAAAAATTAATTGTATATAATGTTTAGTGTTTTATAAAAGGAATGCTTCATACATATTAACAAATAATGTACACTATCTTTAAATAAAAATATAATTGCAAGGATAATAAAACTATAGTTTTGACAAAAAAATTAGAAATACTACTGAAAATTAAATATATCTGTTTCCTACATAAGTCTTTATGAAAGAATTGGAAGACATGTCTAATGTACATAATATGGTTGGAGCTCGAGTCCATATATGCCAAACAAACTTTCTACTAAAAAAAATAAGTTTTACCAAATCAAATATTTTAGGCCGTGCTTGGTTTCCAATATAGAGAACATCTTTGAAGCCTTTCGTAACCAATAACGCCATTCTTTCACCTTTCCTTTCTAACAAAGCATTTGTAGCTACAGTTGTTCCCATTCGGATCCATTCGATTAATGAAGCATCAATCTTCTCAGACTGCGGCATTTTAATTCCAGTCTCCTAAACAAGAATTTCCACATTTAAAATAATTATAAAGGAGAATAAATGATGAAAAGATATTTATTTCTGTATTTACATTAACATTTTTAACCCTTTGCACTCGCATATAGCCTTTAAGAATGTTTCTCATAGGCTATCTATGACTGCCAAGGCCATTTATGCATCAGTTTGGATTGTTCTAGCAGTTGTGTTCCTCTTAGCTCATAAAACCACTGCTAGTGGCTAATAAAAAATCCCATAAATGATTGCATGGCTGCTATGAATGGCCAAGTAAGGCATTATCTATTTAAATGATTTTTTTTCTCTGCACAGTACTGGAACTTGGAGGCAAACTAAAATAATAATATCAGTATACTGCCTTTGCAAAAGCAGTTATATTTTACCGCACTATATCTACAGTGTCCTAAAGAAGCCCAAACATAACCTGTTACTGTATTACACATGTGCAGGTTGTTTGCTAAAATACAGATTCATAAAACGACTTAATATAATCATATTTAGGCATACAGTTCTAAGGATATAAAAAAAACCAGATAGGGCCACAGTATCTTTAGCGATTTTTTTTTAACAGGAAAATGAGCTATTGGAGTCATTACAGTAAAATATTTTTTATGTAATAAATTAGCATAATATTTTAGTTAGACCTAAAATAATATAGTACAAAAACATTATTTATATTTTTAATAAAAAAAAATACTTAAATGATTTATTGTGTTTGTCTATTACTTGACTTTAAATGTTTATTACTTGACCCACTGTTGGGATAACATGAACAAAAACAATTCGAAGTCAGTGACCAGCAGTCGTAACAGCCACTGAGCTGCAGTCAGAGGGGCCACTATTTGACTTGAGAGGACTAAGCAAGCACAAAATAACACAAGATGCTTGGGATTTACATTTTGCTACTGACAGTGCAAGAGATTAATAATTTGAATTTTGTTATATTATTATAAATAATCAGTGAAAGTAGTTACTAATAGTATAAAAAACTAGGCCTTTAATAAAACATTTTACCTATTTATTCTTAAATAATAACTATTATTCCTCTTAATGGATTAAGTTTTGCAAATGTATTGCAAAATAAAAAAATAACCTTTTAAGGCCTAAACATAACACAGTTTACACTTAAAGATAAGATAAAAATTATGTAAGCCTACTTCAGAGCCACTTGATAAGATTTTTCATATTTTAAACATATTAAGTTTAAATAACCCATAGCAGATAAAATCTAATAGTGTATACTAAATACTATTATTCATAATTTATTTAGAAAATGTATCATAATACAATACATTTTTAAGACAAATAAGTATACTTGAATATACACAAATCTAAGTTATTAGTATAAATACTAAAACAATGAATTTTCAAGATTACTATACGTAATTTTTTTATGCTTATAAAAAACATAGGCTACAAAGTAAACAATCTATTAACAGATTTTTTTTAAGGAAATAGCTGGGTCTCTAAAGCATTTCTAGGTAAAATTCCTAGTCTCCCACAACAAAGTAAGACAAACATAATTTTCACAAAACTTTTATGTTTTTGCTGTAAGGACCTGTAAAATGATTAATTGTCATATAATACATCTACACAAGGTATACAAATAATAATAATAATAATAATTTTTATATAAGAAGCCTTATAATTTTGTTTAGCAATAATTTATGACATTTTCATTAATAATTATTAATTATTATTACAACCAACCCAAAATAATTGATACCGAGAGTTGTTAGTTGATAGTAAATACAACTGTTCATAAAATATTAATCATTATAATTTTTTATTTTGTAGTAAACAAGACTGTAGGTCTATTGGGAAATAATTAATAAAAAAACATTAAAAAAAGATTGGAATCTGAATAAACTTAATGATTTTTTTCAATATCTTTCCCATACAAAATTTAGAATTAATTGTACATATTTTCAAGATACCTTTACTTCAGAAATAACCTTCACATTTAAATGGAAGGGCCTATTCTAAAATAGGCTTGCAATTTGATTATAACATTTCCATGACTCATGATTTAATTGATAAATTATAGCCTAACTCAATGTCAATGTCAACTCAATTGAGGGCAATGTAACCTATAATTTGTCTGTCTTCAGTTCCCCCACCACCACGGCCTAACAGTTACCTAGCAAGACTTCACAAGTTTAAACTAACCTGTGCATGAACAACAATGATTTAATTATAAATAATCACAGCTGTGCAGCTAACTTGTTGACAAATTAAAAGCAAATTTCCAAACTTTTAACAACAAAAATTCAATAACACCATGTTTAAACAAACATTTCATTAAATAAAAATCAAACTTGGAAAAAACTGAATTTTAGTAATAGCTCGGGTATTCATTAACCAATTAGCCAGGGAAAGTGATTCATACATTTCAAAATGGTAGCCATTTAAAATGTTATGAATTCATAACAATTTTACTATACCCTTTTTCAAAATTTGATTTCAGCATCACAATTAAACACTAATTACGAAAGTTTAACACAAACTCTGCTCAAATTAATATGTTTTTAAAAATATAATAACTTGGAAATATACTTATTTGCACAAGAACCAAATGACAAAATATATGGTATGAAAAATAACATGATTAGTTATTATAAATTATTGACCAGTGGCAAACCTTCAGTGATGCTGGTCTAGAAGGTCTCTACTCCAACAGCATGAATATCGTAATAGATTTAATATTTTATTAAAAGCTGTTCTGACTAGAGGATTCCTGTGTTTTTGAATTTTGTTATGAAACCTCAAATAGTGTAATGGGTTAAGAGTGTGGAAATTCTGATAATAGGAGATCATTGTGTTGACTATACGAGATTGCAGTTCTCAACGACAGCTGCATTCTGAGCAGTTTGTGATCTCCACAGAATGATGTTCACCCTTCGTCGATGTACAAATATTTTTCAACAATTGGTTAAACCACTCCTTTATTTGTGTTGCCTTACAACATCATTTCCATACACCTGCTGAATCTTACAAATCGTATCACTTTGAGAGCCTTCAAGCTCATCTCATTCATTCATCTGGAGAGAAATCAAAAAGCCACAAACATTTATAACAACACATTACTCAGCGGCCACCAGGAAGTACCTTGCACACTCAAACTTGATGAACAAATTCAAGCATGCACATTAAGCTCCCCACGTAGAGACGTTGCCCTAGCACCACTACTGCGCACGGGAAATTGAAGATAGTATACTTTTTTGAAAGGCGTCATATACATTCTGCTATGTGAAATGAAGTTGTCATTGTGTATATCTGAATATGAGGTTTCAATTTTTCAATTAAATGTTCTGATAAGAGATCTGCTTTTTCCTGACCTGTTTTAACCTTACAATTATCTTGAGTTGAAGTAAAACTGATGGTTGTATATGTTTTACCATTCATTTTGTTGTTTGCCACCTTCTATTACCTATACTAAGAGTACTGAGGGTTATAAAAGTTTTGTCGTTTCAAGTTAAGACTTTTCTTTTTCAGTTTGTTTAAGAGTCGTGTTATCTTCTCATAAGCAATTCTAAAGTGCTGTTATCAATTTTTTTGAACAATATTTCTTATATACTGCAGATAATTTGGGGTGTCTGTTTTGAAACGGAAAGAAAATAATGAAAATTTCCAAGCTGTATCTTGAACAGCTTGAAATTAGTAGAATTAAAATTTTTAAAATGTCATTAAAATAAACAAAAACTGATCTCTGCCATTATAATTTGCTAATAAATAATGCTAATGTTAAGGACTGTACAGATGTCCTGAATTTCTTATATGAAATAAAATGTACCCAGAATGCAAAGAGAATTATATCTGTTTAACTATGTTAACTAGTTGCAGTTATTATAAACTGTTATACATTTACTTTTGTATAAAGAAATATGTTGCCCTGTAAAAAAAAACAATTTAGAGATAAGCTAGTAATTTTTAGACATTATCCAAACAAAAAATATGTTTTTAAAAATGTAATGTATTCAATTTATTTCAAATACAGTCCTTAAGACCCCAAACAAACTCATGAGTCACTATCTCTTAAAAATCCACTTTAGTCATTATAAAGAGAAAACCCCCAAAAAAAGTCTTATAACATGTTTTAATATTTAGAAAAATTTTATAATGACCACACACTGCAAAAAAATTAGACAAATTATTTATTGAGTGATAAAACAATCTGAAAGTTTACAGCATATTATGAAATATCAATTCATATTAGTTAATAGGATTTGATTTTAAATGTCCCCTAATTAGATGGTGTTGCAGTTTCATTTTCATAATTTGCACGTAAAATGCAAAAATGTTTATTTTATGACCTTGATAAATTTTGTTACTTTTTAGAAATTTGTTTCATTATTTTAGTGAGACAGCTGTGTCCCACAATTATAGAGGAAATTATTGTAAAGAATCTTTTAAGAAAATGGTATTTTGAGTCAAAAACAACATGACATTGAAATTCAGTAGCAGTACAGGCCTTCCTATCTTATCATACTTGTCTACAAAAGATAACATATTAAATAATGCCATCTTTGCTAAACCTAGTAGCACATATTTATTAAAAATACAATTTGTAACAAGACTCATTTATAAACAAACTGTTTTTAACAAATAATGAATAAAACATAAAGCATATTATAATATCTAAGATTCAATCAGATGTTTTGTCATATACATATGTTTTGTTTTATCATATACATAACCTAAACAAATATATACAGAGTGCAAACATATTGCACTCAACATTTTTCTTTAGTTTACCAAAAATACAATTTAGCTATAACACATTTACTTACTCCTGGTACAACATTATTCAGTATATCTTCATAAGTGAGATCTTGAATCATCTTATTCTATTACAGTTCCCACACAATAAAGTAAATAAAGGCTTCTAGGCAGTCCCACCCCATCAAAAATTATGAATAAATAATATAGTACAAAATATATTTAATTCCATAATATGTTAATAAAGAAAGTTTTAAATTAAAAGGATGAACAATATATTTGGAATTATTAAAATAAAATGATGCTTTTGGAATAGGCTGCAGACAGGACAGCCTCTGCAACAGACATTTTTATAATTTAGCTTCAGAAGTGTAAATTATTTGGAAGCTATGGAGGATCACAATTAGGCTTCACATCAGTTGCCTTAACAATACCAATGTGACTAAACTGTTCGACGATGATAACCTTAAAGGTTTTTCCCCGAAAAAAAAATGCACCACTTGTTTTACATTAGTTGTTTACCGGCATTCCATTTTTATTAATAAATCATTTTCTTAAATAAGTGCCGACAGGTCTAGTGCTATGCTACGTTTTTTTTATATTTCCTGATATTTTGAGCTCAGTATTATTGCAAATAATTAAAGTTTTCTTTTATTTACGGCAAAAATTAATTCTGTATATAATACATTAATGTAAACAGATGATTTTGAAAAGAAAATTTGAAATTAAAAGAGCTAAAGCTTCTACGACTAGAGCGCAAAATAACACCAGTTTAAAAACGGTATAAAAATAAAAGTTTCAACTGAAAATTTATTCATTACATATATAAAAAACTTGGCCAACTAATGGGTTATGTGGGTGCAAAGTTCAAATAACTTCTTCTGATTTATTTGTTTATAATCAGAATACACGATTGAGAATGGGCCATAACAGATGTTAATGACTTTAAAAAATTGAGTACCTTTAAATAATTTCATACAAGTTTTTTTTAATATTTTTTTCTTAGGCCTATTGCAAACTTTTGCACTGTCAAACTAGAACCTTTTGTACTTTTAAGTTCATGAGATGTGACTGTTCCTTCAGGATTAGCATATTGCTCGGTAATTATGCTATTTAACTTGTTTTACTAAAGTAACGATTTTTAATTTTTTTTTTTTTATTACACACTTTATTATTCAATTAAAAGGTATTCACCAGCCAAAGATTAAATTTCTTATAAGTTATGATTTTATGCAATTTTTAGCGGAACTGTATTGTAATGTCATTGCTATTTACATTGCATGGAGCATGTTCTATGCCAAGTGCAACATCATTACTGTTTGCCACCCTGAAGTAATGACATTCTCATAATCACATTGTCATAATCATTAGTTCATTATAATCATACTTCTTGCAGTGATAAGTTTGTTCATGCATGGCAGCCATTATTTGTGAACTTGTTGATTTTCTTATAAATCATGGTATGTTTAAAAACTCGTATTCATTTTTGATGCTACTTTCTAATAAAATTGTATTATTTAGGTTTTTCACACACAATCAAATTAGGTTCTTCACAAATTACATGTTAGTTAGGTTCTTAAGTCTTTCATTTAAAAAAGGTTATATTGTTTTCATTATTTATAACATGAATTTAATTATCATTTTCATTATGAAAAAACATGTTACCTAATTTTGTGTAGTTGTAATTTTGAGGTTATGCAGATAACTTTTATTTTATACATTTTTCAAACTTCCTGTAGTTTGCACATTTTTATATTTTCTATTATTACTTCTGGGCATGTAGTAAAGCATTCGGACAAAAATATTACAAAAAGAGTCAAAACAAGTTAAACTGCATATTTACTGATTGCTGTGCTCCTTTAGCCAATTCTCATTCTCACCACATTCACACTTTTAGTGCCACAAAAATTTTTAGATACACAAAAATTAAATTATTTTTAAAACTTTTTATTATATATTTGAAGTCTAAAGGACAAAATTAATGAAAATAATGTTTTAAGGTATTTTTTTAAAAGTTTATATTATTTTTATTAGTAATAAAATATATTAAATAAATCATTTTTGTGACTAAAAAAAACATATTAGCAACTTTTTCACAGGAACTTAGTCATTGCTAGGTTAAAAAGATTTTTTTTCAAATTTTCATGTTATTTGCCATACTTAAAAGTTAATAATATATATATATATATATATATATATATATATATATATATATATATATATATATATATGTAATACAAACTTAATTTTATATTATTACTAATAAGCATGTAACAAAATGTTTTGGCACAAAAATTAAGAAAATAATTAAAACCCATATAAAATCATATTTACCATATTTTGATTAAATAATTACATACAAGGCCTAGTGTATATTCATATATAAATGTCTCTAGCATGTATACAAAGAATTTAAAAGCTTTAAAAAGATACTATGACAGAAGCTAAATAGGCACAGGCCTACTTTTATAAAAAAAGCTTTATACCGGATGTGTCTAAGTCACTCTGCTGCGTTTATGGATAGCACACCTTAGGTTGTAAGTTCAAGATACAGCTACTCCCATTTTTTCATCTTACCATTAACGCTGATCTCGCATCCTCATTTGTCTTAACTAGTACAAAGTATGAACTTGAAAAACAAAAAACTTTTTTAATATAAACTTCTGAACAATCAGTTATTGAATACCTCTTCAAGGATCCTTCTGATTCCTTCTCTTGGAGCATCTTCATAATTGTTGGGATCAACTGATAATAACTTCATCACACGAATTTTGCTACCAGGACACATTGCATAAATGTCAGTAAAAGTACCACCTCGATCAATGGCAAACTGAAATTTTCCAGATATTGCCATTATACCGTCTAGTTTGATAAATATTAATTAAAACTCTACTAAATAGTCTTCGAGATTCACAAAGCTTACACCTGAATTGTACTTTAACTGTAAATATTAAAATGGTAAATTTTAAAACTGCATGGGTTAGAACATTAAATTTTGAACACATATAAGCCTATTACATAGTAAAACAATTAAAAATTGTCTTTATTCTTGGATATAGCCTAAAAGAAACAATTATCACAACTATAATTTTAACTGCTTGATGGTCTAGGCCAGAGATAAAATTCACAATTGCACTAAAAAATATATTTTGTTATTATTTATTGTAAGTAATAACTGTTTGCCACATAAAAAGCTCTAGGCACTAAAAACTTGATGTTCAATATTGTCAGTAAAGGTAATATTTAAACAATTAGAAATTAATTATCAATAATTTACGTAACCTTCCTCCTTCCCGGTTCTGACACATTAAAAACTAAAAACACACTCAACCACCTGAATTAAATGTAAGACTAACACTACCACAGATGGGCACTACTACAATACTATAATGTTTCTTTTTCAACACATCGTGTTGTACCACCGCCTTTTACATAATGAATCAAATGTATATTTCCATTTACTCAATAGTGATTTAGTACGCCTAGTTTACTTACTTTCGAACCAAACTATAGATAGAGCACGATTATATCATATATATATATATATATATATATATACATACATACATACACACACACACACACACACACACACACACACACACACACACACACACACACACACACACACACACACACACACACACACACACATATATATAATGACAAATCTTTAAATTACAAACTGACGAAGAAGAAGATCGGAAAGAATGAAGAGCTACTGGGAACAAAGAAAAGTACAGCGCGCAAGAAATGATTGATTCAGCGTACCCCAAAGAGGGTGAAACGAAAAGAAGAAGAAACTGACGAAGTTTTGAGTTAAGAGTTTGTAAACCCTATCTGACATATTTAATCGATTTTTTGTTCTACCATTGTTAATTAACGATTGATATTGCTCCGCTATTTGTTGAGATGAAATTAATTAATTGTTTAATTATTAATTAATTTCTCGTGTATTCGAAAATTTTGTATTCGAGCAAGTGGAACGCTGTTTTAAGTTATAGATTAAAAATTAAAATAAAGAAATTATGAAAATATTTGTATGTTAAAATGCGACCACATTCCAACATACAAGACTTTTAAGATGAGATATCAAAACATTATTGTATCTTAATAAATAGTGAAGATACACAAAATTACGGAAAATTGTTAGAGCACAACAGAGTACTGTCGTAAAGTGGTGGCCACGCAATTAGACCTACTGTTTTTTGAATTACTAGTATAGTCATATTTAAATCCACTAAAACTGATTGAAGTTTATATTTGAAATTACAATGGTTAATTATATATCTATGGTTGATTCATTCTTATGACGCTATTGGCGACACTGGTTTGTAAAACTGCAAGTCATCTGTGTGCCGGCCGGAAAATAAAATTCTAAACCATCATATTGGTAACATTACTTTTAACTTTGTTAAGTAGGCGAATTTTGTCTTTCTATATTTCACTTGTCTTCAAGTTTTAGGCAAGTTACGGATTGTTTGAAGTTGTGAAATTACAAACTCATTCTAAGTTATAAAATGGCAACCAAAGCCGTATGTGTATTAGTAGGAGAAAAAGTCAAAGGAACGGTTTTTTTCGAACAAAATGTAAGTTTAAAAAGGAATTCATAATATATAGGCTACTTATAAAATTGCGTCTATTAAATATTCTTAGTTACATACAAAATAATTTCAATTTGGCCCTTATGTACTCTACCGGTTACACAATAATGTTTTTTTGACTTTGATAAAAACTATATTTAATTTTATTTGTACGAGGCTGAAATTGCTTTTTGTTATTCTGTAAGACAAGTAGTACCTAATAGTATGTACAGTCTTATGCTCTTTGCCAAACATTTCTTGGCTCACTTTACCTGAAATGAAATGAAGGTAATCAAGTCACGAAATTTACTTTTTAAAAAACCGTTGTGCCTACTGGTATGAACTTCCAGAAGTTAATGGTCTAAATTTTAAGTCTGTATGTGAGTTGTGATAAAATAGGTTAGGTATAATATTCTTAATTTTTTATAATAGAAAATTTAACAAATGGTCTGCTCTACCTAAATTCTAGAATTCATTAAATATTATACTATTAAATAAAAATCGTATTGCAATAGGTTATTTATGTGCTATACCTTTTATAATTAAACTTCAAAAACAAATTTCCAACATCTTCAATTTAAAGTTTTTAGTATGCAATAATTGGACACCACTTATTTTCATGATTAAAAGTTTTTTTTATTACCTGCTTTATTATTAAATTAAGTTTGTGATATTAATTTGAACAATTAATTTCTTGTGATATTACAATTATGCAATATTACAATTACAATATTTTGTTATATTGCTGTGTACATTGTTTGGAGCATACATGATTTCATATGCTAAGGTCACCTAAGTAGTATTGTGCATTATTGCAGTAGCTGCTTTATAGTTGCTGTAACAGTAATATAATAGTGAGGTTAGGACCTTTCACACAAGAGTATTGATAAAGTTATTCAGGTAATTTATACTGGTATTTTATCAGCATTAAATAAAATGTTTTCACAGGAAAAAACATTAGTAATTTTCACACAATAGTAATTGTTCAGTTAGGCCTATGAAGGTAATTTTTTCCAGTTATTTACTCATTTTTATATATATTGGATTATTGGTAAATATGATTGATTCATTGTGAGTGAAACCAGACTTGTAAATATTTTTCTCACTAAAATAATTTTTTGTTTTATTTTACTTTTGTTACTTTTATTCGATCTCCTGGATTTCATGAATATTAGTAATAATAAAAAATATGAAAGTGAGGAAAATACAAATATATCAGAAAGTAGAAAAAAATACCCCTGTAACCTAATCATTAGGCCTTATTATTGTACAAAAATTACTCAGATGTTTTTTCTTGTGAAGATGCTTTATTTGATGTGTATAGTAATTTAAACAGTAGACTAGTAATCATATAAACAAAAATTATCTTGGTAACCTAACCAAAACTATTGCTTTGAAAGTTATTAATTTTGTAATTACAGTTATGGTGGGCATAAAGCAGCCACTGTTGACATGTGAAATCATGTATACTCCATCATGCTATGCTATGTAGGTGGCAGTGACATTACAAAATAGTTATGTTAGAAATTGCATATAATTGTAACAAATTGAATTTTCCCCATGTGAATTTATTGAATAATAAACCTAATATCAATATCAATAATACCTAATTGAATAATAAATTATATAGTAAAAGAAAAAAACTTAAAAAATCATTAATTTTATAAAGGTCGCTTTAGAGTATAAATACCAAATTATTACTTATGAACAGTGAATAAAAAAAATACGTGAAACGTTATGAAACACAAACAAGCAAAATGCACTCTAAAAGCAAACATGCAAAAAACTCTTCCACGAATCTGAATTGATAGTAAAAGATGGAAATGAACGAACATAGAAGGTATAAAGGTGGTCGTTCCTCCTCTTTTTTTTGAAGAGAATGTTGGTCATTGGCTGAGCGCGTAAGTGACACATAGGCATAAAGGCCTAGCACAAAAGTGACACGTGGGCATTGCACATTTGATTTTGATACTAATCTTTTAAATTGCAGAAATATTGTTCTTTGAGGCTAGGTTGGATAAGCGAGACTCTACTGTATGTGTTAAAAGGTTTTTCAGTGGAACTATGTATCAAACCAGGTACATGTATAGCGATTTGGTAAAATTTCTTTCTAGTCCTGTTCTAGGTCTTCATGTTTTGAACACAATCACTGTTTACCATATTTGCAGTCAGTTTCTTTATATTCTAATACTTTTTGGACTTCAACAGTAAATATCAGTTAGAAAAAAAAGAAACATTCTTAGTTTGATGTTATTAGACATTTTTTTCAGCAAAGTAATTAGACAATTATTGTATCTTGTTCTATAAACATTTCATGTTTAGGATAACTTGTTCATATTTTATGACTGTACGCATTATTGCATTACAATCAGTCTAAATAGACTCAAGGTCAACCAATCTTTTGCTATCATTGATAAAGATACCTAGAGCCAGAATGGTTGGAATTAAATGACTTAGATATTCAGAATAACTTATTTTCATTTTGGCTATTAGTGCACTAACAATGCAAGACCACAACCAGCAAACAAACGCTTGATTGGATAATACTGGTTGAAACAAGTTGGTTATATAATCTTTAATACTCTATGTATTTTTCATTACATTCTTGACAGGTTTATGTTGATTTCAGGCTGCTGGAGCTCCAGTAAAAGTAGCAGGTGAAGTATCTGGACTTACAAAGGGACTTCATGGATTTCATATCCATGAATTTGGAGACAATACAAATGGTAATTTTTATCTTTATATTTTTAGCTTAAATATTTAATTTGGACCTACCATTCCATATTTTCTAAATATATTTTATCAGGTGGTTCGTGTATGTAAAGAAATCTGTAAGTTTGCTTCATTACTTTGTATGTTGAAATATGTTCAAAAATTGAATTGTGTAAATGGAGAATATTAAAAAAGTAAAGATTATGACCAAAATATGCCACAGTAAATTTAAAAAGAAATGTAACACATAGTAATAGCTTAGAAAACATCTAATTTTAAAATTCACAAAATGGAAAGTAATTGCAATAGTCCACATTTTATTAATTGAATTAGTTGTAGATTCATTGACGTTAAACAAACTAGCAACATTACAAACATTTTATCCCTTATTTTATTTTTAATTTACTAAGTATCTCTTTACTTACTTTTTATCCTTTATTGATCTTCTATAATTTATTTATAATTCGCCTTTCAAACATGATTTATTCACTTTTTTTTTAAATACAACTAGAGGACTCCATAATTAAACTACTGTTGAATGAATGAATGAGTTTTTAGTGTTACTATTATACTGCAACCTTTATAGTGCCCCCTTTTGTATTCCTGAGATGCTTAGCTACAGCGTCTTCTCCAGTCCTAGTCTCTTCATAATGTATTCAAGGTATTAGAAGGTATTCAAGGCTGGTAACTCCTCCACTTCTAATTGTTGACTTCCCAGTTCCTTATTGAGGTGGTTGCAGATACTTGCTCTGATAATTCCCCTTCAATTTTTCTTTCTCTTGACCTATATTATAGAGGTTCTGCTCCATTTGTCTATTCTTTGTGTTATTCGAAGAGACCCCTGCTTAATCTATTTTACTGATTTATTTTTCATTCAGTAGATTTATTTATAAGTCAGTCTATTTTATAGGACATACAGAGTTCTGTACACATGGGTAGGGTTAAGGTATACTGGGAGGTCACCAGGACTCCGTTTGATACACTATTAGGCCAGTGTCATTCACTTCATCAGCATGGGTCGCTTTGCACTTTAGATTGAGCCAGGTTATCTGGAATGTGTGTGTGTGTGTATGCATATGTGTGTGTTGAGTAGAATGTATAGTGGGTTTGCTAAGCCCCAACATCTGCTCACTTCAGCTGCCTCTTTTGGATAAACTGCTATTAATAAAACAAAGGAAACAAAACCGTGCTCTGTCAATAACTACCTAAAATACTATCTTCATAATATCCATAATTAAAATGTACAGTGTTGAAGGCTGGATGTAGGCAAGTAAACCTAAACTGCAAAAAAATTATAAACATTGTAAAAAGCAGTAGTGAAAACTCTAATTTCTGGTTCTTTTATGTTCATTTTCATAAAACTACAAAAAAACTTGACAAAAAACAAAGTTAAAATTAAATTATATAAGGAAATCAATATATTATTCTTTTTATCAAATTATCTTAGAGTATTATTTTACAATTTATATTATTGCAGTACAACTTTATAAAATCTCGTTAATGAAATTGTATGAAAATAAAAGTAAACATGCAGTTTTCAACCATTTATTACCCATCCTTAAAATGTATTATTGCTGGATAATAAAATAAAATTGTGTTTTTAGGCCACAGCCTGTACAAGTATAAAACATTACTTATCATTTACCAACATTTCTCTATGATTTTGATTATATACTTACTGTACATAGGCCTAAATCAAAATGATAGAGTAATGTAGATAAATAACATACACAGGTTTTGTATGTAGGTAAATCAAACCAAGTAAGAAAAATATATATTGGTAGTAGCCAATATATAAGTAATAGCCATGACATTAAATATTGGAATCGAAGGTTATGTAATAAATTAATCATCTAAAATATTATATTGTTGACTCATGAATGTACTACATGGATAGCTTATCACAAATTGTATAATTTTATGCAAATCTTGATATATAATGGATTGTCAGAGAATTATATAATTATTGGAATATTTGAAAGTATTTTTTAATTCTATACTAGTAGCAAACAACTATGTAGACCTAACAATATATATATAAGTTATGGTATGGTTTCGAGGATGTCGCTTTTTAAAAAAAAACAACTTTTTATTAATTACAATAAGACTTTAATATTCACTTAAAACTTATTATAATTATTTAAGTTCGTCTCATATGCATTGAGATGCGAACTGAGTGAAACCTCGATTAACACTGAGCTCCTGCTCTTTCTTCTCTAGGTACATGAAAATGCTTACTGTGCTAAAAGCTAAACTGTCAGCATTAAATATAGCTAAGTCTAACACTAAATCTAGCAAAGTTTACAATAATTGTCTATATAACTTATATATATAATCAGTTCATTGTGAACTGCTAATTCATACCACTAATGATTAGTAACTAATAATATTTGGCAGAGTTCACTAGAAGGTTCGCTTGATTGTTGCCTAACTTTCACTTGCTAACAAACATAGATTATAAACATTTTACAGTCTATCAAATGATGAATTTTGATTAGACCAGAATGAGTTACAATTCAGTAATAAATCAGAAACATAATCCAACAGGTGTTTTCTCTCGTTAATCATTAGAGAGAAAGTATTGCAATTCTCATATTTTTTTTCAATTTTAATAGATCATCACATTTTATGATTTCCAAAAGCATTTTTTAAAAAAATTATTACTGGAAATTTATTTTACTGGTTAGTTATATTTTTGTTAGTTTAAAAAAAATCTAAACTACATATTTCTGTACCCTCCTACAGCTTATTGTTTTTCATGTTTTAATTTAATTTCCATTTAAAACTTTCTGGTAATAGATATATAAAATATTTAAATTTCAAGGCTATTTAAAAGCTGAAAATCTAGTTTTTCTCTTTAAATTCTAGGTTATGTATTTGGCACAAGTATAAGTTACATTTCTCTAGGTGGTACTATAGCACCTACTGTAAGATATATTTCAATGCTTTCAACATTATAAACTGTTACTTTTGTTGAAATAATACAATAACCTTGTACAAAAACAATAGCTATCTTTATTTTTTTAATCAGTACTCTGTATGCATGATTTCTTTTTCACTTTATGTATGTGTTATGTTGTTTTTCCCCTCTTCGACTTCACTAGTCTATGTAGTATAAAGTAAAAACCACAAATGAAGAAGAACCTTAATAAAGTTAATTAAGGGTAGTAATTTTAAGATTTCAAATGAAAACAGGTTGCATCAGCGCTGGTGCACATTTCAACCCTGACAACAAAGTACATGGAGCTCCTTCTGATGACATTCGACATGTTGGCGATCTTGGAAATGTAGAGGCTGGAGACAATGGTGTTGCTAAAGTCAGCATTTCCGATAAACTTCTCTCTCTTTCAGGCCCAAAGAGCATTATTGGAAGGACTGTTGTTGTAAGTATTAACTGGCAGCTTTAATTATCCTTTGATTTTGCTGTCTCTCCCCTTCCCCCCAATAGTTTTAAAAACCTTTCTGACTAAGTTAATTTTGACATTAAAATTTTTAATTTAAAGGTTAATTAACTAACCTTTTATTCATTGACAAGTTACGAATTTTAAAAGAATAGTCCATTATTAATTATACTTTGTTATATTGACTATAGGCCTTTTCCATGGGCTTGTACAAACCTTCAACATTAGGCGTGCCTGTGCTATTGAAGGGAATAGGAAAAATCCATTGAAAAATTTGAAACTTTAAATGCCCTAAAATCTTATTCTAAAGGGATATCTTGGTTAAATAGGTTATTAAAAGAATCTTATGAAAGGCCTTGTTTTTTAATAAAATTTCAGTTTTTAATAATAGTGTGATGAAAATTGAATCTAATTTTAACAAATAGTAATTTAAGAAGTTAAGTGTAAACAGTTGGCTCTTGTTAACTGTTTATACTAAAACAGTATATATATATATATATATAGTATATTTAAGTAATATTCTATTTCAGCTTCCTTGCCATTAACGCTGATCCCTCGTCCTCATTAGTCAACTGACTTTCATAAAAAAATGTGTTCTTTTAAATGAAGCAAATAATAATACCAGTCTTGCATTGCAAGCTTTTTTGAATATGTCTAATAAGTACAATTAGAGGTACCTGTAGTGGAATTTCCATTCCATCCCTCAGCGCTAATATTTTGTAAATCTAAAGTTATAGCTTTAAAATAAAAGTAATAATTTATATAAATATTTTTATAAAATTCTTATTCAGAAGTTATGTGCAGTATCATGCAGTAAATTGAAAGTGCAATAGTCTGTAGGAAAAACAAATAAAAGGAACTATACAAGGAGTATAAAAACACAAGGAGTATACTTATTTTATTATTGTAACATTAGCCACTGGACCACATATTCAAATGATTAGGATTATATACCTATTCTTCCCGTCAGTGGTCTATCACATAGACCACTGACGGGAAGAATAGGTATATAATCCTAATCATACTTCTTTTACTATATACTTGGTCAAAAATCTTTTATTAGGAAGTTGACAGAGCAATTACATAACAAATTTCAGCTGCTTATCTTTCTTGGACACCTAAGTTGAATTTTTACGACAAAAATAAATTTGTACAATTTTTAAGCTATAACCTACTTGCATATTTCAGCTTCTGACCCAAGATATTTTGTGTTACAGTTTTCAAAATAGTCCCATTTTCAGTTCTTCGTGAAACTCTGGTGAAAATAATGTTTGTTTATCGTTTTTGAATTTTGTTGTTGTTATACACTGACTTGATTGCATTGAACCTGTTATAACACATAGTTATCATTTTAACTATGGTATTGCATATGGTATACAATATGTTTTACCTTAATAAAACAAAACGTATTTTGTCATTTAAATTTTTAGTAATATGTATGTGAGATACTACACCACAATGTAACACATTAAGGATGTATTGTGGTAACTGATATATGACTTTTCCTTGTTAAAGGCATACCACAAAGAGGAAATTGTCTTAAATCCTGAAATGGCTATTGTCTTGTAGATAGTATATTATCTTAAGTTTGACACAAATGTTATCACATTTTATAAATTTCTGTATGGGAGTTTATTTTTGGTTGTATCAGTATTTTCTCATTTGGTCATCCTTCGTGACAGCTTTGCATATAAAACCCTTTTTTACTTTTACCATAAATTTAAATATATATATAAATTTTCAGAAAATCTGTTGCTCGAAATGTGTTTTGATCTTTTTTTTTACATGGAAATTTTCAGAAATTTTTTTTGCTCAAAACGTGTTATAAACAAGAGTTGATTGATTGGTGGTTTTGCTTGACCAAATCAATCAGGTTTTTTATCCCAGTCAAAATTAAAACAAAAAATGGTCATAATTTTGTTTTTCCTGTTTTGGGGTTAGTTATTATTTTTTGTGGGTTTTGGTTTTAAAATTTGATTACCCCTTTTTATAATTTTTTTCAAATTTTTTGTTTTTACGGACACTATTAAACGGTACCAAATTTCTTTGGAGCAGCTTTGTAGGCCTATTTATTATTTTTATTTCTTACATTCAGTGGTAATTTTGTGGTTATTTTTTTACTACCTAGATTTAAATCTGTCGCTTTTAAGATGAATAAAAATACTTTGGTTTTTTATATTAGTGTGTAATTAAGTAGCCTACTAAGTCTGTTCGCTGGATTGATGTTTTTGGGCAGCATTTAAAATTGCCCTAGCAATTGCCTGAAGGGTATATAGTGTCAGGCATTCTCATTTTATAGTTGGGTCTACGTCACCCTGAGCCTATATGTGGCATGTATGTGAGGATAGGTATATACGCACTTTTTAGAATATAAAATACATGTTTGCTAACCCTTTAGATTTGTCTTTTGTTTTGATCTCATCCAGTAATATTATTGGTTAGTACTAATGACCTTTTATATTACACTAATATTGACTAGAGTAGGCCGATTTTTAGGCGTTCAGATATTTCAAATGTCAGAATATGTATAATAAGCTCATTGTAACTGTCTCCTTGATCTCGAATTCGGCACAAATAGTAAATTGAAAAAATTAGGATTTTATGTAATATTTTTTTAAAAATCATTTGCTGTGAGTTTGTTTCTGTTAGTTGTATTGTCCACTATATTTTCTCCAAGATTATCTGCATTTTTCCCCATATCGCTTATCCGCATATGTTTGGAGATTTATTGCATATTTTGGAGTCACGAATAACTAGTGACAGTAATTATGATTTAGACTGTGTTAGATTGTGTTTTTCCATTCATAATTATAGTTCATAACTATAAGATCATTATAGTTCATAAAAATAGTATTATCATAAGTTTTGGCATAGGCTTTGTAGGTCTACAGTATAGTTTGGTTCTGATTGGCTGTTTAATAAGCGTCAAGGATTTCAATAAATGTAGTGTGTAATTAAGTAGCCTACTAAGTCTGTTCGCTGGATTGATGTTTTTGGGCAGCATTTAAAATTGCCCTAGCAATTGCCTGAAGGGTATATAGTGTCAGGCATTCTCATTTTATAGTTGGGTCTACGTCACCCTGAGCCTATATGTGGCATGTATGTGAGGATAGGTATATACGCACTTTTTAGAATATAAAATACATGTTTGCTAACCCTTTAGATTTGTCTTTTGTTTTGATCTCATCCAGTAATATTATTGGTTAGTACTAATGACCTTTTATATTACACTAATATTGACTAGAGTAGGCCGATTTTTAGGCGTTCAGATATTTCAAATGTCAGAATATGTATAATAAGCTCATTGTAACTGTCTCCTTGATCTCGAATTCGGCACAAATAGTAAATTGAAAAAATTAGGATTTTATGTAATATTTTTTTAAAAATCATTTGCTGTGAGTTTGTTTCTGTTAGTTGTATTGTCCACTATATTTTCTCCAAGATTATCTGCATTTTTCCCCATATCGCTTATCCGCATATGTTTGGAGATTTATTGCATATTTTGGAGTCACGAATAACTAGTGACAGTAATTATGATTTAGACTGTGTTAGATTGTGTTTTTCCATTCATAATTATAGTTCATAACTATAAGATCATTATAGTTCATAAAAATAGTATTATCATAAGTTTTGGCATAGGCTTTGTAGGTCTACAGTATAGTTTGGTTCTGATTGGCTGTTTAATAAACGTCAAGGATTTCAATAAATGACCATGTTTGTTATCTCAATGAAAAATTTTTACTGTAAACAATTTTTAGGCAGAAGTGTGCTAACGTACATCCCAGACAGTTACTATGTAATTAGGGTTCAGTGATATTTGTTGTAAATTCAACATTCTTTCTATCTACATTACACTAACAAACACATATACACAATCAGTAAATTTTGAGTTCTCTGTGCTCATCATGGTATGCCTTTGGTGTGTGGAAAGGCAAGGTGATATCTACTGGGTTGACCCTACAGGAAATTTCCCTGAAACAATGTTCCAAAATCCTTTCCTGAAACTTGTGCCCAAATTTATTTAACCCAATAAGAAAAGGGGGAAGTGTATGCAAAACTGTCTACTTATCCTGTAGACTGTTGATCCTTTTCTCCCCAGCATCGCCTGGTAGAATGTCTTCCGGGAACACCAGTCACTTCCCAACGTACAATGAGCCTTCAAACAACCCTATGTCCGCCTATAATCAACTGATTCTGCTATCCTTCCAGAATCAACTGACCGCAACCTACTTCTTCCCCCAGACAGTAGGTCAGCAGTTTTATCTGTGGGGGCACAATAGTTAATAATTTTTCTGCATTTTTGTCAGTAGTGTTTATTCTGGTTTACCCTCTATAATTTTAAAATTAAAATTTTAACACCTCAGATTGTGGAGCGTCTAGATGTTGGAATGGGCGTAGTGTGGGGCCCATAACCCAGAGGTCCATGAATCATAACTACATTCTGCTATGAACTAAAAAGACATGATGACTTAATACTCCAAATTAGACAAATAATTGCAAGTAATTCTGTATTGTAATTGCAAAAATCTTTTCTAGCTCTTAGTGCCAAGCCAACATCAGCCAGATAAGATATTCATTTCAGTCAACTGCCTTTAACAAAACACTGCTAATAAGAAAACATTAATCAATTAACAAGGACATAATGCTTTTTTTAATAAAACCAGAACTGACTGTTAAATGTTGTATTCAACCAGACATGTTTTATCAGGTTATATTAAAGAAATGCTAGTTACTACTGTTAGTGTTTTCTGTGTCTTACATTGATTCCCCATCTTAAATAGTCAAACTGGCATAAGTTTCCTAAAAAAAAGGAAAACATAAATAAATAGAAATCTGGATCTTGAAATATAAAATATAATGAAACTGAAAGATAAGTTACGGTATATGTTACATTTCAGCTTTAATAAACTTTTATAATTTTAAAATAATTACCTGCATATTATTAATTTTTAGCTTAAGGTAAGTAAAAAAAAAAACTTTTCATGGCTCTATGAATTCACAATCGTAATAAAGTTCATTCTTTTTGAGTATAAAGTTGAATAAATAGAGTGTGCAGCTGACAAGTTTTATCATTTTAGCTTGTTTTTCACTTGAAGATTTATTTGTTTATACAAGGTGCTACCCAAAAGTTTATGAGATTTTCTCACAAAAATATTTTTTTTTACCAGAACTGCTAGTTTCCACAATCTTTCAAAAAGCCTTGGGGCTTGGCTACAGTGATCAGTGTTTTTTCCTTGATTTCATTTGTCCCTGGAAGTCTGCTAGTGTAAGTGTTTGAAGCATGTCTTATAATTTTTCCTGGATCTCCTCAATTCTGTCAAAAGATGAAATTTCAATTTCAACATTATTTTGGAGAACATAAAAAAATTTGCACAGGGTGAAGTCAGTAAATAGCATGAGTAGGGAATCATTATCGTGTTTTTGGAAGTAAAAAAAATTCCAAACGACCAGCGATGTGTGTGCAAGTACATTGTTGTTTTGGAGAACCCAGCTCTTGTTCTCCCATTGTTCTGAATGTTTACGCCTAATGCTCTAAGCATAGCCGCTTCAAAACTTTCCATTGATAGTTTGACCATTGAGACAAATTCCTTGTAGGTAATGCCTTTGACATAAAAAAAATAACATTGACTTCACTTTGATGCTAACTTGACATGCTTTTTTGGTCCCGCTGAAGATGGCGACTTCCACTGCGATGACTGATGCTTAGTTTTTGGGTCATGATTTTACATATAAATTTACACATAAATCACACACACACTCATACATATACAAATAGGTTACAGGAATTAGTAGTGCCTAACAGATAACCACAATATGGTTGACGTAGTAAAATTTATAGATGTTTTACATAAATGAAAAAATCTTGGCAGAAATCCTCCCCATTCAATATGAAATGAAATGAGAAAAGTTCAATCAATTTAATTAATGCTCAACAAGAAATTACAATGCTAATAAATTACAAGTGCTGCTATTCAACAGGATTGGAACTATTAAACATCCTTATCTTATATGGTAACTAAAAGCCAAACAGAAATAAGCATATAGTTCACTAATGACAGTGAGGCAAACAGCCAGTCGTACTCTTGTTATTAGTACTAGTATGCACACTGTAGACTTTAATAATCTACATTGTTTTGTTGTTTATTTATTCTCTCTCTCTCTGTCTGTCTGTCTCTCTCTCTCTCTCTCTCTCTCTCTCTCTCTCTCTCTCTCTCTATATATATATATATATATATATATATATATATATATATATATATATATATACATACAAATATATATATGATTGTGTGTTTTCTGTAATGTAATGAAAAGTGAATAATATTTGAGTAGAATTAAAATATATTTATGTAGGAATAATGAGACTATAAACCACAACCCAATAGTTCCCATAGGAATAATCCCATACTGAAAATAGTAATCAGCAATATAACTGTTGTAGTAAATTAAATTTATTCAGAACGGAGATGAAAAACAATGAATAAAATAGAGACGACTCATTATTACACTTATTACATGTATATAGTGCACATAATTAAAACCACTTTAACAATAAATATAGTATTTTGTTTACTAAATAAGAAACGAATCCTAGATTGGAAAAAGAGATATTTGTTTTAAATACTGAATCTGGATTATTTCACCTCTACTGTATTTGAGTTTTTTTTTCAAGGCCCAGATTAGAAATGGTAGCAAAAAAGCGTGACAGTATTAAGAATAATATTCTTAGAAATATTGGTATTATTAAATATAATGTTAAAACATTAATTTGGCTAGAAACTCAAATTAAAATTCATTTCCATTGTTATGAATTGTAGAACACCCAATTGTAGAATTGCAAGTAACACGCACTGTTTGAAGAATGTTTTTTTTCAATTTAACGAATATATGAGTATTTATTAAGGCTAAGAACTCAGCTGCTAAATAAAAACCTGTAATTTGTTTTTACAGGTTCATGCTGATCCTGATGACCTTGGAAAAGGAGGTCATGAATTAAGCAAAACAACTGGTAATGCTGGAGGTCGCTTGGCATGTGGAGTAATCGGCATCACTCAAGCCTAACTAGATGTTGGAACATGCATCACAAATATTCTTCATTCCCATTTATGATATTTTGAAGATACAATATACAATATATTTTACAAAAGGTTATCATTACAGAATATATAGTTGGTTTAGGAAATGTAAATAAATAATTAAAACACATTTTACCTTGTTTATTACTGATTGTTTCTTAAAATACCTGTCAAATACCTTTATCAATAGAAAATAATCATGGCTTGTATCTGTCTTGCTGAGGTTATTAGATTCCCAAAAGTAACAATATCACTTTAGTTTGATAATCTTATACTTTTTTTAAAATTTGATTTCACTTTCAGAAGTAACGTTAAAATGGTATTCAAAATTAAATTGGAATACAAAAATGAACCCAGATCACCATGAATTCATGCAAATTTAACTCTGATAAATGGTGAATTCAAAAAGTTATGATTTTTTTAGGATGTAGGTTGGTCTTTATTTTGAAACAGTTTAATGGATTTTGCTGTAATGAACTTGTCCAAGCTATCGACAAACTTTTTACCAAATTCAAATCAAATCAGACAAAAATTGTGTATGGTAGAGTGCTAAAACACATTGTGTGTGTGATTTTTAACAACTCAAAAACTGATATACAAGGTGTGGCAATTAAGTAACCAGACTGGTACTACAAAACATTTTATTGATCACCAATTACGTTACAAACTTTATCCCCTTCAATGTACTTTCTTTGCTCATCCTACAGCACTCCATATGAATTTTCCATTCTTCATAGAGCTGGAAGCCCATTTCTGTTAGCTTGAGAACCTCCATTACTTGTTTTCACCACTTCCACACTGTGAAACCTTGTCCCCTTAAGCTCCGATTTGACATTAGGAAATAAAAGTCACAGGGGGCCAGGTCTAGTGAGTACAGTAGGTGGTCCAACATAGTGATGCCGTATTTCGCAACAAATGCTTTCACAGACAAGATGGAATAGGTAGGCACATTATCTTGTTGGAGCATCCAGGATATCTTCCACAAATCAAGTCTTCTCACTCATTTACAAAGGCTGGTCAGAACCTCAATGTAATAATGTTTATTGACCGTCTCATCTTCAGGGACATAGTGAACATATTCAATTCCACGATTGTCAAAAAAAAAAAAAACAATCATCATTGCCATGAATTTCGCTCATTTTATTTTTTTTACCGTGGTGAAGTGGGCATATATATTTAGCAAATTTTATCAAGCCCACCAGTGGTACATTTCATAAATTTGTATTAAATAAAAACAAAAATATTAAAAAAATGAAAAAACCTATTTGTAAAGGTATTTTTCAAACAAGTTTGGCATAAAATTAAGAACCATACATTTAAAAAAGTGTTTAGCCTAGTCTCTTAAAAAAATAATTATCTTCCTTTGACATTTAACGAATGTTTCTATACCAATACCAATTGATCAAAGTTGTCTAAAACATCACCACACGATCAAATCACTAACATAAAAATTAATGATGATTAACACAGTACAATCAAAACTATGATTGTACTGTTAAGATTTGGGGCTCTCCTAACCGGCGTTTTTCAATTTGCACTAAGAGTTGTAAAATTTTAACAAATGCATGGAGTTGATTGACACATGTCACAAATAAGGGCAGACAGATTTTATACTGCTTTTGTTTACTTCAATCATAAAGATGAATTAAAACTCCCTAGTTTTTCATTTGATTCTTTTTTTACATTATAGCTACCATTTTGTATTAAGAAATGCCCAAAGAAAATAAACACTTCAAGATTCCAAATTCCCACATTTAACAAATTTCACCCAATTAATCTCATTTCACACACAAAAATGTATTTTGCACTTAGGCCTACAGAATATTATTGTAATTTCCTAAATTATACCTACAGTTGTGTAAAGTCAACAGTTAATGAACACGTTTTGAGTGGTATTCTATGTTTTGTTTTCTACACACAAAAAAAGTACCATTTAGTTTTTTGTGCTGCCAAAGTACTTACAGTAGCATTCTATTAGTTTAAAAATTTTCTTAAACATTTTTATGAAGCACAATAGATAAAGACTATGAATTATTAAAATTTATACTGTATCTATAAAAAAGCAGTATATCAGTGTTACTTTATTGTTCAAGTACTATATACTGTAAGATAAATTTTACTTTATAAGAAATTATATATTCATAAATAAAAATTATTTTGTAATAATCTTGAAGGGCAAGAGTCCCCAATGGTGTAACAACTAGGGGGGGGGGACAAACAGAGCCCTTTACAACACGTTTTAGGAATTACAAAGTTAAAATCAAACTGCAAATGTTCATTGAAAATTATGTTTGTTCTTTTAATCTAAAAATTAAGACAAATATTATTAAAGAACTGTTGTTCATTCTACAGAATGATCTAGTGACTTAATAATGCTTTCTTAAGGGATAAAAGCAATTGGGTTTGTGGATATTTTAGAGCTGTAGTTGGTTGGTTCACATACACGGATGGCAATAGTTGCAAAAATAATTTTTTCTGATTTATTTAATCTTAACCTCTGCTTTAACCTTAACCTGGCTGTTGTAACTGGCTTAAAACTAAAAATCAAATTAAAAAAAAAATGTTTTGTTGAAGAAGCCCAGCTAGACCAAATGGTTGATGAATTGATTGATCCAAATGGCCTCATCTTGCCGATCTCATTTGTACTTTTGGACAAAGATGCCGGGGTTATTATATGCAATATTGCTTATTAGAGCTTTTTGTTTAGACAGAGATAGTAAAATAATACACACATATAGATTAGTAAGATTCTTACCAATAGTGAAAGGTGATTGCACGTCGAAACAAAATAGAGTTGAATGAGAATTGATAATCTGACCAAAACATTGATTTTCGATCTAACAACATATTATGTTAAAAACATTGAAACCAAACCCAACAGTGTTTTGAAAACAACAACGAACTCTGCTCATGCTTACTTTAACTTTTGCTTAAGTAGCTTTTGCTAATTTAATATTTAACTATTAAATTAGTTTATTAGAATTTAAAAAAAAAAATATATATATATATATATATGTATGTGTGTGTGTGTGTGTGTGTGTGTGTGTGTGTGTGTGTGTGTGTGTGTGTGTGTGTGTGTGAGGATATATTTCTGAAGATCAAAATTGTCAAAATTGTAAATATAATAAATACACTGGTAGATGTCTACAATTATAGAAATTTTTTTTAGGGTTTCTTGTCCAGATTTTGTCCTAGGAGCCAAATACTCCAGGAAAACCTCTAAGAATCTTTATAATAGAGGTTTTGCTGTGTAGTGTGTGTGTGTGTGTATAACTTCATATTATAGTTTATTCTAAAACCAAATTTATGATAGGATACCATTTTATATGGTAATAGTATTTTATAGCCATTTAAACTATCAAGGATATGTAAATAACATAGAACTTAAACCGTACACTCAACTTTTATTTCCTTATTCAAAAATACTTTACATACAACTTTTTACAATATTTTAAAAATATATAAAATTTGTAGAAAAGAACAATCACTTAATTTAATTTTTGAGAATTCATTCCTCTAAATTTTATAAAAATGTTTATTTAATCTTAATGTGATGTAATTACTTTAAAGTCTAAAAGAATTTTTTATAAATAAAATATCTAAGTAATAAAGTAACCTTAGCATGTAACACAGAAATATAGTCAAGTGAAACATTAGTATAATCAAAACAGTAAATGCTATGTTCTCTGAAGTAATAATTGTTTCCATTAATATATTTAGAAATGTGGTAAATTATTTAATTAAAGAAATAGAATGTTTTTTAACTCTTGCTTTTTTATGTGCAGATTTTCTTAAGTTTTAAAGAAGTATAAACAGTAGTTATTCAATATTAAAAGTGAAGAGTATTAACAATCAATTGTTTTTTTTTTAATTCAATTACAGACAAAACAACCATTAAAATATATATATGCCAGTTATAAAATAATAAGTAAATTGCCATGAAATAAGTCAAAGGAATTGAAAATATTAATTATTAAAAATATTTTCATGTAAATTATATATGAAATTACAGTATTATTATACTCTAAAAACATTTGGCAATATTTTGTAAATTACAAAATAAGTAAGTGCTTAATTGAGATTGGTTAGTTTATTAACCTTGTCTCAAAAAATTCTTTCACAATTTAAAAAGAGAGAAATGTACAGTCATTAAAGAGTTAAAGGTAATTTACGTAATATTTTTTGCCAGTCCTTTTAAAACAATGTCAATGGAATTTAAAATTCTACAAAAACTTGATAGTGTTATAATAATACAAATATTAGCATTATTTGTCATTAAAAAAATGAAAGTCATTAGTTTATATTTTTAATGGTGAAAGGCTAGATATGCCACATACCAATCAGTAAATGAATATAAAAAATGAAACTAATTAGAATATCCATACAATGCATTAATAAGAAAGTATTATATAATAGAAAATTGCTGACCTTATCAAATTAGTGATATCAAAGACAATTTTATTTTGTATAAAATTAAATAGCTTTCATGGATTTACTGTCTTAAGACAGGTTTCTGCAATAAAAATTCACCTTTAAGATACATAGGTTTTTTTGTTAGGCATATTCCCTAACAATTTTTGGAGCTGATCTACACCCTTCTACAAAACATGTATTTTAAAGAAAATTTTACATCTCAAATTTTACAACATAAAAAAATCTTTCTATGTGAATACACAAATTGAATAATAATTCATTTTAATCCAATATTAAATATTACATACATTTTAAATTACAAAAATGTTATACTTTCTTTCTTACATGATACACTGGTGGAAGTATTGCACATTATAGACTATTTAACTTTTGTCCTTATCACAATACATTAGTACATGTGTGTGTGTATCCCTCTTAAAGCTTTCAAAATTTAAAATCTAACTATCAATTCAATGATGATTCGTACATACATCCTAAACTTAAGGTGTGGAAAGATTCTTATTAAGGAACTTTATTAGTACTACTAGATATGGTAACTAAATTATATTAATAAAAATATTTACTCTAACCCTACAACAAATAAAAAGTAATGTGATAACATACAATATTCAAAATATAAAATTTTAAAAAATGCAAATAGTGACAATATCACTTGATTCAATTGTCATTGTAATTTTCAAATATGGCAATTTTAAAACTTATGGCACTATATAACCATGATTTAAAGAAAATTTTAAATACAGTCAATCCTGAATAATCTAAAATTTTAAGTTTTTAAATGGTCCTAGAATTTCTTTCTTAACTCAATGTTAAAAATCATCGGTAATACAAATTTTTATTTGGATAGAATAAAATGAAATATTCAAGAATTTTAAAAGAATGTGTGAAATTGTTGTTTCTGCAAGAATTATTTATTATGTGAAGAATGGTTTGTATATGAACCAAATATTTATTATATCAATGGCTTTTTCTCATGAGTGGAAATTCCAACATAATGGCCTGAATAACAGTGCCCACCCCTCACCACCTGTGTATTTAACTTGTTCAGCTAAAATGAGTCAAGGTCATATGTTTTACACACAAAACTTCTTCAGCGTTATTCTATATCCATTTTACTGTTGTTCATCAAAAATATTAAGCACGCAAACTCTTCAATCGCATCCATATAACTACTTTTATGACAAAATGTAATATTTCCATGTTGGTATGGATATCTTCAAATTTATGGAGATTACAAAAGCAAAAATCAGACCCCCAGAACATCCTCAATGAAAAAGTTTCATTTAAATCAAATTTAATATATGACATTAACTCTCACTCTAACTCCAGCACTTAACCTACTAGAGGTGCCCCTGTTAAGCTGAGTAACCCGGTGGAAACTGGGTCAGTGAGCAGATCTGTGCTGGGGGGCTGAGGATTCTCCATCAGCTTCTTTTTAGGTATGGTAACCCTTACAGAAGAGTCCAAATTCAAGTCATGAGCAATGGATCAACAAACGGATAATAATACCCCAGGTGGCAGACCAGGTAAACTGGAAAATCCACCCTCTGAGGAGGTCGGTCCCAAGGATTCTGGGGGGGGCCAACTATTGCTTAATGATAGTCCATTTAGAAGGAGTCGTATGATAGCTAGAACTCCTCCAAAGAGTTCGGAAAGTGATAAAAATCTTGAAGAAGAAAACATCGTACTTTGGATCAAACTTAGTGAGATGATAGCACTTAAGAAAGAAATTGTGATGAACTTAAGAAAGAAATATCGGAACTCAAAAAAGGAAATAAAGGTGACACAGGCTCAAGTGCCAGAAAAGAACAAACCAGGCACTGTGAGACTATTACAGATAAAGATATGGAATACCAGACTGATGAAGAAGAATTAAGTAGAGAAACTGACTGGATCCTAAAAGAAAAAGACCACTCAAAAAACGGAAAGCGGAATATTCACCTGAAGTTGTAGATTTAACAACTAAGACAGAAGAAACAAAAGAGAATGAAGCAGCTGAAAGAACATCAACCACCACCAATCAACGTGACAGGAATAATAGACTATAAGAATTTACAATCTATACTAAAATCAGTCACTGATAAAGAATACAAGGTTACTACAATGAATAACAATGTATTCAAAATCAATATGGGGGATTCAGACACTTACAGAGCCCTAGCAAAGAAACTGAAGGAAAATAATCTGCAATGGTATACGTATGAAAACAAATATGATAGGCCAATAAGGGTTATTGCTAGAGGCATCCATGCGTCATGTGCAGTGGAAGATATAAAGGAAGATCTGGCAAACAGAGGTTATAAAATCCTTGATGCAGTTAATATACTCAGATATGAGAAACAAGTTAATGAAAGAGGTGAACAAACTGTAGTTAAGAGAGGACTCCCTATTTTCATGCTAACATTTGAAAATAAAGAAAATATTAAGAGAATTTATGAAATCAAGTCAATTCTCAATTTAATTGTAAAAATGGAACCGTTAGGTTAAACTCCAAACTCATACCACAATTTAAGAGATGCCAAGGATTTAACCATACCCAAGCATATTGCCAGAAAGAACCATACTGTGTTAAATGTGCTGGAAAACACCTTACTAAAAATTGTGATAAAAATAAACAAACTACCCCTAAGTGCATCAACTGCAAGGGAGCACACCCAGCCAACTATAGAGGATGCGAGGTTGCCAAAGAGCTCCAAAAACGACGCAACGAAAATCTAACACAAAGACAAAGAACTCAGCAGACACCCAGAGTTTTTCATAACAGGGCAAGACATGGGGAATTCAAAGAAAATGAACCCAATTGCTCTAACCAAAAAACATTCGCACAAGTAACTCAAGCTATTCCCAGTAAAAATGAAAAGTATATTACAGAAACTCTTGCTCTCATCCTTAGCAGACTGGATGAACAAAACGAAACAAACAAAATGATAATCAGCAGATTGGACAAACTTGAGAGCAAAAAGGATAAAGATAGTCTAGGAAAAAATAGATGAACTGTTGTTTCAGAATTGCAACATGGAATGCAAATGGGCTCCTGAACAAATTGCAAGAGCTGGGGGTATTCCTTTGGAATGAAGTAATAGACATTTGTTTAATTTCAGAAACTCATCTTACTGAACAATCCTTCATTAAAATGAAAGGATATAGAATATATCACACTATCCATCCTTCCAACAAAGCAAGAGGAGGGTCTGCTATAATTATTAAAGAGTCATTAAAACACACAGAAAATATACAAATAGAATCTGAATCCATACAGGCTACTACTGTTACTGTGCAAACTAAGAGCTCTAAATTTAACATCACGGCCATCTATTGTCCTCCACGATATATATTACAAAAAAACAATTACTTAGACTTATTCAAAACTCTTGGTAGCAGATTTGTCATTGGCGGAGATTTCAATACCAAAAATACACATTGGGGTTCAAGACTGACTAACATCAAAGGAAAAGCACTTTTTTGAAGCAGGAATGGAAGTAAACTGTGACTTCCATTCTACAGGAATACCCACATACTGGCCTGCTGATGTCAACAGAGTGCCAGATGTTATCGATTTCTTCGTAACTAAAGGATTCTCTACAAACTCTACAAGTGTTGAACATAACAACGATCTCTCATCAGATCATTCACCTGTAATCTTAACAATAAATGAAACTATGCTCCAAAAAGAAATTCCACCGAGGCTCACTAACTATAAAACTAACTGGGATGGATTTAGGGATGTAGTAGAAAGCCTTACTGTACTACAGGTGCCTCTAAAAACATTTGAACAGTTGGAGAGAGAAGTTGACCTGTTTGTGGGTAACATACAGAGTGCAGCTTGGAGGAATACACCAAAGCAACTATAAATGGTAAAACTAACATCGTCTATCCGGCTGAAGTCAGAGAGTTAGTAAACGCCAAAAGAAAAGCACGGAAAACTTGGCAACATAGTCGGTCTCCACAAGACAAAACTATATTAAATTGACTGGGTAATAAACTTAAAGTCATGATTAATGAAGTAAAAAATGAAACCATCAGCCGTTACCTCCAGGATTTAACTGCAGAGAAGGATACGGACTATTCACTCTGGAAAGCTTCGAAAGGGCTTAAAAGGCCAGTATCTCAAGTACCACCTATTAGAAAAGACAATAACCAATGGGCAAAAAGTGATAAAGACAAGGCAGATATATTTGCACAGCATCTTGAAGACACTTTTAAACCATTCCCTAGACTAACAGCAGAGGAAAATATTACAATAAACCATCAAAATAATGTAATGGAAATTGAACCCATAACACTCAAAGAGCTTGAACATGAAATAAAAAATTTAAACTAAAAAAAAGCTCCTGGTTATGACCTAATAACAGGTCAGATTCTCAAAGAGCTGCCTAAAATAGCATTGATGAAGCTTTTGCATATCATAAATGCTGTTGTTAGACTAAAAGATGTACCAAGACAATGGAAAGTAGCAGAAATTATAATGATTCTCAAGCCAGGAAAAGATCCTAATGACAAAAAATCTTATCGACCTATATCACTGCTCTCAGTAATATCAAAAGTGTTCGAAAGACTGCTGTTAAGCCATTTAAACCCAATATTAAAGGAAAGAAATCTGATTCCAAATCACCAATTTGGTTTCAGAAACAATCATTCTACAATTGATCAGGTACACAGGATAGCTAAAATAATAGAAGACACACTAGAAAGAAAAAAAGTATGCTCTAGTGTATTTCTTGATGTTACTCAAGCCTTTGATAAAGTCTGGTACGATGGGTTAAACTACAAATTAAGACGTGACTTACCAAAACAGTTCTGTGAAATCCTACAGTCTTATTTATCTGACAGACTGTTTAGAGTAAAACATGGAAGTGAATACTCTGACTTCAAAGAAATATCTGCTGGAGTACCCCAGGGTAGTGTTCTTGGACCAGTACTGTACTTATTGTATACCAGTGACATACCATTAAATCAAGATACCACAATGGCCACCTTTGCTGACGATACTGCTATTCTGGCCGTAGGGAGCACTGTAGAAGAAGCTACTGGTAAGCTACAAAATGCGGTCAACAAAGTTAATGCTTGGACAAAAAAGTGGTGCATTAAATTAAACGAAAAAAAATCAATTCATGTAAATTTTACAAACAGAAAAATCAAGAAGATAACAGTGTACATAAACGAACAAGCTATTCCATATGCAAATGAGGCAAAGTACCTTGGTATGACACTCGACACTAAATTAAAATGGAAAGCGCACGTCAAAAAAAAAGAAGAGCTAGCTATTAAGTATAGGAAAATGTATTGGTTGATTGGACGAAGTTCCCAACTTAACATACACAACAAATTGTTATTATATAAACAGATTTTGCAACCAATCTGGAGGTATGGCTTACAACTTTGGGGTTGCACCAAGAAATCCAATATTAAAATTATACAAAACTTCCAAAACAAGGTGCTACGTGGAATTGTTAACGCCCCTTGGTATATTAGGAATGATGACATCCACAGAGATTTAAAGATGAACACAGTAAATGAGGAAATTAAAATTACAGCAATTAAGCATTTAAAGAAGCTTATTAATCATGAAAATCCAGCAGTGCTCCAGATCTCAAGTACCAACAGGGTAATAAGGAGACTTAAGAGAACCAAGCCTGTAGATTTAGTGCAGTGATGATACTTTGTTTCCCGCAGTAGATATCTGGTGGACTTAAATCAATGGACTAAATTCCGCCTAATATTTAACTGTTATTAGATTTAAGCTGCTAGATAAGTTTTATTACTTAGTTGTAGCGTAAAATAAAAAAAAAAAAAAAAATATATGACATGGCTCTAAGGATAAGTGATTTGAGTAACAAAAACCAACAGATGCAACGTAACTGATAACAACGACGGGCGCGCTACTAATGATGGAGACTCCGCAGTCCAGAATGTAACGATGTACGAGTCGTGTGTGTAGCTTGGCCAAGCTGAATTTCATGATGAATATTTTAAATGTGTAATTGTGCCACCTACAATGTTTTGTTTGACTTTGTGACGACCTCGACAGAGGGATTTAACATTTTGTATGGCCTGAAGATGAAAGTATAGAGTTTCGAAACTGCGGTAGCCTTTATGAGGTGAGTTAATAGACCACTGATGGGAAGAATAGGTACATAATCCTAATAATTTTTAATGTATCGTAATCTGCACTCTGTGTAGGGATTTTTTTATATTTAATATTGAAAATTCAACACAAAGTAACAAATTAGAGTCAGTTTTGACAAAAATTTCAACTAAAATAATTGGAAATGTAACATTAAATACAATAATTTTGCAATAAATAAAACACGGATTAAGATTCTTAAAATGGGATTAGATCTATGTCGATCTCAGGTACCTAAATCGCAAGTCCAGTAAACAGTAATTAAACATATACAACATCACTATTGTACAGTTAACACATGCCACAAAACTAAATACAATGTAATTATGTTGGGCTGGGTACATAATTATGTCATTATAAAAAAGTAGAAAAATGACTTTTTTAAAACGGGAATAGGCCTAGGTTTATCTCATATACCTAAACCATTTCCGTACAAAATTCATCTCAATTAGTCCAGTGGTTAAAGTGTGACTGAATAACAAACAAACACACAAACTTTCAGAAATATAATATGATTAAGATGGTAAATTTCTTTTACTTAGTAAACTGACTAAGTTATGAAACATCACACAACACCAAATTGTGAGCAAAATCTGATGAAACAATTTTGATAAATTAGGGTGTCAGTATCTTCCAAACTGAACTTATTTAAAAATAATAAAATGTGAACAATTTTATGTAATGTATTTACATAATTTTTGTGTGTGTTGTATACTTGTTCCAATTTGTTTCATTTGTTGAATATGTTTCAATTAACGGTATTACAAAAAAAAGTAGAAATGTTACACAAGAAGATCACGGAACACCTAACAGTTATATTTATATATTGTTATATGTTTTTATTGTTTCCTAATTTTATAGTAATATTGTTACTAAATTCTATTAACTAAATCTATTGACATTTGGGTTAGTATTTGCTACATTATATAAATGTTTTAATATATAAATATTTTGTTTTTAAGACTTCACATATTCTTCGACTATTAATTTTATAAGTTTTTTTTATAAAACTAACAAATGGTGTCCAAATATTGTTGTTGAGACCAGCAATACTCCTGGTTATTAGCATAAAATGTTAGTTGAATGTAAATCTCAAAAAGAACGACAGATGCACTGTTATAAGATTTAATTATGGTAAATTTACATTGTTCTAATCTTGCTCCCATGCATTAAGTACGGATCACTTTTAAATAATGTTTTTGTAATTCTGAAATTGTTGCGGTGCCTATAAGCCACCAGCTATAGGCCCAAGTTAATGCCCAAGTGATTTACTGCAATTTTTGGTGATAACGCTCCAGGAACTGGCTCAATAGTTTTTAAGCATCTTATTCAATCAACCACTAAAGCAATACAGTTATAAAGGGTGATTCAATAAGAACGTTAGTTTTAATTTGCACGCTATTCTTGCACTGTTGCATTGGAAAATTTTTATGTATATCTTTGTTAATCAGTATTTGTTGAGGTTAGTTATCAAGGAATGCTTTACAATGGAACAACAAGTACTAACTGTGAAGACATTACAAATATGACATGTTATACAGAAACTGTGTGGAAGCTTTGTATGGCTCTAGGTTGTCATATGGCATGTAATGAGCCAACTATTCCTAGGCTCATAATAAAATTTAAGATATCTTAATTACAGATATCAAAACACCAGTGTGTTCTCATTCCAGTTGGTCTGATCATAACATCACAACTGTGCACAACACTGTTGCTGTGAGTCTACAAAAATCAATTCGCCATTCACAACAGCTGGACATCTCAAAAAGCTACTACCTTCAATGAATTCTCACAAAATATCTCCATAAGAAGACCTAAAAAATATAGTTAAAATTTAAACCAACATACCATTTGCAACGGAGACAGTTTGTTAAATAGATTTTGGAAGGACAACATGTAGACATTAATTTTTCAAGATAATAATCTGCTCTGATGAGGCACATTTTCATTTAAATGGCTTTGTAATAAAAACAGAACTGTCGCATCTGGTAGGCAAAAAAATTCTGGTGTAGCTCATCCCAAGGTAATGTACCTCCAAATAGTCACTACAACGTGGACTTTGGACTGATTGGGTCATCAGGCTTTATATTTTTGAAAATGAAGATAAAAAGACCATGACAGTGAATGGACAGGAATATGGCTCGAACATTTTTATGGGTTTACCTTAATAATGTAAATAATGAGCAATTATGGTTCCAACAGGGTAGCGCTACTTTCCACAGCTTGCACGATACACACAGCCTTGTTAAGGAATAAATTTATGACCCAAGTCCTTTTAAGTAACGGTGATCAGAACTGGCCAGTGACTTAACACCCTGTGACTTCTTTCTTTGGGGTTATTTAAAATCATGTTTATCAAAATAATACCTGAACAATACCACAACTAAAGTAAAATATTCACAACACCATCGCCCAAATTAAGGACAATACCTGTTTGAAACTTATAACAAAATTCATTATCAAGTTAGAACATGCAGAGCTAATCACGGAGGACATATGTCAGATATAATTTTTCATACGTAATATTTTCATATGTAATGGCAATATGTATCCTTTGCATTGATATTGAAAAATTTAATATCTCATTAATATAGAGTACTTATTCAATGCTTAAAAACTGGTGTTCTTATTGAATAATTCTTTATCAGTATAAGTTAAGCTAGTCACTCAAACCCATCATCAAGTGATAAAGCTCATATTTTACCACAATTAGCATACTCAGTCAGATTCTTTAATATTGATATGTGAAAGAGCTTGAATACAAAATATTCATTAAAAATATTTTAAATTAATTACATTTTCAGTTAGTCATAACAACTTTACAGATATCTTAATCACCCTTTATTATAATTTTCTTTATTTACATAAGTAATAATCTAATTCTAAAAAATTAGTCTTTGAAATATACATTTTATTGCTTCAAAAGCTGTCTATCATATTGATTAAAAATAAAAATGGAAATTAATTGCACAATAAACAGTTATCACTAACTGAATAAATGACAAATTTTGAAAATCTGGTGAGCAGAAATTTGTAAATCTGGTGAAACTTAGTAACCCTAATTGCTATGGGCAATCAATTTTTTATATGGATACCTGTCTGTGTGGTATTCATCCTATAAAATATAATTCAAATTTGGTTTAAAATTAATTAGGTATATACTATAAAAGACAAAAAAGTTGTCTAAAAATTGCTGAAACATTTGATCAATACTGACTCCGAGTTAATACCATACATCGGTCTTGGTCACTATTTTTCAAAAACTATGCAGAAACTACCACTATCACATTCTTTTTCACACAAGACGTAGTTTTTAAAGTTTTCACATTTGTCTATTACGACTGGATTCTGAACTGGAATTTTTATGGGATATAGCAACTAAAATATATATCTCACATACATGTAGATTACTGTACCATTTATTATTTATATTACAAAGAAAAAAGAAAATTTCTAACATCTTCAAAAGCCTAAAAGAAGCTTTTTACTAAACTGCAAAAAATTGAAATTTTCAAAATTTATAACACCCTGCTAGCTGCAACACCACCTTCATAACTGCTGTTATAATAACTAATTTTTCAATGAAAAATCAAAAAGAAATAATAAAAAAATTCAATTTTAATATCTGTTATCTGATTGTAGAGAATCTAAACAATTTGTTTTCTTTTTAAAGATGTTACTGTTAAAAGTTTATTTTATTTTTGAATTTGTCTGCCTTCTCTTTTAATAATAAATGTCTACAAATATTCAAATGCACTGTAAAACCTCTTGAACTCCTAACTAAAATTATTACAGTCAACCAAAATAGTGTTTTGCTATACTAAAATAAGTTGTTTATAAATGATGTAAATAAAACATTTATTTGGAATAAATATAAGGAAATGAAGTCATTGTGAACACAATGCTACTTGAAAGAACCACTTACTAAATATGCTGTTGTGGTCTAGTAGACAAAAGTGCAAGAAAAAATAGTACAAAACCAATCGGCAGGTGTACAAAGAATAGCTGCAGCTCAAGAGATTATATTTGGACTTCTGTCATTACACATCTTAATAGTGGCTGAAGTAATAAAGTCAGCCTAAAGCCATGTGAACAAGTGGAAAATGAGCAATCTTAATGTTGGCCAATAAAGATTATTTAACATTTTAAACAAAAACTTGTGTTAAACACAAATCAATAACAAAACAGGAAAACTTACACAACACTTTGTCAGTAGACAATATGGTCTTTAAGGTTCTGGGGTACGGAATGTGCAATGAATTCCCAGACACAACTGTGTAGTCTCAAAAAACTGTCTTCCAAGCTGAGATTTTTGCCATTTTATCTTGGGCTCTAATAGGATTATTAATTTATTGTAATAGTGACAAGCATATTATAATTCTTTCTGATAGAAAACAGCTCTTTTTTACCTAATTATTTAATAGAAAAATTAAGAATCTCCTCTAAATTGGTCTGGGAATACTTTCTATTTTTAACAGATCTGTTCACTTTCCGAATGTGGAACAAGATGGAAATCTAACAACCAAGGCATTGAAAGAAGTGTACAAAAGGCAACCATGCCAAAGACGGAACATAACCTTCGATTGTGGGACCTGAGACAGGTTGTTTTACTAGACAGTTGGGCTAAGATAGGACAGTATCACAGATGATAACAAATCCCTGATTCTGATTATTCAAAAGACAGAGCTTATTGCTAACCTGTTCTTGTATTAAGTCTACTTAATATGATGAAACTAAAATAGTTTTTACCATAATTATGTGCTCAAGATGCATCTACTGAGAGTGAATTTTCTTTAAAAAAAGCCTTACTTGTCAGTATAATGAAGTAGGCTATTAGGTAGGTGAGTGGTTGTTCAGGATCTATACAATCATGAAATGAAGAAGACCTTAGCATGTGATAAAATCTGTGAACTTGTTACGGGTAAAAGAATCAGTACACCAAGTTTGGCAATGAGAAAAAGTGCAGTGAATCTACAATTGACATTAAAAAATGCAAGTCAATGTGTCTCAAGATCAATCAATGTATCAATTTAATCTTGCTCCTTTTTTAAGATTGACTTGTTCCTATAATCTTTTCAAATTTAATCTATTTGAAAATGATCACATTCAATCAGTTGACATTTTTATAGCATAATTCCCCTGAGTAATGTTTCTTTTTGCAAAATAAAAATATAGTAAATAAATTTTATAAACAAACAATTACCATATATTATCATTAAAACTCCAATTCTTTTGTTTCAAATCTTTATAAGAAACAATAATTTACACAAAAACAATTATAACAATTAAAGGATCACTTATAATTTTCAAAAATAAAGTGGAATCCCTCTTAATCGAACTCTGTGGCACCAGACACCAAGTCAGATAATGAAAAAGTTAAACTGAAAATAGCCTAAATACTGTAGTAAAAGTTATGTAAATTCTACAGTATTAATTCTGATTCAATTTGTATGCAATAATCTCATGTCTTTCTTATTTTGATGCCAATTCTTAACTGTTCTTATCCCAACACCAAACTCAGCACTTATGAGTTTTAATGATTCGTTGTTACCTGGTTGTTCTATTACTTTTAGTTCCACAGTTAAAATATACACATTACATTTTCATTGTAGCGCATTCATTTTATATTTTATTTAAAAAATACATGCAGTAATGCTAAATATCTAAAAACACAAAACTGTAGGTCTTATAATATGCACAGCAAACATACAATACATTATTTGGATTACGACTGATCCTAAATGTCAACAAAAGTGGGAGCTGTTATTGTGCTTTTTGCTAGCATGCAAAAACATATAAAGAAATGATTCACTATGTTACATACTAAGTAATTACATTTCATTACTTCTTATCACCATTAACGTAGTCTAATATTTGAAAAATCCTTAATAATTTTTCAAGGAGTTATTATACACAGTCACTTCAGAAAATTACTGCTTTAACAAATAATGTTTAATGTTGAATGAAAATAGTGGTTTTCTAAATCTCCCTGTTATAATATTAAATCTAATGGTTATTTGAGTTATAATCAGACTAATTATAGCCATAGGCGGACGGACGGAATCTGCCACTGTTTTGGTACTTCTGGCGAAAGTCTGCATATGTTTGATTTTGCAAGGAAGCTGGTGGAAGGCACTTTTGTTCATGAATTTGATTCCTGTCAAACTGTTGTTTCATCAGCATTAAGTTTGGTGGGGCAACAGAAGATTTTGATTTGCCTAGCCACATCATTGCTAACAAAAAGTAAGCTCCGCCTATAACTTTATAGATTAAGTCAAGCACACCCAACATAAATGGAGTAATAGCATGTATAAGACCATTCAGTTCTCTAAGAAAACGTATTGAATAATCACCTAAATATCTCAGACAATTTAACAGACAGGATATAACAGTAAGTAATAAAACACTTAAAAATAAAACTGTTTGTTTCATGTTTTGGTATGTAAGAATTGATAACAGAAGTTTTGCGCAATGTGAAACAGTAGTGTTGAGTGATGATTTTATGTTGTTAATTGTTAAGGAACTGATTAACTCACTGATGTTGTATTCATTGTCAACAGATGGCTCACTTGCTGGCTGTGAAGCATTGGTCATCCTGAAATATAATATACAAAAAAGTCTGACTATTTAATCAAATTAAATAATATTTAAAAAACCAAACTTCCAAATACGCTGAAAAGTTGAGTTCATTCATGCTGCCATAATAGATAATGCACGTAAATTCTCATAAGGTTAACTAAAACATTAGAGGTAGTTCTGGCCACAAGAAAAAGTAAATCACCTAATTTATCTAAATTTTCTACTCAAATTTTGTTCAAAATTCGGTCATACATGGTGACTAATAAATCAGTGCAGCAATAAAGTATTTAAAGTTTGTTTTAATTTTATTTTGATTTTCAACTTGTAAATTTCTATTATTTCAAACATGAAACAATTTGAATTTTAAAAAATCAAACTCGCTTAAGACCAAAATTTGAAAAAATCCAAATAACCAATTTTGAAAAATTAAGCTTACATGTTTTATTTTGCTACTTATAGACTGCTACTTAGAGTAAGATTAGTTTTTCTGCAGTAAATCACTATACATACTTGTTATTGTGCAGATATGCATATTTTGTGTTTTCTTTGTAACTATCCATTACGCTTTGTTGTTTTTTTGTAAAATGAGTGCTATACAGAAATATACTAGTATGACTGTTAAACAAAGATTACAAATTTTAAAACTTATAGATAAAGGGGAATCAATCAGCCCAAAGTATTTGTAACAACTTAACGTCAATAAAATAGGTAAATGGAAAAAAACCATATTTTTAAATAAGTTGTATAAAGGTTTACAAGTTCAATAGGTTGTATAAAGTAAGTCTAGTGTAGTTTGTTTTGTACAGTACAGTAAAAATTCTTGAAGCACCATTAATACACCCATATAAATATTTTTTCAATACAACCTTTCCTTGTGCAGCCAATTGGTCAAATTGGTACTTATTCAGTGCATTTAGCCAAGTTTTAGTTTGGCCTAGAGTCCGGATCTGAAGTGGCCTAACTAGAGGGAGTCTACTGTGTAGTAAAAAAGTAAAATATCAAAAATAGATGATGATTTTGGTTTTTTCAATTTTTTCATTCTTTCTTTGAAATTTTATACACTAACGCAAGATTAGTGAATTATGTATCTATAAATATAATTTATCATGAATTAAAGTATATTTATATATAACCCAATACCCTACATTATGGGTTAAGTATGTAGGGCTGACTATGAGAAATCATATCTCAGAATTTTTCAGTATTTACTATACTGAAAATAATTTCGCATAATTATTAGTTTATTATATATATATATATATATATATATATATATATATATATATATATATATATATATATATATATAAAACAGTAGACTCCTACTTCAGCCACCATGGGATTGGACTCTAAGCCGAAAAAAACGCATCAATGCAACTAATAACAACACCCATACATGGGAGGGCTAAATATAAAAATTAGTTATAAGACTTTACAAAAGATGTTTTATAAGTTTTTTATTTTACACAAAACAAATTAGACTTAGTACAGCTTATTGAAAACAGAGTATTTTTCTCTTAATATCTTTAATGTCAATTTTATCATCTTTAAGATAATTACAGCATGAGACAATGAACATAGTATATAACATGTGTTGTGCATATTTTAATAACAGATTAAAGCATCACTTATTTCCCAGAGAACCTATTGTAGCTTGCTTGAAACTACAAAAGAAGTTGAGTGAAACTTCCAGAACGAGTGGTTGCATAGTGGGAGGGGGACCATACCATAGGTCTGTCTGTTAATGGTAAGTAGAGAGAGGCAAGTATGATATATATATATATATATATATATATATATACTTGCTACAATTCTTTTTTAATAAAATTGAAAGTCATACATTCAATTTATACTATATTATTTTTTAACCAAAACTGGTCCAGCAGTTTGTGCTGCACATAAATGCAAAAACAAACAGATACATCACTCCAAAAACTACTTTCTGACTCAAGAGAACTTTAAAACAGCTTAGTAAAAGCTGTGCGTAAACTTTTTCATTTTGAAATAATTACTGACAAGCTAACCTTGCCTTGACCTTGGGTTCAATATGCAGATAAATGTAATGCATATTAATGAACTATTTATATCCTAACAGAAGGTTATTGCTTTCAATACTTATTTATTTATTCTAAAGATTCTAAACTTTTGAGTCAAATCACAAAAGTAAAACTAAAGGCTTTATACCTTGCAAAAGCATATTCTACACACTTTTAAATTAAGTCTATTATAAAATTATTAATTTTATTTTCCTTTCTATGTATGTAGGTTTATGGTAACAGAGAGTAGCAATAATATTTACTAAAGTGTTTGTACCTTGCAAAAATGTGTATTACAAACTTTTAAATTAAGCCTATTATAAAATTATTAATTATACTTTACTTTCTTTGTACCTAAGTTTATGGTAATAAAAAAATGCATTAATTTCTAAAATTAAAAAAATAAATGCTATATCTTCAAAATACAATGTAGGTGATACAATAAACTGCACTAAGTTTCTCATAAATCAGTAATTGATTTTTTTTTACCAGAAATTATCAAAAAGAAAAAAGGGAAATACAAAAAAAATCTAAAGAATTCAATTATTCAAAACTAGCTCAACAGATTTTGCACAAATTTTAATAACATCAAAAAGAATTTAAATGTGTAAATGTTATGTAAATACATATTATTTACATAAATTACATATTTTTTTTAATAGAAGTTTTACAACAACTCTCATAGCTACCAGAGTTCATTTTATAGACTTTAGCAAATTTTCATTACAAAATGAGCTATTGGAGTTCATGCAGAATCTGCAAAGCATAAAATTTAACATCAATGAAGAAATAAAATAAAAAGTTCAAACTTGGTGTTGTTGTCAAGATAAAGAATTCTCTGCAGAAGACCACGACTAATGGCCTTGTACAATGGGACCAGTAAAGAGATGGGACTAGTGCATAAACTTTTCTGGGGATTATGTTGGAAAATAAACAAAATAATGCCATAATTTAATAAACCATTTTTTAAAATTCATTTTAATAAATCCGCTGTTTACTTCTTGAACAGACAAAATATTTTAAACTGAAATATTAAAAATTACAATATTTAATTAGTTCTACAATAACTTAAAAATCTTCTTTAATCAACATTTCAAAATAAATAAATAAAGAACATATATGTCAAAAAACTGCAGCTTATTTAAAAAAAATGGTCATAAAAGTATTGCTTAAGACATACACATGTAACAACAATAACAATATATACAAAGTTAATAAATTAATTTATAATTCACCTGATTTTTTTCAATTTAAGAATGACTTCTCTAGGTAAAAATTTTACTTTGTTAATAATGAACCAATACTGTCCCAAAGGTTGGTCTTGTAAATTAACCCACAGGCAATGTCCTGAAGGTGCTCCAATCACTTGAGGCCCTATAAAACAAGTATTTAACAAAATGTATTACTGAAGGTATTCAAAATGTAAACATTTAACAATTTACTTAAATCAAGTTGTATTGTTTTAAAGAAATTAAAATAAAACATTATACCTGTGATACCGATCCAAATTTTCCCTTTGTAATATCCATCTAATCTTCTTTTGACAACATCTAAATCCCTTTTTAAATCCCCGTGTTGTTTATCAAGTACAATCACATCTCTGAAAAGAAATATTTTATTTTAATACTAATTTACTTACCACCAAAAACATAAATACTTTAGCAATACATTAAATCTGAATTAGTTCAGGAAAAATATTTTATTATTTCAGACTTTTAAAAATACAGTATTACAGAATATTACTGTGATGGACTAGTATTGCAAGATTCAATTTAAGTCTAAACAGACAGCCAGGTAGCAATCTTACATAATTTTTAATATTAGTTCCGGTACTACATTATCCAGCAGCTTATTCTTGAAAAGTTGTTCTGTGATTTGATTGTGTCTGTTTTTGTTATTCTATTTTGCAGCGTATGATTCAATTATAAAGCTGACTGACAAATTTAGCAGAAAAGTCACCTTAATGCTAATAATTAATTATTCATGTAATTCATTATTCATGCTACTGCTTAACAGTTCATAGGCTATTATTTCATGTTATTGACAGCGTAAAAAAACAGAATGTTTTAATACACATATAATGCACAATCAAAGGGAACTACATCATAAAAGTACCAAAAAAGTGGAAAAAATGCTTTTTTTAAATTTTGCTATTGTTTACAGACATTTTCTAAAGGTTTTGATATAAAAATTATGCTCAAAATATGTTTGTAAGTCAGTTATTTTATAATAAAACATAAGGCTTGCACAGATTTTAGTTGCTATATTTTGAATCTAAGCGTATATATAGCAAATACACACACTGGACCTAGCACGTTACCTTAAGGAATCCCTGCAGTTATTTTTCCAATTTATAATATTCATTTCCATACATTACATGAAAAAAACTATAAGTTACATAAGGCCTTAACGCTTTGATGAGAATGAGTGTTGCACATATTGACATCCTAGAATGTCCGCAACAATTTACCTTAGAAGGAATAGCTGAGAACTACTTTTTAGCACATCTAGAATACAAGGGGTGACATATATTTATGTTATTGAATCAATGGGCTTGTGTGTTCTTCAGAGAAGAAGGGGTTATCAGCTGCATAAAAAGCAGTATGGGTTATCAATTGACATAGGACAAAGAGTTGGTGAAAGGAATTGGTGTAAACTGGGGACAGACTATAAATAACCTACACTGTAAACATCTGCTGTTTGAGCCTAATGTCAGTAATGTTTTTCTGTTTACATTGTGCATTTAAACTGTTGTCATTAGAGATTTATGCTAAACAATATTCTTTACTCTGTAATTTAGTCATTTCCTTCACTAAAACTAAATTATAAAACTAGAAAAGATACCTCAAGATTAAAATCTTGAGATATCTTTTCTAATTTTATTATTTTGTTTTAGTTTTTGGTATCATGTTAGTCTAACTTGTTTTATAAGTGTTTATTAGTTATTGTTTATAATAATACTACTAAGGGAATATTACTAAGGCACTTTATTAGTTTTTCACAGTGGATCATGAATTACAAAATTATAATTTCCAGGAATACTACAGGATCTGTTGACCTTGCAGTGCCATTTGAACGTACATGGTATAAAGAGGTTTTACCTCCAACTATTGAGCTTGAGTAGTTATTGAATTCCACACAGAACTTGTTATAGACTATTGTGTCATGTGAAAATACTGTCACACCTACATAATCACTGAGCTGGATGGAGATTTACCTAAGTTCCATTTTTAGTCACAAACACAATATTCAATTAACTACACAGGCTCTTCCCCTGTCATGAAAGTTCATGCTACTGAATTATTATGGAGAAAAATCATTAGATCAAGGATTCCCAACCATTCCATCTCTGAGTACTATTTGGCATTTTCATGATAATTTCACGTGCCACCAAAGTACATGGAGTGTTGCATTCACCACAGTAGAGTAGGATGAGAAAATTATGTGTGAAATGATGGGTCTTGAGATTTCATCATTTCTGAACAAAAGATGTGTACTTTGTTCTGTAGTAAAGTAGACATTTTACAGATTGTAGATATGTACTTAGCCTACATAACCAACAAAATCTAAGGTGACATTTAGCATAGAAACACTTAGATTTAGTTGTTCCCATTAACTTATATTTTTTAATTAAACCCAACCCACAGGTTATGACTTAGTACAGGAAAAACTAACAAATTTTCTCAATAGCCTTCTCAAATCAAGAAGCAAAAGAAATGATATTTTTGTTTGTAAATATCATCAAAAGTTAATCATTTGCTAATTAATTATTGATGTGATAAACTCATTGCCAAGTAGCAAAGTAATATAATTAGAAAAATAACACATTTCTTTCAATAAAAAATAATAAGTTTTTTCACCCAGACCCTTCACAAAAATCCTGTTTGATTTATTACTGAATGATATTTAAAAAGAAAAACAGAAAAATATTTCTAATTACAGAGGCATGGATTTGTTAAATATATATAATAATAAACAGCAAATAATTACTGATAGACTGAAAATATTTATGACACTAATTTACTAGAACAAACAGAAAGCTCAAAGGGGTTTCACCCAAACATAAAAATGGTTCATACATAAGTAAAGGAGAAATGGATGTCAGTGGTTGGAGGGCAAAGCCAGAGACAGACAACAGTCATGACAAGGTCAAGGTTTTTCATGGACCGTGATACCATGAGGTAAGCAAAGAAATCATATTTGAACTTTTTATCTCAATTAAATTTTATCTGCAAGGCAGAAATATGCATTTGCTATCTAAAAGCAAAACTGATAGTGTCAGTTTTATGATAGGATATCAAATTTTTCTAACACTCTTTAACTGCTTCATTACATGTTAAGTTATGACAAAATTAAATATGACTTTAAACAAATACTTGAAGATATCTACAAAAGTTGCATAATGTTATTTAATCATTACTTTTTATTTTGTACCAAACTAATAAATGAAAAATTCATTTTAAACACCTATCTGTATCCCAGTCACTGATATTTTTAAGAAATTTAATCTATGTAACAGTCTGTGACTTTATTTACTTACAACTGGCTTCTAGTTTTAATGACACATCGAAATCACTGACTTTCTTAAAAATTCAACTAATTTAAAAGTCTGTGACTTTATTTACTTTTATTAACACATGTTTGACTGGCTTTAGTTTTAAATTCATTTTAAAGATGTATCCAAGTCACTGATTTTTTAGAAATTTAATCTATTTAACCGTCTGTCACTTTATTTACTTACAAAATATTACTGGTAAGTCAGTTTCAAGACGTTGTGCATCTGACGTTAACATTTCAACTGCAATGTGTATTTTTTATACTAATTTTAATGTATTGATAACTTCCTAAAAGTGAGTTTTAAGTTTCAAGCACAATTACAAAGTACAAGAGATATTTTTCCGACAAAAATCTTACTTCATTAACTCTGCATCATTCAAAAACTCCCTTTTCATATGTATTACATGGGTTATCCGAAATTCATAAACGTAATGATCTACTCCAGAATTACTATAATTAGTTCCCTGGATTCAGCAAAGCAGGAAAATACCTAAGTATTTGTTGTATATAATGAAACTTTTGATAGGACAAAACGATTCTTTTGTTAAAAATTATAAACACTTTTTGAATTACGTATATACATGAAACTAAATGAAGAAGATATGTTAATTAGCTGCTATGTGGAGAATCTTTTTCTAATATGCTGATTCAGGAAACCTTAAATATAATTGAAAACAGGTTTAAACAGAATAGCAACCTTAAAGAAAGAACCATTATGGATTTCCTTACATAATGTACAGAATGCAATTATTTTCAATTAAATGATCAAATATATAATGCCAAGATATTGGCATTGTATGGCAATGGGTAATCCACTGAATCCTATCTTTGCTAATATTTTTATGGAGGAATTCAAGAAGAAGTCGCTGATTCTTCTGAATTCAAATCAAAAATATTGCCTTAGATGCGTGGATGACATACTTGTTATATCCTCTCATGGAGATAATAAATTACAACAATTTTTAAAGTTGCTTAGTAGCACTTCTGATTTCATGTCCTTAAAAATGGAAAACGAATTAAACAATAAACCATCCTTAGATTGATTTACTGTCTTTATTAAGGGTCAACCCTCCTTTCAATTGAAAGAAAAATATTTTTTTTGTTCATTCAAATATGAAAAGAAATACTAATTTTTCTTTACCAAATATCATGACTTATAATACCAAATGCCAACTGTTCATAGAATCTTCTTCTCGAATTGATATATAGGAGGCCTACAGTACAATATATGTTTTTATGTGTTATGCACAGTGACAGTACTGATTAAGCAGGCAGTCGGTTTTTAGCACACACAATACAGACCTATCTGTACAGTGGTTATATCTCATTTTTCATTAGTTTTATAGACAAACAAAATATAAATCATGAACAGTATAACGGGTCCAAAACGAATCATGAGGAAGCATACAATTTGAATAATAAAATCTGCACATATTTGAGATGGTATTGATGACCAGATATCAACAACAATATAAAGAATGAATGTTTAATTTCTGAAAATAAAAGATTTGTGTATCGATGTGGAAGTATGAGGCCTAATTGTTGGTGATGCAATGTATATATTGATGGACGTACTGTGATAATATAATTAATGAACCGCAGGTTGCCAATCAATATAGAATTAACAGTATTCTGTAGCTGCTAAAGCAGAAATGACATATTAGAAAAAAAAACTGTTTTTGTTTATAACTGAATTATAGACTCTCTGTAAACAAATGTTATCTTATAAATACTGATTCTGTATATAACAACATTGTAGGCCTATAATATTAGAGATACAATATGTAGAGATCAAACTACATTTCCTGACCAGCATGTCAAATTTATTTCTTGTAAAACATTCTTTTACTTCTCATATTACTGATTACAGTGTTTCACAAAGAAAAATCAGACATCATGGTAAGACTCAGATCTGTTTACGGGCTATATGATGGAAAACTGTTTCAGAACTTAGTCTGAACAATTTAAGTATTTTAATATGTCATACTTATTATCATTATTATTATTATTATTTTTAATTTATAATATTCTAGTGATAAAATATTAAAAATGTTATCAAGGTCAATTATTTTGAGTTTTTAAAAAATAACTAGTGTTAATGAGGCAGACATTATTTCTTTAGCTTTCACTATAGTTTATATTGAATTCAAATAATAATAACACCATTAACAAGTTTCTGTTTGAAAATTCTAGGTTATTCTAAAAATATTTGATTACCTGTAATCATTTAGATGTTCTACATAACGCCTCTCTTGATAGTCAGCTAGAAACACCCTGCTTGCTAACATCTGAGAAACAAAAATTTTAATTTCTTCTTCTTCTTCTAAGGATATGTTATTATCTAATGATGCAACTCCCGAATCCATTTCTGCAAATAATATTGTCTACATTATTAAATGGAAAAACTTATGTTACACGAATATCTAATTGATGAGGCAATAAAGTCTGAACCCATACAAAAATCTTTTCAATAACTTTTTTTTAACTGCTTTGTTTACATTTATGTTATCATGAAAACAATAACACTGTTTAACAAATTGGTTTGTAGTTATTCTGTTTTTCATATGTTTAATATGTAAAATTTTAAAGAAAAAACATGAGCAATAACAAAAATAATTGTTTTCATTGGCTGAGGTGTAAAATTAAAAGTTTGTTACATAATTTATTTTTGAGTTAAAAAGGTAGTGTAGTTGATAGTTATATCTCTTAAATTCAAACAAGCTTTAGCATAACTTACATAGTTCAAAACTATATGTTAGAATATATATCAAACTACAGACTATAGTTCAAAACTACATTTAGAGGATACAGAAAATGTAGCAATTTCAATACAAACTATTATTATTAACATTTTTTTAACTGATTAATTTAATAAGGTTTCTTTATGTCACAGCAACGTACAAAAGTCAAACAGAGATCAGTTCAACAATTCAACTCTAGCACTTAAAAAGACACCAGAATTTTCAATGAGTTCCAGTTCAAAGGCTACAAGGATGTACGAGGGCCGTTCGGAAAGTAACCTCCGATTGGTCAATGTGCGTGAAATAGTATCGGTAATGCTACCATCTTTGCACACACATGTACGGCGGATCAGCGGCATCCAGACACAGTAGAGTGAAGGTGGTCTGATTGTTATATTGTTTTTTGTAGTATCTCAAAATGTGTGCTGCAATAGAAACTCCGCCAAATGTGAAGTGAGAGCTGTTATATGATTTTTTTACAGCAAAACAATATTCAGCAACAACTATTCATCGGGAACTTGGTTCCAAGTGTGATGAGTGAAGGAGCTGTTCATGAATGGATATGTTCATTCAAAAGTGGATGAACAAACATCCACGACAAAGAGAGCAGTGGCAGGCCATCAGTGGTTACTGATGAATTCATTCATAAAATTGATGGAAGAGTTCATAAAAATCGACAGTTCAAAAAATCAGAGCTTTCCGATGAATTTACACAAATTTCCAGGACTTATTTGTATAAAGTAGTGATAGAGAGGTTAGGCTACAGAAAGTACTGTGCTCGATGGGTGAATGGCCTCTGCATTAAACTTTCTCACTCTTTGTGATGAAGAAGGAGAACCATTGCTAAAAAGGATCGTAACCAGTGATGAAACCTGGATTAAGTATGTGAATCCTGAGACAAAAGAACAGTCCATGGTATGGGGTCATACAAATTTGCCAGAATAACTTTAATATGTACTTTTTTAAGTTTTTGAGATAAATTAATTTGTATTGATAATTTTTTGTACATATTTTTGTACTACTTTGATTCATTTGCTAGAATTGCCTACACAATAATATGAATTGATGATCCTGAGAAAGTTTATTAAACCAAATTACTTTTGAGTTTTGGCTTAAATTAATGTTAAACACCTTCATTTAAAACATTATATAAAGTTACTGTATGATTTCTGTACACATAAAATCGTAAAATTTATGGTTAGGTACCAGAGTTTATCACGGTTTATCAACTTTCAAAATAGTGGTACAAAATCAATTTGTTTTCATATAAAAATTGCTATAAATTTACTAATAAAAACATCCTACAATGTTTTCACAATTATTATAGGTTTAACAGATAGTATTTTTAAAAACAAAAATGTTTACTCTATTAGTGCTGAGGGAGAATTTAGTTCCATAAATATTTTAAAATCCAAATAATGGCATAATCCACCATTAACACAATAATGAAAATACATTACATTTAACCAATTTTTAGCCCTACTACATTATAACTCTTCATATTACATCATATCTTAGTCATAAAAACATATTTATTATTGTTTTTTACATACTCAATAATCTGACATGGTTGTTAGGTAAAAAATCTATTTAATTAAACTACTTATAGGTAACGTGCTTTTGATCGCTAAAATGATAAAGAAACCTAATTTTTGTTGTAATACTGATACCTAACTGACACGGTTGTTGGGTGGTCTAAAACCATACAAAAATTTTCAAATTGTATTGTTCATAAATAACAGAAGCCATTTTAACAATGTTTTAGTTATAAGAATGAACCAAAAAAAAAGTAATAAGCCTTAACATTTAGTAATGGCTATCAGAATGTGTAACGTACATGAACACTAAGCACATGTAGTTAATAATAATGCACATGTCAGGTAAATCTGGGTATGAAATTTAATGTACAATGAAAAGTACACAGCAATGACATCATAATATAGTTCCATAAAAAAGGACCTAAAATCATAAGTAATCTGTAAAAAACCATTTTCTAAGAATAGATATATGCTAATTAGATAATAAGAAATAAAATAAAACCAAAAAATATTCAAAAAACACTATTTTAAAAAAACAACCTCCACTGCATATACACCATATTCTTCTTTTGTAACTACCCATTGTTTCTGCACTTTTATATTTTGAATTATTAATATTGGCCATATAATAAAGTGTTTTGGTGCAAAAATCACCAAAACTGACGAAAGTCCCGAAAACTCAGTTTCACCTTTTACTGTGAACGTTTTATTAAAACATGAAATTTTCAGCTACATTCTGTATTTAAAATAATCTAATTAAAACTTTTTAAATTTGGTTTCAAGGTGCTGTCCACCTACGTCTTCTTCTGTCCACCTACGTTAAACACTTTAGATCTATGCATGTTATAGGTTTGGCTGTTCAAATTACACACATATAAAATCTTCTCCTTTTATAAATACAGATAGGGTCATAAAACCTACTACTATATCTTACTACATCATTTTTGTTTACATTAACAGATTTTGCACTTTTACTATTAAAAATTTACATAACACCAATTCAAAGGTTAAGCAAGATTAAGGGTTCTAGTTAATAACAGAATGACAATGGGTATCCTATGGGAAAGTACTGTATGCATTTTTATTAGTTAAATGTTATCTAAATATTTATTTAGAGATTAAAACTAATGGTGCAGCAATATTTTGCAAGATGGAAAACAATGACAAAAAACCTTTAAAAATGCAAATATAAAACTTCACATGTAGAACAGAGTAAAAAATCAAAATTTTACAGACCTATCAAAATTTAATGAAATCTTTCATTGCAAATTAAAGGTAATTTATTAAAATTAGCAGCTTAAACATGTATTAATTAGGAAACTTGTCCAACCATTAGCTAACCTTAGTCTTTTCATGCAAACTAATATTAGAAAAATGTTTTTAACAAAATTTAAAGAGAGAAATAACAGCGGCACTAAAATAAATTACTAAATTTGTATAAATATGAAAACAGAACTAAATATGATCAAATCAACCCAATAATTAATTGGTGGCTGAACCTATTTTTACAAAATTATACACATTCTTTACAGTCACTAACAATATTTTACCTACTAGTATACTTAATGTGATTATCAGCTCTTATATCTCTTTCAAAATTTATTTTCTCTTTTACATTACCGTTTTGTATGTTTGAAATGATAATAAACGAAAATTAATTCTATACTGTATTTATTTATACTTCAAATAATAAACATAACAATCCAGTTCATGACATTAGTATGGCTTTTTCATTTCAATTCTTAATTCACTTTGCATTTGGCAATCTAAACAGCTGTTGTTTTTTTTATTATTTAATACTGCTAATTTGGGTTGCCAGGTGTGGCGAAATATTCCCACAGTGCGGGAAATTATGCATTTTAGTAAAGGAAAGCGATAGGGGGGAACACAGATTATATAGAACAAATAGATTTGCAACTAAATGTATTAGACCGTTGACGATCTTGCTCATAGTTTGTTTGGATTTTTCCGCTATAGTAGTTGCTAAATACAGTATATTGTATTGTATTTTAACTCACTACAGTTTAAATAATAAAATTACCCACTGCAGTATAAATAAAACAATTTATTTTAAACCTCTGAACACTCAGTACTTATCCTGTTTTGCCATTTGTATACTTATGAAAGAAATAACTTATATCAAATAATGTATAAGCTATTATTTAGGTTGTACTTTAAAAAGGTTCTAACATAGAGGTTTGTACATAATTGTGTGTATAAATTGTTAAATTTTCATAAACTTACAAATTGCAAACTGTTAACATCAGGATAATTTTCAGTGTTCATCATTTTATTTATAATTTAGTTAGCATAATAATAAAAATATGTTACCGTGCTATTTATTAATAATTTAGCAATAAATTATATCTATTTTTTATGTTGTTATTTAATACAGAATACTATAAAATTTGGATAGTAAAAAAGTAAAAACAATTTGTGTAACACAAGATATTTATTTAATTACTAATAAAATTTACTTGCATACTATTTTCTCTAAGATTAAACAAATAATTCCTTTTTCTTAAATTATGATATGCATTTAATTTACAAATAATTTAATACATTAAATTTTCTCTTATTCCTAAACTTATCTATTCTAAGCTTATTTTTGTATGTACACCAGTAAGGTACAGTCTGATAATATACTGTATAAAGGTGGTGTACACATCTTGATAATGACCTTTACAAAAATTTTCAAGGCAATCAAATCTTACTGTTTCCCTGACACAATCATTGATGATGTTTGACTGATGCTCCTTATGACCATGTTCATCCAGAATCTTCTTCTTCTTCTTCTTCCAATGGCTCCTTTTGGTTCACACCATTTTGGATCTTGCCCCCCCAATACAATCCAGGAAAGTCCCTTCGTCCCTGCTTCCCTCTATCCAGGCCCTCGCAGATCAGTAAGTGATCCTTGTCCATAACATACACATCTTTTGAACAAATCTTGCACTTGTCAGAGGTTATTAGTATCATCCTATGGAGATGCTTGACAAGACAATCGTGACCAGTTTCCAAGCGGAAATTTGCTACAGCTATTTTGTGTGGAAGCATCTTATTGTCCTTAAACAGATTAAACGGATCATAAGCTTTGTCTTGTAGGTTTTTCTTCATTTCACTAACAAATTTTTGTTGTGAGTCTGTTTTTAGTTTTTTTATAACTGCTTGTAATGACATGGAGTCTGCTGCCTTTTGAATAATTTTTGTTCCTCTCTTCGCCAAATTATCCGCAGCTTCATTTCCCATCAATCCCACATGTGCAGGGACCCACTGCATTGTGATATTGCCAACATTATTTCTTACAATCTTGTAATTCTGTCTGATATTTTGTATTACTTTGCTTTTTGGATTATCATTATTGGCTATTGCCTGCAGAGATGATTTGGAGTCAACTAAGACCACTATGTTTGTGTTCAGCCATGGTCTCACAATCAGCTGGCCAAGAGCCTCATTTACAGCTATCAATTCCGCCTCAAACACTGTAGAATTGCTGCTTAAAGCAATGTAGTGCGAGAAGAGGTCACAATATATTCCAGCTCCTGTTTCTCCTTCCATTCTAGAGCCATCAGTATATACACGGATCCAAGAGTCTGACGGGTATCACACTTCCAAGGTTTCCAAAGCGATTTGAGATATTTCCACTGGTGCATCAGAGTTCTTGCTCACTGGTTCAAGCAGATCCAAGAAAATGTTAAAATCCATGAATTCCAATGGGTCCATGAGTTGAGGAGGTCGTTCCACATTTACTTTGTTTATCCTATTAGAGATGATAAGTTGTTTAAAGCTGGTCTGAGTTTTTAGCGTTTGTTTTGGAGGAGATCCTATTATCCATGGAGGACAATGTTGATCACGTCCGCAGCATACTTTAAGCTGTACGTGTCCCCTGGGTAGTGCTAAATGATCGGCAGCGCTGGCAAACGCCTCCCAAGAAGCAAATAGATTGAATGAACGGAAATGACAAAGGCAAAAGGAAAACAAAAACCAGCCCTCCTCATTCAGAATCTGATCTGCTAAGTTTGCACAGAAAGCAATACAACTGACTACCTTTTCAGTTAGTCTGTGTCCTCCTTCTACAAACGTTTTGGATATAACTCCTGCATGAATGAAATCATCAGAAGGTTAGCAGCACAGACCAGCCATGCAATCATCACAATCATATATTGTAAGCAGTTTCCGTACAATGTATCCACTTGTGTAAGACATTCACATTAAGGCCATTTTGCTTGCAATATCTGATACATTAATATCAAGGCCATATTGCTTGGAATATCTGATACAGTACCAGAAGCAGCACTGTCATCTATCATTAGTGGGTTTTGTAGGTTAGTGATTTCCCTTCTGGAACAATCCATACCAAGAATGTCTGTAAACTGCTCAAAATATCTGCATCATCAGTCTCATAATTACCATATTGTATCAGAACATTAAATCCAAGACCATTGATGATGCAGGTTTTCAAACCACTCACAAACTGGCCAACTATGGGATTGTAATTGGATCCAGTTATTATGAATGGATCCAAATAAATTCTTCAAAGGATATTGGTTTAGATTGTGAACACACAAAAAGTTTAAGGGTAGAGAGTCAATCAGATAGTCCCAAAGCAACATGACAGCCCTCATAGAAATGATCAATCCTGTGAGGGCAGTCTCATGGGCACTGTCTATGATTCTCCACCCACTGAAACTGCTGCCAGCCGTCTACAATCTCGCAGGAAGTACTACTGCTAAGTACTCAAACAGCAGACTGTTTTCTCGTTCATTGTACGTAGTTATTTGTTTTTGTAGTTAAGCTTACATTTTTGTATATTTTGTTGATTGTGAAGTGAAAATAGTTTTAGTGAAAATGATTATGAAGTAAAAATAATGTTGACAGTAATCATACAGCATGGAAGAATTTCGAATGTGTGAAATAAAATGCTAACCTATCACGAGAAATACATACAGATTGCAATTGTAAAAAATGTAAGTATTTAGTGTACTTAGTGTTTTAGTGTAGCAAAGTAAGAAACAAATATTATTTTTCTGCTTTGAACAATTTGAAGTCTGCAAATGAGCAATCATATTTAATAACCTAATTGGTGTTTTTAATTATTTAAAAAGTGAAGGCAAAAGGAAACCTGAAAACAAAGCAAACATTTTTTGACAAAACCTTAAAAGAAAGGAAACGTTGAATTTAAAGAAATCACTGTGTATTATAAACATTTTTATCGAAACAAGTCATAACTAATATAAATGTGTACAAAATATCAAAAAAAATCTTTGAAAACTACAGTTGATTTAAGAAAAAACTTTATAAATTACATACATTTTAAGATTTCTAAAAATTTTATTCAAAATGTTGAAAACCAAATAAAATCATGTAAGAGGATATTTAGAAATTACAACCTGCATACAGCAAAAAGATACCTACCTGAAACTCTTGACGTAAAAACAAGTATAAGTTGTACCAAAAACAATTGGCCTAATAAAACACTGTTTTGTATGAGTACAGCAGGAAAATATTTCTTCTTAAATTTAACTTCCTTTGGGTATTCTAGAAGTGATACTTGTGATATGTGTGACACGTTTCAGGCAGAAAAAAGGCTTTGAACACAGAGTTGTACAAAAAATCTTTCAAGATAGTGACAGAATTAAATTCTTATAAGCGACTAAAAAAAAAAAAAAAAAATGAATTGCACTATAGGAAAATGGAAAGGTTCTACTAAAAACTGCAAGAAATATCAGAAAGACAAAAATGTAACAATAAATAATTATTATTGATTTATACAAAAAAAAATACATGACATTAAAGCCAACGATGCTCATTAATCGTAGACAAGTGATGTTTTACTTTATTAATATAAACAGCTTGTCAATGGGTAAATATTTATTACTTGTTGTACTCAACAAAAAGCAATAAAGAAGAAATCAAAGTTGTGTCCAACTACTTATTCACAAAACTGGGCCCAGAAGTAAAACATATTTATATTTCTTTGTGATTCCTGTACTGTTTCCTCTTTGGCCACAACTGTTTGATCACCAGCAGTGTCGAATTTTCGTTTTCCCTGTTTATTTTATTTTTTTCAAAATTATAGGGGTTAAACAAAAGTCGCCTCCATACATCAGTACAGGTACTTCCCAGGAAACACATATATAGTGGGGTATATGTGTGCTAAATGACCCTCCAGGTTGGTTGTGCTCAGTAGAATGGCCACTTGGTAAGAAAAAAAGAACCTGGATTATCAGTATCGCAGAGTTTAAAGAGTAATCATTCAAAGTATCAAAGAAACAAGCATTAAAGCAGAATTGGAAAATTGAAGCATTCAAGAAATGTTCAGCAATGAATCCAATGTTGTGAGAAGTGTACATCAAAATCTGTAGAACACTCTGAAAGACTACAAAGAATCGATTGTTCAAAATAATCAATTCTTCAGTGCATGAAACCAAAAAATAGCTTCAGCAAACGTTGTTTCATATAAATACATTCAAAGAACTAATCAGTCAATTTAAACTCCAGTCCTCAACAATGTTTTTAATATTGAAGATATAATTTAAACTATCCTGCCTTTGAGCCAATCAAATGATAAACATACATGATGAAGCTAGTGCTTCTGAAACAAGTAAGAAGTAGAAGATGGTGAAGTAAAAACCAAAGTGGGAATTTCAAATTTTGTACATAGTACGTGACACAATAACAAAAATATTTATCAGTAAAACAAGATTCGTTTCCTACTTCCAAAAAACTTAAGTGTATGAAACTGATGTCCGATAAAATATTGATAAGCTTTCTCATACTCAACACAATAACCACTGTATAAAAGATGAAGAAATTTACAAAAATCAATTTATGCCGATAAGTAAATATTGCAATTAATCGATTTTTATCATTTTTTAAAAATGTTTTTACTTAGTAGTTGTGTAGGCTATTTGCTTCTTATTTCTTTAATCTTCGAAGATTTCATCCAGCATTTTGGTGTATGATCAAAATCCAGACAAAACCACACAAGATAATTTTTATTTAAGTACTGTAAACTCTTCATCAAAGTGACAGAGAGCAATGAAAGACATGATTACAACAAAGTACTGTATTCAGTACTGAATTCTTCTTTGAATTCAGTACTGAATTTTTTTTTTTAAGTACTGTATTCAAAAATGAAGATTTTGAATTATATGATTGTAAATATTATTTTTTGGGAGACAATTAATCATACTAACTTTAATGACTGGCTCTTTCATATTTAAAAGCAATGATAACCTTGTTAATTTTTCACAGGGAAAAATTTCCAAGATGTATGTGTGTATATATATATATATATATATATATATATATATATATATACTAATCAAAAATTCCTGATAACATTTTGGTAAAAGGTCACATAAATTATAAATTCTATTTAAGAAAAAAAATCTGTTAACCTACTAAACAAGGTGCATTTGAATGACTGATTCTACTAATAAAAGATATGTATTGAAAAAAAATAGAATAATATTAGTACTGTATTACAGAAACTCTTTTGTGAAAAGTCATTTTTGATTATGCAAAAATATTATTGATGTTTTTAACAAAGAGAAGATCAAGGTGTCGAAATGCGTTGTTTTATGCAAAACTTAAAATATCCCGAGATATTTGAGAAAAAATAAGAAATCTTAGGCAATACTACTTACCCAGTCCAAATTAATTATTTAGTATTTAGTTTTGTGGCATTTGTTAACTGTACAACAGTGATGTTTTGTACATTTAATATATATTGGCAGGTATGAATAATAAATGTTTAAATTATTTTAAACCGTTAAACTACTTACCCAGTCTAACTTAATTATTTAATATTTAGTTTTGCGTCACAGAAACTGGCGAAAAACTGGAACATATGTATAAACACTGTAATAACAAGTGACGACAGTACTACACCTATTCAGTAGAGTTCTTGAAAACTGGAGTTATCAGGAGTCCCATCTCATTTACTAGAACTGAAGGCTGTTATTTAAGTTTTGTTGATGCGTAATCTTGATGCACCTACACTTCTTGCAAAAGTGTAATGGCACTACACTTCATATCACTCAGTTAGGACAAAACATAAAAGCCAAAATCCTCACAGGAATATCAAAAGGAGAAAAAGTTTTGATTCCTTGCATCTCTATAATTTCAAACAACCTGCCTTTCCAATTTAAAAGATTGTAGTTTCCATTAAAGCTAGCATTTACAATGACAATTAATAAGTCAAGGGTTAGACATTAAGAGTAGAAGGATGACATTTGGGAACTCCGTGCTTCTCCCACAGTCAATTGTTCTATAGTACTGAGTAGCAAAAATCTATATGTCTTGGCCAAAAACCATAAATGATATAATATTGAATATAGAAAAATATTAAATTGAAATACTTATTCTGACTTTAAAAATCAACTATAAATGCAAAAACTAAGTTACTTGAGTTCCAAACTCTATACTGACCTTAATTTCTTCTTCATTTAAAATTTGTTTCAAATTGTATATATCATAAATAATATACATGAAAATATTAATTTTAACATTTCCATGGTTAGTTTTACTTTTTCATTTTAATTTGCTTTAATAATTGCCATAGTCTTTCTCATTCATTTTTTTCCTAATCTTTGTTCATCATTTAAAAAATTTTTTTAAATAATTACATTTTCCATTTTATTTAGAAATTAAATTTTTAACACAACCTCAATTGAAATGATATTGAAGCAACAGCTGTTGTGCGAAATCAGTTCTTTAGAAATAGTCACAATTATATTTGTACATATACAATAGCACGTAACATGCTAATTACACTATTATATGCAATATGACATTGGTACTCATCGCTCAAAATCCAGTCACAACCAGCCCATAAACATGATGAATGTTAATAAATTAAATAATAAATATTTAAATTGTTATTAATGCCATTATACTACTTATTTAACCCATCTAGCACAAAATTGTTTAGAGCGTTTACAGTTAAATGTATTTTGTAAATTATAAACGAATTGTATGCTATGTACAAAAATAATGATTTATTTATTTTATAATACAACAAATCTCGGATTCAATGTTCAGATGGTGCCTCGGCTAGCTTTTACATATAGAATCATTTAATTTTGTTAAACTCTTTATGGACTTTTACAAATAAATTCTAAACATTATGCTAACAATATTTCAATTAACTTAATAACTAGATGGGGGATGTGTGGGTGAAAGATCTGAGATGATTTAACAACAAAAATGATAATTTTATTCTATTATACATTAGGTTGGTCTTAAAAAAACAATCTGTAAATTATTTACTGATTATAAAACAATGTTTATAAGTTCTTGATTAATTACATTCTTAAAACTGATAATAAAAGCCACTGGTGGAATTTTGAATTTGGTATTAAAATGTATCACTCACCAAGTTTTGGAAGCTTGTAATTATGTTACCAGATATTTTGTGTTAATAGTTTTGTAATGTAATAACAGGTAACACTTAGTACGGATAATTGATACTCTTCTGACAGAGTAGAACAAGTTGTCAAATAATGAATAGAGTACAAAAGAATATTGTTTGCACACTTGCCACAAGTTAGTAGAGTAATGTAATAACAGGTAACACTTAGTACGGATAATTGATACTCTTCTGACAGAGTAGAACAAGTTGTCAGTTTGCAATGGCAACCTGATTTCTTGAAACATCATTCTAAACAGCAAACTATCGTCTTTCATGTTAAACAAAATACAGACTCTATGTAGTGAATAAAGTGGTGGGAGTCCTTACACAAATATGACAATCCTGGAACTGTTGCATGAGGTATAAGCAAGAATTTTAAAAGGTCAATAATGTATGGTAATATTGTCATAGTATAAGTGTATTTCTAGTTAAAAATAGAGCCAATTAATGTGTCAGTTAAGGTTAGGTAGTTAGGTATGCCTGCAAAATAAAAGAATGAAAACCCAAATATAGACGTTTTACTGTTTGCATCCATTTAAAAAAAGGTAATTTTTTACAATGATGAATTAATGAATTTTTTAATGAATGAAAATTCTTGTCCCTAAAATATTGTTGTACATCAGAGATGTCTTGTCAATTGAGAAAAAGATTTCATTTTTACTGGCCTGTCACTTTGTTTTACATGGTCTTAGTACACTTTACATACACAGTGAGAAAGTAGAATTATAATTTTCTAAGGGCTTGTGAATTTCAGTGACTCCTTAGGTAACACAATCTCTAAAAAATATTTTTTAACTACAAAGTTAAAAATCATTTTAATTATAAATTGGATTAATATAAATATTTCTTTTATTTTATAAATGATATTTTATTAACATTAAATATATTATGATAAAGCAATGAATATGTAAAGCACACACTTACGTACATAATATCATATAGATGAATTAGAACTTGTTTTGAACAAACTATAAATTCTATAAAATTTCTAAAAATATTTATAACTTTAAAGCACAAGGTAAAAGTATACTTATTTATCACTTAAAATCAACAGTGATATCGAAAATGACAATGCATCAGATCTAGTTGTGGAATGTGCATCTGTATTTGTATTTCAATACATAATACATTGTTACATTCTATCACAAATACAGCTTGTGTTTAAACTCCCTTTTCCCTTATTTTTTTCACAGATAATTTCAAATGGTTTTTTTCTTTACACATGCTACTCTTTAGATTTATATATACAAAAATAATAACTTTTATAGTGTTATTCAAGAAAGATATACGAGGTGTGTTCAGAAAGTAACGAGAATTTTTAAATTTTGCAATCTTGGAGAGTCAACATTATCAAACATTTTTTTTTATTATATTGGCATACATGGCCTTGAAGTATGATAAAACTTTTAGCTGTTTTCATTGTTGACTTTGTGTGTGACAGCCACTAAGGTGTTTTTATGAGCTTGACGATTTTCGTTTGTTAAAAGAAATGAATCCAAGAATTTGTATCAAATTTTGCGTAAAAATTGGAATAAAGTGTAACAAATTGTGTGAAATGTTAACAAAGGCATATGGTGAGTCTGCTATGAGTAAAGCAAGAGTTTACAAGTGGTATAAGCGTTTCCAAGAAGGCCGTGAAGACGTTGAAGATGACAAAAGCTCTGGACGTCCCATCACATCAACAACCGATGAAAACGTGGAAAAGTGAAAGAAATGGTTATGAACAATCACCGAATCACAATTAGAAAGGTCGCTGATGATGTTGGCATATCGATTGGACCATGTCATGACACTGTTTCCAGTGTTTTGTGTATGAAACGCGTGGCAGGAAAGTTCGTTCCAAAATTGTTGAATTTTGAATAAAAACAGTGGCGAATGGAAGTTGCTCAGGAGTCAGTAATGAAATCAACAACGATGCAGAATTACTGAAACGTATTATAACAGGTGACGAAACATGGGTTTACAGATGCCTCAACATCCCAATGGAGGCATTCTGGCTCACCAAGACCAAAATAGGCTCGACAAGTGCGGTCGAACGTGAAGGTTATGCTCACTGTGTTCTTTGATATTAATGGCATAGTGCATCATGAATTCCTGCCACCCGGTGAAATGGTCAATAAGTACTACCTACAAGTTCAACGCCGTTTTTGTGAAGCAATCCGAAAAAAATGCCCGGATCTGTGGAAAAACAATTCATGGCTTTTGCACCATGATAATGCACCAGCTCACACTTCATTGCTTGTTCATTAATTTTTGGCTCAAAACAGTACTATAATAATGCCCCAGTTTCCATATTCACGAGATATGGTTCCATGTGACTTTTTCCTATTTCCAAAACTAAAGAGAACCTTAAAGGGCCATCGTTTTACAGCCGTAGATGACATTAAAAGCCCATCACTGAAAGAACTACAGCCTATCTCAAAGATCAAGTTTGAGAAGTGTTTCAAGGATTGGAAGAAGCGCAGGCACAAGTGCATAATCTCCAATGGGGACTATTTTGAAGGCGACAACATCCATGTAGAAGAATAAATATTTTGTTCAAAAAATTTAAATTATCATTACTTTCTGAACACACCTTGTATAAAAACAAAGGTGCAATGAGAAATTTACAATTTAAAAATACTTATTTGATGTTTTTAAGTTGATTCCTACATTTTAGACCTTAAATAGCCATTCTACACAACAACAAAAATTACCGCTTTGTGGTCAAGTAAATTTTATCCAGATCTACCTCTCAGCTGGCTATTGTACTAAGTAACATTCTGCCACCTCAGCTCAGACGGGCCAAACATTACTTCCTGCTACAGCTATTCTGTCCACTCCGGAATGAGCCTAGGTTCCACTCCTACTTATAGAGATAAAATATACTTGGAAAGTGCTGTAATCATCTGAGGAATAACTGATATAACTAAAAATCATTGACTGAGCTGTTAAGATTATATACTCAACTGTTATCACATTATTTATTTACGTTTAGTCAGTCATTCATGACATGAGATTACATTTGCAAGTTTTAAATATTGCTACTAAAAACCATTTTTAATAACTTTGTTAAAACAAGTTATTATTTTAAATGAATTGGTTCATTACAGTAGGTTATATTTTCATTTTGTAAATTTTTGACATTTACTGATAAAACACACTACAGGGTGCTTAAGGAGACTACTTATGTTTTTCTTGACTTTATTTTGAATTGATTTAAAGACATCAGTATTAACTTATAGTAATGACAAAATAACTCAAAAGTTCTTTTTTTATATGTAATTAATGTTAATAAAAACAGAATGATTGTACTTTCATAAAACTGTACTTAATTTGTTAAAAATGTTTTTAGAACTTTTTCACACATATTTACACAAATGAATATTTTTTTTAAAATAAAAAATACTGTACATTAGAAAACTATTAATTTCGATATCAATAAACATTAATTAATTCAGTAAAAAAAGTTGATTTCAAAATTTTATCCAAAAAATATTACACTGATGGATAAAAATTAGAATTGAAAGAACAAATCCAAATATGTTTTAATTCCAAGTACTAGGTGTAAACAAGATCTGACACTTAATGAGCCTAACAGGAAAACAGTGTTAGTTCTGGGTACAACAAAGCCCAAGTTCTGGATACGATGTAGAAAATATTTATCCAATATGAGTAGATATCAAGATCATCGATAGCTACACTCTATAAAAACAAGAAGGATCAAATAATAGTCTATTTTTATTAGAATGTTCCATAATCATTGGCTTTGGTATGAAAAAAGAGTTAAAAATAAGTTTGTATTTTACTACAATTTTAAAATAACAACAGCTATAATTCATGAAGAAACCCTTTTTAGTTGACTGAACTATTTTCAGCATAAGAAAGCAAACTTGAATGCTATAATACAAGACCACCTTAGCATTTAAAATTTAAAGTTATCTGCTAGATCTTGGATCTAGGGAGACTGATCACAATTTTTAAAACTACAAAAAATAGTGTTTTTGTTATTTAATAAATGTTATAAGACAAAAGTTGGGCAGAGGGACTTTAAACTCACTAAGTATAAAGGTCCACAAACCAGCATTCCTTTACAAAATTATGAATAACACTTCAGTCCTGTATAAATCCAGAAGTACGTCCCCTCAACCTTACACTTATTCAGCGTATCTACCAAATATCATGAACTACTTCTATGTTTTAACTGAGCACTTAATGCAGCACTTTCCTGTTTCATCTGTCGTAAATCTGCAGAAATTCGTTCTAAATTGGCTCTAACATTCTTCGCACTCTCCACATCAATCTGAAACAAAATTTCAATAAATATTCTAATTTATAGAATTTATACAATAATTCCATTAAAACATTTCTATGGATGCTAGAGTGTCAATGTAAGCACCTACCAGATGCCACCAACATTATTAGGACCACCTCCACAGTCCAATATATCTGTCTTTACACAGATTGGGAATGCTTATTTTTTGCTGGAGCAAATGTTAAACTTGGGCAACTACTTCCCCACTTCTTTTTTAAAAGTCTGATTGAAGTTAATCCCAAAGTTTTCCTTAAGCATTTAGGGTACTCGGGGACCTGTATGTTTTCACTTACTAGGCACAAGTTTCCCTGGGTGTCTGTGTAGAAATTAGTTTTGATGTCATTATCAGGGTCAGCATCTGTATGCTGATTTTGAACTGTCATCAGCTCTTTCAAGTTGTTTCACTCTAATGAATCTAGAGTTGATGAAGTTGGACAGCCTGCTTCAGAATTGTTCTTCAACCCTTTTGCAGTAAAGGAGTGAGAATAGTAAGAGCTAAAGCTACGGTGGGATCCCCACAGCCGCCCAAGCCAGACTATCTACCTTAATCTGGCAGGTAAAAAGAAATTTGGATCTTAGATTATTATTTATGTAAATTACCTCTAAATTAATAATTAAAACACAGTAAGGTGATACTTTAGCAACAAGTATTATTATGAAAGTTAAAATTAATAATTGGATATTTCGAAAATATCCAAGGTGACAATAGCCAACGAATAATGTTTTTCGAAACTTTAGAGTCTATGATACATGTAAATACAAGATGAGGCCCATTTTCAAAATATTGTAAAATGTTGAGGTCAATGTTAAACATTAAAATAAAATATGGACAAGAACATATATACACAATTAAATTTACAAATTACTGGGCATAAAAATGTATGTTAAATGTGTATCTTATGATAACCTAGGAACAACTATAGTCTGTTTTTAACAACTGTAGTATTGGAGGAGCGCCCCACTACCCTAAGGCCCACTCTCACTCAATACAAAAGCATTTTAATTTGTTACATACAAAAAAATTGAGTACTCATTATTAATATGTCAAAGATGAAGAACATTCACAGAACAGAAATCATACTTTATTTTAACTAAATTCATACAAATGTAATTATATCATATACATATAGGACAAATCAATATTGTATTTTTTTTTTTTATTTCATACTGTAGATTTTTTTTTAGTTCAATAGTCAAAATTTGTCTTTTACCTCCACTACCACAAGTATTTCTTTTAGAACCCATTTAATTAGTATTCACAAAAAAAAATGAAACCAGGATTTAAACAATTTAAAACTTGCACACAAAGACAATTAACAGTTTGTTAAATTCTGAGAACAGATAATAAAGAAATATTGTGGAAGTTATTGCCCTACAAAACCCAAATACTCATCAATCAAAGGCTTCTTTGTGTTAACACAGCATAATGTTTATTTCTGTAGCAGAGCACAATGTTATCTCTATATTTATACATCTGCTTAGAAATAATTTAACAAAATGAAAACACTCTTATAATATGTTCAGCCCTTTATCCGAAACCAAATGCAGAACATTTTTCATTCTGTGAATTAGACAGTCGTCTGATATGACTGTTGCCCAGGTTGACTGTAAACCGGGGTATCATTGTACTTTAAAACTTTACACACAGTTTTTTTAGTTGAAAATTATTTATAATACTGTAGTTTATATTTATTTTCTCACTGTACACAGAATATATAAAGAAAGTTTTGCAATCATTAAGAATTGATATTGGAATTCTGATAGCTATATTCAGCAGTTCTCATGAATCAAAAATAGTTGTATTTGCTACAACGCCTGAGAGTCTACATGCTGGATTTTAAACAAATTAACTATTTCAAAGACATATTTGTACTTTGCCCAAATTCAAGATCATTTTTTAATTTTTTCAAAAACTTTTGTTTTAAAGCCCTTATATAATAAAAAATTCAATCAAAACTTACTCCTAAAAAAACCAGTTTAATAGCAATTCACAAAAGTATAAAAAAAATCAGTCTAATTTCTCTGAAAGAATCTTTTTATTTAGATTTTGGTCAAATAAAAATATTCATAAGTCAAATCTTGTGTACAAAATTTGAAGTAAAATAAATTAACATTTGCAAGTAAATAAAAAATCCAATGAAAATTAATTATTACCATTTTTTTAATAATTACTCTCAAACAGAAATTTTTCAATTTTAAATTTAGTATACTGCAGTTATGAATCTTTATGTATGATTAAAACTTGAGCAAAATCCGATGAACTGACATTGAGAAAGTAGATTTAGTTCACTTTTCTTGTCACAGCTTACTAACTGGAATGTTAAGAAAAAAACTGAATGTGAGAAAGTTTGTGTAATATTTTTGCACTGTTAAGTTACAAATTTGTTTTATTGTATTTGAAATGGTTTTTACTTTACAAGATTATATTCATATTCTGTTTAAAAGTAAGATTATATAAAAAGAATGTTTTTTCAACATATCTTTTCAAAATTATGTAAAAATAAATGGTTGAAATATTTAACATAATCACCTTTTTTCCCGCTAGGAAAATTGTTATTTTGTTGACACGTATCGGAATATCTCAATTACTAAAACTTTTTGGAATGTAGCAAAAAGTTTGAGACTGGAGGTATTCTGAGACGTGTCAATGGATATAAAATATTTGAAGTTAGGAAAAACTTAAAAAATATTTAAAGCTAGGGTGTATGTACAAAAATAATTTTTTTCCCGGCGAAAAACCGTTAAGGTTATCATCGCCGTCACACAAAATGAAAGTATAAAAAAAAAATTAACAAAATTTACTTATATAAGAAAATAAAACTACAACAAACTATAATAGTAAAAATAAATTAAACAAAAATTTAAATAACAATAAAATTTAAATAAACAATATCAAATACTTAACAACTAAAAAACAACGAATAAAATTTAATAACAATCCGTAAAATTATATATATTAAAATAACAGAAATAAAGTTATTTAGATAAAATAAATAAATAAAATAACACAAGAAATAACAAATATATAAATTAAATTTTATTTAAAACATTCAGACGATGAAGGAAGTCTAGAACCCGGTCAACGGCTGAGGCACTATCTCCCAACATTGTCTGCAAACAGTTACTCAGACCATACATAACACGCACATTATCGAAACCATCACAATCGAGCAATATATGTTTTATTGTGATGGTTTCCCTACAGAACTCACATTCAGGTGGGTCCTCGCGTTCCATCAGAAATCCATGCGTTAACATGGAGTGACCAATGCGAAGGCGGGTGATCACCACCTCTTCTCTACAACTTGCACGTATTGACGACCCCCAAGGACGAACAGTATTTTTAATTACCCTCAAGTTGTTACTGCTTGTAGCTGCCCATTCATTTTCCTACTGTAGAAGAATTAAATGTTTTACGTGACAAAGAAAGTCAGACAAGATTACACGTTGAGTGCATGGCGGCAGAAAAGTTGCTTCCTTTGCCGCATTATCTGCTACAGTGTTTCCAAATATTCCACAGTGACCAGGAATCCAGATAAAAGATACTCTTGCACCTCGTAGTTCAAGTCTATGGACAGAGCACAGAATATCTTGAACCAGAGGGTTTATCGAATACATATCCTGGATTGCCTGGAGGGCACTTTTTGAATCAGAACAAACTACGTAATACAAACTATCGAATTCAATAGTGTTCAGAGCCTTTAAGATGGCAAAGAGTTCGGCCGTAAAGACACTACAAATTGAGGGTAATCCATACTTATAAGTTTCGTCCAGTGAGTAAAACGAGCACCCAACATTATCATTCATCTTACAACCATCTGTGAAAATAAATTTAGCAGATGGATATGAATTAATCAGCCGAAAAAACTCATGTTGATACACAATGTTAGGAGTGTTGTCTTTCAGGTATGTACACAAGGAGAAATCAAAGGTCGGCATATTGATTATCCATGGAGGGACAAGACAAAAGGACTTTTCAAACATTGGGGGTAGTTCAATAAGCAAGTCTTCAAAAACATGGGTTGTTCTAATGCCAACAGGGGCTGTAGCGTGCGGTCGGGATTCATAATGTTGTTGCAACTGATTATGGAAAACAGTATTATAAGCAGGATGCCATGGTTTACATAATATATTACATACATAACTTAACTGTAACTGCTGTCTCCGACGACAGAGTGGTGGTTCGCCAGCATCGGCGAGAATACTCACGACGGGATTTGAACGGAAAGCACCAGAAACAAGATGGATTGCAGAGTTATGGACGGGATCTAGTTTCTTTAAAATCGATGGTCTAGCAGATTATAGTCATACAATGCTGCCATAATCAATTCGCGAACGAATTACGGCATGGTAAAACATCAGCATACAGGTCCTATCAGCGCCCCATCGAGACCCACTAAGAACCCTCAACATATCGAGGATTTTATTACACCATAATTTTAAATCACACACATGAAAGCTCCAGGAGAGCCTTTCGTCGAGTATTACACCCAAGAATCGAACGGATGGAGAAGTCCGAAGCTGTATACCATCAAGATATAACGATGGAGCTTGGGTCTGTCGACGGCGACTGAAAGCAATACACTGAGTTTTAGCAGCGGAGAATTTAAAGCCAGTAGTTCTCGTCCAGCTGGTCTGCAACCTATTTATTACCAGCTGAAGGGTTCTTTCAGCTGTTGCCATGTTTCTGGTGCTTACGTAAATAGCAAAATCGTCTACAAAGAGAGAACATCTGACAGGGGACTGTACATTAGACGTTATGCTATTGATTGCAATAGCAAACAGAGTAACACTAAGTACACTCCCCTGTGGAACACCATTCTCTAAGTAGAAGCGATCTGATAGCGTACTACCAAGACGCACCCTAATATACCTATTACTGAGGAAGTTTTTGATAAAATACAGAATCCTGCCATGTATGGGTATACATGATTTTAATGTGTTCAAAATTCCCCTTCTCCAAGCCATGTTGTATGCCTTCTCTAGATCGAAAAAACAGCTACTAGTGTTTGACGAAAGAGAAACGCATTTTGTATTGCAGATTCTAAAGATACTAATTGATCCACAGAACATCGTCCATGCCTAAAGCCGCACTGGTTTTTGCAAAGTAAATTGTAGTTTCCAAATACCAAACAACGCGACGATTTACCATTTTTTCTACCAGCTTGCAAAGAACGCTGGTAAGAGAAATCGGACGATAGCTACTTGAATCAGTTTTATCTTTACCTGGCTTAAGAATAAGAATTACTATTGCTTCCAACCAAGCGTCAGGGAAAGTATGTTCATCGAATATACGATTGTATATCTCGAGGAGGGCAAGCCTACCTGACGTTGGAAGGTTTTTGATCATGGAATATACGAGGTTGTCAGGACTGGGAGCTGTGTCCTTCGTTGAAGACAGTGCAGATTCCAGCTCATGCAGAGTAAACAGACTATTAAGAGGAGAGTCGTCAGAAGTACCGATGGTGAGCGGCAATGATTACACTGCACTTTTTTATTTACGAAAGGCAGCGTTATACGCAGTAGAACAGGAATAGCTAGCAAAAGATGATCCTAATACATTTACAATATCGGAACACTGAGAAACTAACTTTCCATTCGGCTGTTTAAGACCCATCAACTCCGTGGATGGAACACGGCCAGATATAGAACGCAGTTTCTTCCAGACGACAGATGTTGGCGTTGTTCTACATATTGTTCCGATATATTGCGACCAAGATTCCTTTCTACTTTGTCTAAAAATTCTTCGAGCTTTAGCTCTAAGAATTTTGTACCGCTCAAGATTTTCATCTGTCGGGCTTTTGTTGAATCTCCGTAGTGCTTTTCGGCGTAAACGCAAAGCCTTCTTACAGTCCTCGTTCCACCAAGGAACAGATGGACGTGGTGGGTATGCGGATGTTTTAGGGATAACATCCACGGCTACATGTAAAATTGTATTGGTGAATTTCTTAACCACTGTGTTAATGCAGTTCACTTCAATGTCTGGTGATACAAATCTTTTTGTGAATTCTTCCCAATTTGACTTTTTAAGGATCCAACGTGGCAGGCGTCGTTGCACATGAGAGAAAGTACAAAATGAAATATTAATGGGATTATGATCACTGCCATACAGATCTGGTAACACCGACCATTCAAACTTTGTTGCCAAAACTGGACTACAAAATGACAAATCGACAACTGTCCATCCGCCAGTAGATGCTGATAAATGAGTCGGGGAACCGTCATTTAGAAGGCACAAATCTAAGTTTAACCGTATTCCTTCGATTCGTATTCCCCTTGAGTTACAGGATAAGGAACCCCATGAAGTATGGTGAGCGTTAAAATCGCCTGTCAATAAAATCGGTTGTGGCAACTGAGATACTAAATCATATACTTTATGATGTTGGAAATTGTAACTAGGCGGCAAGTAAAGGCAACAGACGGTAACTTTGAATGGAATGGTAATCTGAACGGCAACTGCTTGTAAAGGAGTTATTATATTGACAGATACCGACTGGACAGAGTTGTGAATCAATATGGCCACGCCACCTCTGGCTCTTTCCTGAGTGACGAAATCTGCTCTGAAAATAGAATAACCCCTAAAATTGAAGGTGTGGGATTCATGTAAGTGCGTCTCTTGGAGACACATTATTAGAGGAGATGAATCTCGCACAAGAACTTTGAGATCTTCGATATGGCTTCTTACCCCATTAATATTCCACTGTATCACATTGTTGTTAATGGAAAATGCAGACATTGAAATATAAGAAATTAATATAGCAGCGGGTTCCATTCATTTTGGTCACATATTAATTCAGATTTATCAGAGTCTATCGACATCAAATCACTACAGTGATTTATGTCGGACTCTGCAGATGTGTTTGTTTTGGAAGAAGCCGCTTTTGAAGAGGCTCCAATTTTGGTTTTTTTATCTTGCTTAGCGGTACTTTTAATCAACTTCTTTTCTGAAGTCTTAGACGCAACTACTGGTGGATATGTGTTTGATTTTTTAAAAAAATAAGCGAGACCAGGAGAAACGTTTTTCGAAGCAGGCTTTAGCACTTGTGACTTGGTTCGGGTCCCTAAGTTCAAAGCAGATGAAATTACCTCGGGACTTGCAGGTTTCGAAGTTTTAGTCATAAGTGTCTTTGAAGCTTGAGTTTTAGCAGCAGTTGACTTAATATCTTTCGAAATTTTGTCTACAGGGAAAGAAGATGTTTTAGTAATAGGAAGAGGAGTGTTACCAGAAGAAAACAGAGATAAGAGTTGAGCTACTTGTTCGGTTAAAACTTTTATGGTTTTTGTCAGCTCTTCACAGTTGCGGCAAGAGGCCTTGCTACTAGACGCGATATCGTCAAAAGATTTTCCCTCAATATTTACTTTGGAGCTGTTGAATGTTGTCTTCGCCTCTGAAAATGAGACTTTATTCTTAGCCATAATTGCTATAATTGCTTTCTTGTCCTTAAACTTTGGACAGTTAAAGGAACGAGCCGAATGATCCCCACCACAACTGAAACACTTTGGGTCATCCGAGCAATTGTCACTATTATGGCTATTGGAACCACAATTACCACATATTTCGGGCTTTCTGCATGCAGAACTCACGTGTCCAAAACCGTTAACTCACTTAAAGCATCGTTTTGGGTTTGGCACGTAAGGACGAACAGAAAGCCGTTGATACCAAGCAAATATGTATTCCAGGATTACTACAGGCTTTCCAAAAGTCAATATGAGAGACGCGGTTGGATCTTTTTTTCCGTTCTCATTCTTCAGAATCCGCTGTACGTCTGTTACCGACTCCAATGCTAATTCCGACTTTATCTCCTCCAGGTCTAAATGGAGGAGATCCCTGCAGGTTACCACTACTTTTGCGGAGTTTAATGATCTGTGTGGTTCCAAGGTAACATTTATTTTATCAAAAAAGGTGGTCATTTTTTGTAGCTTCTTAATAGAAGCACGGGACCTGCTCTTCCCACTTTAGCTTTGTTAATGAGGAAGGGCGACACCTTAGACAGGTCCGAATCTTCCTCAGAATTTTTAAATATTAAAAATCTTGGCGATGGTAGCTGAAGAGGTACAGCACTCATCTCCATCTTCTCCAGATTTTCACAACTCCCATTACTATCAACAGATCTGTTCGACGTAGTCGAACGAGGCCTCTTTAACGAATTTTTGGCGTTTTGTTATGATTTAGTTTCCATAATTTCGTTACCGAGCGATTCCATGAATGTTGATATCTCGAACAAATGGTACAGGGTGTACCCAAACGTCACCAGTAGCCCAGGATACTCGAACTAAAGCGAGAATCCCCAATAAATTGGGGGGAAACCTCCAATATCCTGGAGCCGAAGTACTCCAGAATCTTAGGAATGGGTTCCGGTACAACGTTACGGTTCCCCAAACCCAAGCACCACTGGCAGCCGCCCTCTATGTACTCACAGAATACAACCATTTGTATCGATAGACCCAATTATAGGCTCCAACACCCATGTGCTTGCCAGGCGCCTATAGGCTGCTCGGTCCCAGCACTTGTCCCATCAGCGGTCCTCGGCAGTGCTAGGCACACATCAGGTTCAACATACTTGGCCCCACCAAAGGAAACCAAGCAGTATTGCCACTCCTAGACATAACGGAACAAGTACAGCAAATCCCTAAATGTGCGTGTGTGTGTAAGGTGTTTAAATCATAAGTGTAGTGCTGTAAGTGTGTGTGTTAGACTCGGGTGCCACGAGGTTTGTCTAGGTCCTCTCACTAGGTGCAGCTAGTCTGCACCCCCCCGCGGGTTGTGTTTGTGTGTGTGTGTGTGTGTGTGTGAGAGAGAGAGAGAGAGAGAGAGTGTATGTGTGTGTGTGTGTGTTGTGTGTATGTGGAGTAAATGAGTGAGAGTAGAATGAGCTAGAGGTATGGTGGGGTCGCTAAGCCTATCAGCTGCTCACTTCAGCTGCCTCCGCCGGCACAAAAATAAAAATAATAAAACACTATTATTTTTAGCGAGCCTTTCTTGTTAGAGGTACTCTATTTCACCTGCACTACGTCTTATAATATTTACTTTAAAAACACAAATTTCATATACCTAACAAGGTATATGAGGTTATGGACAGAAGAGAACAGGCTACTATATTTATACATGAGTAGGCTACTATATTTATACATAAAGTCAATGCAACTTGAACTATGTTAACTTAAGTCTTACTTGTTCTTCCAAATCTCGTATTTCTCTAACAATTGAACCAGTTTCTTCAACCGTAGCTACCAACTGGCTGAAATCTTGATGCAACATTGCTAATAATTTATAGGCTCTGCGAGAACTTTCATCTCTCTTGGCATCCTAAAAAAAAGATAAAATAATTATTTTTGTGTTCAAATAATAAAATAATACTTTTACCAAATTTAATGTAACTTGCTGTTTTAAAAAATGTTAATGATGGAATATTCATGTTATATGGGAATTCTAATATAAGTCTAGATACCTAGGCCTATGTAAAAATTAAAAAAAAAACATATTCAAGGCCAACAATAAAACAAAGACTTCCACATTATCAGAGAATCACAAGTCACCAAGAAAATGAAAAAGCTACTAGATAACTGACAAATACACCATCAAAACTGTATGGTGTACTGGTGAAAAGCAAGACTTAAGAAAAGATAACCAATCTTAACAACTCTGGTGCACTAACTGGTTAAAGTACTGATACTTGCTGTTCCATATCTCTGAAAACCTGCAGTCCAGTAGTAATCTACTCTTTTTTTAACCATTAAAACATCAACATTTTTAAATTTAAAATTACGTTTGTTTTTAATTGAAAGCTCATTTTTAATTAACTGGCCACAAAATCTTTATTTTAACACTTATTTAGCAAATAGTATTGATTATCTGTTAACACTGTGTGTGTTTGAATTATTTCTTTTTTATGTAAGTTATTCGCATAATATATTTTTTCTGCTTCCCAACTGAATTTATGATTTTGAGACTATATACTGTAATGATAATTTAGAACTTTAACTTATTGAAGAGGTTGATGTTTGAAGTTATTCTGTTTAAACATATAGGGATGACAACTTTATAGGTTGGAATAATGATTCACCATATTTAAAAATGTTAAAAAGGATTTTAAAATAAGATGTAATCAGATAAAAGCAAACATTGCAATATCCTTGCTTTAAAAAGGGTTAACTTAAAATTTAGGCAGAGTGGATATAGATATATTAAATAATAATTTAGCATGACCACTATTCAAAATTAAAATTCTAAACATAATCACATAAGCATATAGGAAAACCACCACTGATAATATTGATTAAATATAATCTAGTACTTACAAAAAATGAAAACTTGTATTATTTGGTGTTTTTACTATATGTTTATGTGATTATATTTAGAGTTTTAATTCTGAATAATGCTCATGAGTAAATTATTATTTATTTATTTCCATTCTGCATAAATTTTAAGTTAACCCTATCAAAACTAGGATATTACAACATTTGTTTTAATCTGATTATATCATACTTTAAAATTAAAATAATATTTTCAAATTAATTTGAAGTAATTTAATTTCAAAATTACTGTGATTAATTACATCCATTACAACTAAACACAAGTGCACAATTCAGTTTTGTTTTGAAATGAAACTTGTGTAAATGGCAGATTTTAAGGAGCAAAGAAACTGCATCAAATTTTGCTTCAAGTTCAAAATAAAAAAAAAACTGCAGCTTGCATTTTTGCATGCTTTTTTTGTGTTTTTGTGTGAAAAACTGCAGCACTGCGTGCTTGTGGAAGTATTTGGTGACAATGCTTATGAGTCAAAAGTCAAAGTAAAACTTTTTGTGGTAAAAACGCTTTAAGGATGGACGAACGTCTTCCGATGGTGATGAGTGTTCAGGGCAACCATCAACAAGCATAAATTTAGAAAATACCATGAAAGTACAACAGTATATTGTTGCAGATTGTAGACGAACAATCTATGATGTTTGTATCATTGTAGAATGTATGGGTCCATGCAATGCATCTTGTCAAACAATTGGGGCATGAGGAACATTTATGCAAAATCTACATAGAGACCACTGAACAGCGACCAAAAAGACCATCACATAGCTGTCTGCACTGAATTGAAAATAACAGCAAAAGATCCCAACTTCATCTCCAATATCATAACTGGTGATGAGACATGAGTTCATGGTTATGATAATGAAATTAAATATCAGTCATCACAGTGTAAATCATCATTTTCACTGTGCCTAGAAAAAGCACATCAAATTCACAGCAATGTAAAATCCATGTTCTTTTTTTTTAACAACAAAAGCATTAGCCACAAGAATTTGTCTCCCCGTCGGAAACTGTCAGCAGAATGTTTTACAGTGAAGTTTCAAATTAGCTACGTGAGAATACTAGAAGCAAACGTTCAAAACAGTAGGATAACAAGAGCAGAGTTCTCCACCATGACAATGAACCTGCACAAACATCACTATTCACTCAGAATTTTTTGACTTCTAAAAACACAGTAGTAATTCCCATCCACCTGATGGAGCCACCTTGGTGGTCTAGTAGCGTACTGGTTTTCACTCCGAGGACCCGGGTTCGATTCCCGGCCAGGGCTTGGCATTTTCATACGCTAAAAATCATCCCATCATCTGCATTAGCCCAAGTGTGCACAATAGTCAGATGTTAAAAAAAAAAAAATCACCTGACCTCGCCCCGTGTTAAAATTGAAAGACCATCATTTTGAAACCATTGATGAAATCCAGGCTTCTGCAGGACATGCTTTGAACACATATACTTACAGACTTCTAGGGATGAATGGAATCATGGAAGAAACATTGTGATCATTGTGTCCGCACATAAGGGGATTACTTTAGTACATCACTTACCGCACATAAGGTGACAGTGGAAACTAGGAGTTATTGTAAGCAATTTTCATCGAACTTTTGGGTAGCACCTTGTATGACTGAATCATAGTATCACAAAACAGAACCAGATAAAATAATTTACTCTAAAGATAAGTTCATTCACAAAAGTAAAGACCAGTAACAATATTTATAAATCTCTGTATTTGTTTTGTATCAACTACTTATTATTCCTTTACATCGTGTTTTAATATTACCCATTATTTTTAAAATCTGTTACAGAAATTTTGTACAGATTTTCATAGTATTAAAATATGACGTGCAATAATTTTAAAATTATCGTAATTAATTAAAGCTATTAAAATTAAACTTTTAAGGGCTTCATTCAACCACTGAGAGGAGAAACTACATTTCTCTGAATAACAAAATATTGATTACATGTACTACTTACTCTAAAAATAAGTTCATCAGCAACTGTAAAAGATCTATCCAATCGCCCAGTAAGAATATTTATATCTTTCTGTAATTGCTTTGTATCATCAACCACTTTTGCTATTCCTTCACGTTGCTTCTTAATATTACCTATTATTTCTAAAATTTGTTTTGTGTATGCAGATCTGTAACAAAATAATTATTTACTTTCCAAGATAAAGTAAATGGTGAATTAACATTGCACATTTTCTCGCAATCATCATAAAATGATGCCTACAAAGAAATGTCTGTAATGCTATTTTTCCACAAAATCTTGTTCAGAAGCTATGGAGAAAAAGAACTGTTGAAACTGAACTAATTTCTCAGAATCACTTTAGCAGATTAAGCTTAATTTTTGAAAATTAACAGCTTCAGTTAGTTACATAAAATTCAAAGTAAAAAGAATTTTAAATTAAAATGAAGTGTAAAACAAACCTCACCAGCGGTCAGCGTTCATTTTATTATTACTATTATTTTTTTTAACAGTAATTTGTTTTTATTTCAAGTTTGATACATTAATATAAGCCATGATTTTAAAAACTTGAATTAAATTTGTAAAGGTAATTTTACGAAATCAGATCTAAAAATGTCAACATAATCAATTTTTGTGTTTTCTCTGGAATTGTCAAGCATATAGCTAAAAATACATTTTCCACAATTACAGTTACATCAGTGCAGTATGCTTACAATTAATTAAAAATGATAATATAAGTTCACATTCTGTGCTGTTTTAAAAGTTTGCACACCTGTTTTTTGATTTAGACTGCTTTTCAAAGTCTTCTTGAAGTCTGCTATGTAATATATCTTTACTATGAACTTGTTCTTTTATTTCCCTAAGTTTTTCTCTCATCTCTTTTGCTGCTTCTAATTGTTTCGTATTTTCACTCTATTAAACAAAAGACACAAACAAACAAAATAAATACATTTCTATTTGAAAATTTAAATAAATATGTCTTTCATATTAAATTTTCATTAGAAACGATTTTAGTTTTTCTGTTTATTTCACTTAAGTACAAGTTTTGAATGTACTGTTAAGAATGTTGCTAAATTACTGAATAATTATAATTAAACACCTTCTACAGCTAAAACTATTTTTAACCTAGATTGAAAATTTGGTTATACACTATAATGCTTAACTAAATTAGTCATTTTAGCTGAATATAAACTAACTTCAGCTCTAAACTAAATGTAAGTAATATACAATATTACAGTACAGTATCGTCAGTGTACATATTCACCACTCTGACATCTCCAGTAGTCCAATAACGGATTTTCAAATAGACGTGACTCAGCAATGAGTCATTGCAGGGCCTACTGTACAGTTCTAATGTTAAAAGACATTGAAGACAAAGCAATGGATAATACTTACAGAAAACTGATTACTTTGAATTATGAAGTGAATTATGTAATTTGATGAAAAACTTGAATTACATACTTTACATAATACGAGTTGTTGCAATTAAATAACTGGACTGGTGCTACAAACATTTTATTGATCACCAGTTATAATTATACAATTATATTACTTCTTAGCGATCGCTACAATTCTCCGTAAAACTTTCCACTGTTTGAAGCAATGCTGGAAGTCCGCTTCTGTCAGCTTGAAAACCTCAATCGCTTTTGCTTTCACCGCTTCTACACTGTGAAATCTTGTCCCCTTTAGCTCTAATTTGATCTTAGGAAATGACACAATCACAGAGCACCAGGTTAGATGAGTACGGTGGGTGGTCCAACATGGTAATACTGTATTTCACAAAGAACACATTCACAGGCAAGGTGGAATTGGCAGGCAAATTGCCTTGGTGAAGCATCCAGGAACTGCTCTCCCAAAAATTGGGTCGTCTTCTTACTTGTTCATGAATGGCTGTCAGCCTTGAAGTAATAATATTTATTGACCGACTGACCTTCGGTGACCCAGTGAATGTAGACAATTCCACGCTTGTACAAAAAAAAAAAAAAAAAAATGACCTTCTAGATGTTGTCATCCATTTTTGATGTTGGGTCACCCCAAATTGCCTTTGATCATTTCACATCCCTTAAATTTTTTAAACCACTCAAAAACTTGTATATGGACAAACATTCACTTCTGTATACTTCCTTTAATATGGCATGAGCTTCTGTAGCAGTTTTCCTAGTTTTACAAGAAACTTGAGTTAACTCGTTGCTCCATTTAATCACTTTGCATTTTTTCGACAAGACGCTAGCACAAGGGCATGAACAGGCAATTGTTACAGTGAGACTGAGCAATGTACAACTGTGTCCATTCAGTCAGGATGGGAGAAGCATCAAGAAGCACAGACATGTTCAAACCTGCCATGGCATGCTTGCTGTTTGCCAGTAGCAACACCAGTTCGGTTATTTTTCACACCTCATATTATCACATTTTGAATATTTTTAAGTATTTTATGTTATTTAATTTCCATAATATGGGAATGCATATCTATAATATTATGTAATGCAGTACATAAACAGGACAGTAATTCCTAGCCAAATGCAGTTATGTTTTATGTTCATATATTCTCCATCTTTTTTTAAAGACAAAAGTAATACATACAGTAAATTCAGTGCTCATATTGCAATTACCTTGCATACTGAAGTTCTACATTTAGAAAAAAGGGAGAGGAATTGGTTGTGCTTACAAAAAATAGGAGTATTGTTTATGGGTAAATGGAACTGTCAACATACAAATTTTTCTAATCATTTAATTATAAACACAAGAGCATTTGTGTCTGAATTCAGACTGACTATACAAATAAGAAATTCCTTGTTTATGTTTATGGAGCCTGTCTTATTCTTTTCAGGTCTGAAATCAAGTGGTTTTACATTAGTTTTTTGTTTTTACATTAAAGTAAATACTGCAGTTTAATGTTAGAATTAGCAAACAAAAAGCAATAATTGTAATCTGACAAGTATACTTTAGAGAAACTCTACTGTATTTTATTTTATTTTTAACAAACAAGCACGCTACAATTTTATACAGTTTAATTTCCAAACAAAAAAAAGCAAAATTTAAAAATCATCATAAAGGAAATTGAAGAAAAACCTTATGAAAATTCGATTAGATATATTTTTTTAAACAACTTGAAAGTAACAGAAATCTATAAAGTAGAAAAACCTTCTTTACTAAATTTTGTTATACTATGTATACTATGCACGATAAGCAGTCAAAAGTAATACATACAGCAAATTGTTTGGATTGTTTTTGAAACAGCTAACAAATACACAAATCACAATTACAATTCGAACAGCCTTAGAACCAGTTCCACAGCTGAAAGTTGCATTGTAAACTTCACCAATTCAATCACCTGACTCAGTCCGTATGGTACTGGCAATGAAGCACTTACAACATAATCCTGGAATTTACACATTATCAGGCTTATAAGAAAACAGAAATGAGAACAACAGGAAACTACTACAGCTGAATGCTCAAGTGTAGAATTGTACCATCGATTATGGATACTAGAAAATAACAAGAAGTAAGTAATAAAATATAACTGTAAAATGTACCACAAATTATTTTTTACATACCATTTGGCTAGAAAGTTGTTTTCTAGCTTCTTCATATCTCTTTTCTAAAGGAGTTTTGTGCTTATCCCATTGTGCCGCTAGAGAAACTAACTTCTGTGATGTTGTTTCTTGTAATAATTGTAGTTTTTCCATATTGACAGCACTGTCAGGAAGCAAGGCTAGAGCCTTTCTCCGAACTTCCAACTCCTTTTCTTTTTCTCTATAACTATATTCATCTTTTATTCTTTCTTCTGTTATCTAATGTAAACATGACAGTACTATATAAAAACAAATTTTTAGATAAAATGTATTAATCTTTTTACATTTTAACATATCAACAGTTCATAACTAAAAAACTGACTTTTTTCAACTGTCACTTCAAATCTATTATTAAAAGTTAATAATAGTCAAGTTAATTACGTAAGAAGAAGTAAGTTTTCTGGAAACAATTTATTAGATTTACTTGTAAAGAGGATACAGTACAATAACCGCTATTTGTTTTGACTGAACGTTTAAAATATCTGTTATTCAGACTTTTTTGCATCCAGTTAGTATCGGCCAGATTATAACTGTTTGCTGAATTCTTACCATACTCGATATCAAATCTGTATCATAGATATTTGTCAGATAGTTGTCAGGAGTCATCTGGTTTAGCACATATACAGATTTTTGCATGAGTTACTTAACTCTCTTTTCTATTAGTCATTTCTTTACTATTTATTTGTGTGTATGTTTACTTCTCTATTCTAATAAGTCACAAGAAAATAAAAACTGTGAGGTCGACAATGCAATGAGATACCTGATACCTAAAATGAGTCATATGGAAGTAAATATTGAGAATAATGAATACAATATTATACATAGTTATTTGCTGTGTATTATGTGTGATATTCATGGTGCTGATTTAAAATTTACGGTTATTCATAAAATCTATGGTTAGAGATATCTGCGGATACCTCTGGAACATAATCTCTATGAATGTCGAAGTGCAACAGTACTATATTAAGAGTAAATGTATACTTTATATTTATGCAAATGCACATTTTCTTTAGGATTCACACCCCACAGGGGGTTGCAGACTAGGTGCACCTATTGAGAGGATTTAGACGTCCCTCACTATACCCGAGTCTAACACACACTTACACCACTACATTTATGACTTTAACACTTTACACTCACACTTAAATTTAGGGAGGCGCTAATAGCCTTAATGTACTTTACACCTTACAATAAAAAAATTACATTATTCATTCATATGCAATGGATGGAGTTGTTTAAAATTTTCTGTTATCTGTCTATTCAATAATTATCATGGTCCTGATCTCGATGGTTAATTGAATTTCACTTCATGCCTACATATACATAAGGTTTACATTCAAATACAGGACAAGCAAAAAGAATATTAGAAACACTAATCTTAGTTCTAGAAGCACATACTAATAAATATGAAATTCAAAACATGGTTATATAGACACAACACTAAGAAATGCATACGTTTTGAAAGGAACTAAGCTCTCTATCAAACTATGCAGTTTCACACCAGTTATAAGCAGACAGTTGCATAAGACCAATTAGTGTTAAATAGTAGCAAGAATATCAATAAGTTAATTTCAAATGATTGCTGCTAGGATGAGAGACTGACGTTAATAACTAATTTATAATATCCCACATGACACATGTACTCACTGAGAATCAATGAGTCCTCTCTACTTCTCCAATACGGTTCAATATGCTAGGTATAGACCTATAGCATAGTTTCAATCAAACAAATAATCTGAGCCTGACTATCTGAGTATTCAGGAAAATTAGAACACTTATATAGTTTCACAAAATTCTTTTCTTCAGTGACATGTTTCACCATGAGGCATTTTCAAATACAGTAAAGCTAAAAATTATAAAGTATACTTGTTTACTAACACAGCTGATGTTAAAACTGGAAGGGAGAAAGTAAAGAAAGAAAAGACTGACAAGTAAGTAAAAAGATCAATGATCTGTGGGTTGGAAAAACCTTGAATAAGAGAGAGGGTTTAAGTTAGTCACGCATGCATGCACGTACGTGCACACAAGGTGAAAAGCACATTGAGGCTATTATCGCCTCCCTAAATGCAAGTGTGTGTGTTAAAGTCGTAAATGTAGTGTTGTAAGTGTAAGTGTGTGTTAGACTTGGATACCGCGAAGGACGTCTAAATCGTCTCAATAGGTGCAGCTAATCTATAATACCCCTGCGGTATATATATATATATATATATATATAATTTAATAACTTCTCAAAAAGGAATCTAATGGTCAGGATCAGCACTCATTTCAAGGTCCAGCCTTACTATGACGATTTCTCCCATAACTCATTTTTCAATGGGAATTTGCTACAAATATACATAATTTCTCAACATTAGGTCATCAGATTTTACTAAAATTTTGGTTAAATATTAAGCTTCATAACCTAAGTCATTGTAAAAAATTTGAAATAGAGGCATTTACATTTTAGAAGTACTTTAGAAAAAACAAACACTGACCTCAAAAAGAAACTGTTTTTGCCAATTTACTATCAAACAAAAATTTTCTTTCTTTGGAAATTTGGAACACTAGCTCGAGTGTTTTTTATCATTCTTCATATATGATAAAAACCTCATAAACCAATTTTATGAAATTAATCCTATTGCTTGTTCTTTTTTTATTGTCGGTAGCTTCTTAGCTAACTTTTTGGGAAAATAATTGAATGTTAGAAAGTTTGAATATTTTTTCACCACTTGCTTCGTACATCCTAGTACCTTGTGCTAATATACTTCAATGCTAATTATAATTCCTTATCAACTAACAATATCTTAATTAAGTAAAACTTAATTAGTTCAACATATAACACATTACCTTAGATAATTTATTTGTAACAAGTCTAACATCTGTTTGCAATTTTTCTAATCTTTCCTTTAGCTTCTCAAGTGCAATTTTTTCCATTTCTTCTTTGTTCTCTATCACTGGTACTGCATCTATTTGTTTATTATTTTCATGTGTGGGTATTACTACTGGCTTAACAAGCCCTGCTGCTTCCTATAAATATCAATACAATTCATATTAGCAAATAAATTCAGTAGTAGAAAATAAAATCCAAAGCAACAAAGAGGAAGACACAAAGATCTAAAATTCAAGATCAAAGATTTAAGATTGAACCATTAATAGAAATGCTGAAAAATGTCCAGGGCTCATAATTCAATCAGTAGGATGACGAGCCATTTGCAAGAACTTGGTCCTGTATGTATGTTTGGATCTAATTACATACATTGGTATTTTCCATGTCCTATTTCAATTTCCTGTATACAATTGTCTAAATGGCTCAAATTAAGGCAGTAAAAAAATGTTTAAATGTCCACAGCTATCTAAATAGGATCCCAAAAGAACAGATTCCAAGGAATGTTTCAGACATCAGACTGGTTGGGAGAAGAGAAAGAGGAAGATCAAATACATGACTAATTGATTGCCTTTCATTTAAAGCAAATTTAGGAGTCTTTTCCATTTAACCTCACTCACAACTTATAACAAAAACAGAAATTAACTGAATAATAAAATTAATTTTACAATTTGATAATGATAATTATTAATATTTAAAAATCAAACAAAACAACTATAGGACCTAATCATTAAATAAAGTATTTCATAATCTAATAAAAATTGAAAAAAAGAGAAAATAATAATAATATTTTGAAAAAAACAGTTTTGCACATTCAGTAAAACAAATTGCAACTGATCATTTAAAACTAAAAATATGCAAATTGGTAAATAAATTAACACTCACTTCATATAAGTTCTTTAAAAATTATGAATAAACCTGCCACAATACGCTTTATAAAAATTATGAATAAACCTGCCACAATAAGCTTTATAAAAATTATGAATAAACCTATGTACACACTCCAAACTGGGATTAGTTCATACCATTAAAATAATATTGTTTAACCAACTTTGAAAACAGAGATCAACCATTAATTGACTTTAGGAAATCTGGTAATTAGTTTCACAAATTAGTTTCACCGATACTTTCTTAGTACTTATACCTAAAGCTAAAACAAATTTATATGCCAAGTAAGTCAGCACTCAAGTCTGAATAACAGCATTTATCATAGTTAAAATATTAGGTGTAAAAATATGGTAAGCTTATATGAAATCTGAATTAATCTCCTTGAAAGTACTATCCTTGGCTACCAATACACTTATCCCAACATTGATTTCATACACAGAAGCATTTCTGGAAAACTTATTTCGGAAGAGCAATCAGTTGCTCTACTGTAACCCTCTCAATGTTGGGAATTGTACAAACAATTGTAGAGGAGGAATACAAGGATCTCGAAGCTGAGAAGCAAGCAGGGTTCAGAGCGGGGAGGTCAACAGTAGACCATTTGTACACTGTCACTCAAATAATAAAAAAGAAAACAGCAGTGAACCAGAAGATCCACCTATTGTATGTGAACTTGCAAAAAGCTTACGATAGCGTTCCACATTGTAAATTGTGGGAATGTTAAACCAAAACAAATGTAAATATTAACTTAATAAAAGCAGCAAGAAAGGCTATATGAAAATGCGATAGCCAAGATAAAAATAAAAGGACAAGTGTCACAAGGATTTAAAACGAATAAGGGTCTTAAGCAGGGATGTTGCCTCTCCCCAACATTATTTAAAATTTACTTAGAACATGCCCTAAAAGGATGGAAAAACAAATGTAAAGGTATGGGCATTCCTCTACAAGACGACAACACTCTATACATGCTATGTTTTGCGGACGACCAGATTGTCCTCGCACAAGATCATGAGGACCTTGGATAAATGGCTCGCAAATTAATAGAGGAATACAGTAAGTGGGGACTTGAAGTGAATCTGGGGAAAACGGAGTGCATGTGCATTGGAGGACGGCAGCACGACATAATTTTAGAAGATGGACGGAGGATACAGCATTCTCAAAATTATACGTACTTAGGACTTAAAATGTCACAAGATGGTACAGTAGATGAAGGAATTAAAAAACGAATAGTATTTGGAAGGAGAGCTGTATCTATGCTGAACGGGGTGTTGTGGAATCAAAACATTTCAAAAGAGAATAAAAAAAGAATTTATGACACAATTGTAAAAAGCATTATAACATATGGTAGTGAGGTATGGCCAATTAAGAGCAGAATAGAAAGAATGCTGTTGGCTACTGAGATGGACTTTTGGCAGGAAGATCAAGAAAAGAGAGAGTGAGAAATGAAAGTATACGGAGGATAATGGACGTACGGCATACAATTGTAGAAGATATAAGAACAAAACAACTGGTTTGGTACGGGCATGTACAAAGAATGCCGGATGAGCGAATTCCCAAAAAAATCATGCAATGGCGAATACCTGGATGAAGAAAACGAGGAAGGCCGAGACTGAGCTGGAGTGAGGGAGTCGAAAAGGAAATAAAAAAAAGGGATCTACCAGAAGACCTGTAGTGGGACAGCGATCGGTGGAGGTTGGAAATCGGAAGACGGCGTAGAACGTTGTAGACTGAATTATAGATAGAGAACAACTTAATATTAACGTGTTGTTCAAAATTCATGATGCATGATAAAGACGTGGTACACATGACTCACTATACCATCTCTGGAAGTAAGCTGACAAATCAAAATGTGTTCAAACTTGACACTGCCTGTCTCAATGTAAGCTATAGGACTTATTACACCAAACAGATGTAGCTCTTGTCATAAAAAATATCATTAACATATTTTTTTTATCAAATCTTGTACGATAAGATCGAAAATAATTTATTTTTAAAAGAATTAATTGCTTGTAGTAAGTGCTAACATAATCATCACATTTTTCATGTCAACATTAGCTTATGTCAACATTCATCTAATATGTCATTAACTATAGGAGCATATTGGATACAGGAAAGCATAATCAAAGATTTTACAAGAAGCAATCAAATATAATATAGTAAAAAGATCCTTCATTATCATATGAAGATAGTGGTGATGTAATGAAGAACAAACAGAAAGACTGAGAAGGAAATGGAAAAACTTTCAAACAACTATATGAGAACTTTTCCAAGGACTTGCTGTCATATGCATAAGGGGAGGGGAAAAAGTTATTATCATAACCATCAGGGAAATTAAATTTTGCTAAGTTAAAAGAATGTATTATTATACATTAAAATTCACAAAATATTGCTACGAAATCTACTTACTTTGTTATATAAAAGCTTTGATGACAGAGTCAGCCATGTTTTCCTTTCAATTACAGGCAATAACTTTGTGCCAAGGCACTGAGAGATATTTTGTTCTATTAATTGTGTATTTTGTTCCATAGGCATAATTTTTTTTGTACTGTACGCTATTATTGAAGGCAACAGCATGTTTGCTGCAGGAGGTTGGCAATGAAGAAACGGCAAGTGGTGTACACAGTAATCTCTCCATTCTGCAAAACAAAATATAATTAAAATTTTTATTAAACAGCTTTGATAATTAAATAACACATTCATTTATTATTAAACATAAAAAAATGTCGCTATAAAAAAAATTTTTTTTTTTTTTTGGTGTTTAACGTCAGACTATTGTACACACTTGGGCTAATGCAGACGATGGGATGATTTATAGGTTTGAAAATGCCAAGCCCTCGCCGAGAGTCGAACCCGGGTCCTCGGGGTAAAAGCCTAGTACGCTATCCACTAGATCAAAAAGAAGGAATGAACAAATTTGTGATTAAAACAATCCTAAAATACCTCAAAAGACCTATTTTTCTTGAAAACTACATATTTTTTGTCATACATTAAAAGTTTGTAATAAAACATATAATAAAACTGGTAACCTGGCATGCATAACAATTTAGCAATGCTACCTATCAGATGAAATTTTACTATTCAATTTTTTTTCTGCTTATGAGATCTAGCAGGCTGTTTAGAATAAAATTGATTTATAAATAATAAGTATTAATTTATTTTATTATTAATAAAAACAAATGATTTAAAGTAAAAACTCAATTATTTACGGTAATGAGGGGAAAAGACCATGGTAATCCCAGGATATGGTAAAGCTCCTGGTATTTACAACATTAAGAGTAACAAATAAAAGTAAAAATAGTTTTAATAAAGTAAAAAACCATCTGTAACTATAAAACAATTACAGACATATTTTTATGATAATGAACGTATATAAAATATGAAGTAGGTACATTACTATATTTAATAAAAAAACAACTCATCAAAATTTAATTCCAGAAACTTACTCTTCTCCATATGTACTATAAATATAATCTGTCCTGCTGTAAGAACAAAATGCAACCTCCTCACTACACTTATAGTATTGTGTTTTCAAATTATCATTTAGCTGCAGTGAAAATAAGCACAGGTAATTTCAGCCAATTATTTTGGCCAAAATACAATTTCATTAGTATCTTCATTTGACTGGAAAATTAAAATCTACTCAAGTGACATTTTCATTGCGGTACATGGATCCAAGTTATGGGGTGTATCTTAATAACAAACGAATTCCACAGAGTAAATCTGCTAAATATCTCGGAATGCATCTTGATGAACGCCTTACGTGAAAGCATCATGTATGTAACAAAGCAGATCAAATCAAACAAAAACTGAGTGATTTGTATTGACTGATGGGACAAAAATCTCAGTTGGCCATGTACCACAAGAGATTACAGTACATATCAGTAATTAGGCCTACTTGGACATATGGTTTTGAACTTTGGGGGTGTACAAAACCCTCAAATCAACAGATTATCCAGCGAGTAGAAAATCTTATTATTCATGCAATGACCAATGCAAGATGGTACCAGAGGAATGATAACGTTCATGCAGACCTAGACTTAAAGTATGTAAAGGAGACAATACAAGACTGCGACTCTCGGCATGAGACGAGTCTACATCAACATTCAAACGTCGAAGCCATCCAACTTTTAGATGTGGAATTGGACAACAGACGACTCAAGCGTCATAAGCCGCATGATTTAGTTCACTCTTATATATGTTATAGATTATATGTATTACTCATTTAATCTGTAAGATTAAGATTGTAATAAATAAATAAAGGAAAAAATTAGTATCTTCATTTGACTTTATTTGAATTCATTTTAAATAATTTCACTGTATGTGAGAAAATCTGTGTAATCATTTTGCATCTTTTTCTCAAAATCAATAAAATGTTAGCTGTATTATATACGGGGTGCTACCCAAAAGTTCAAGGAATTTGATTTCAATGCGCTAACTATATATGGTATAACCTCCTGCCGGTAGAGTAGATGAACAACAGCTATCTTATCTTTGTGAATTAGTATGCCAACAGCTGTGACATGGATTTATACGAGGGCTATCCAGAAAGTCGGTTACGTTTTAATATAAAAAAAAAACGAAGTACAAGAAAAACATTTTATTATATACATTTGAAAGTGGCACTAAAATACTAATTTTCTACATAGTCTCCATATAAATTTAGACACTTATCACAGCGTTGAACCAGTTTTGAAATTCCAGTGTCATAGAATTCTGCCGCCTGAGACTTCAGCCAGGTTGTCACGCCCTCCCGCAGTTCTGCATCTTCATCAAAACATTGTGTCGGAAGCCAGGACTTCATTGCAGGACACAGGTGATAATCGCTGGGAGCTAGATCCGGACTGTAAGGTGGATGTGGAAACACCTCCCACTTGAAAACATCCAGGACTTCTCGAGTTGGACTGGCTGTGTGTGGTCGGGCGTTGTTGTGCAGAAACAGAATTTTTGAACTCAACTTTCCCCTGAGCTTGTTTTGAATTGAACTTCTTAAATTTTCCAAGGTTTCACAATACCTTGCAGAGTTTATTGTCGTGCCACGTTCTAAGAAATCAACAAGAAGAACTCCTTTCCTGTCCCAAAAAACAATCGCCATGATCTTCCTAGCAGATGTTTGCATGCATTTCCTTGGTTTTTGGGGGGAATTTGTGTGCCCCCATTCCACAGACTGCAATTTGGTTTCGCAGTTGACATGTTTCACCCAAGTCTCATCTCCTGTAATGATTCAATTGAGTAGTGCGTCATCATCCTTTTTCTAAATGTCAAAAAATTTCAATGAAGCAACCATACGCTGATTTTTATAGGTTTCAGTCAAGATTTTCGGTACCCATCTTGCACAAAATTTGTGGTAACTTAACTTTTGTGTAACAATTTCATGCAACAAACTTCTTGAAATATGTGGAAAACTAAGCGATATCTCTGTTATTGTGAACCGACGGTCTTCTTTAATTTTCTCATCAACTTTAGACACAATCTCATTGGTCACAATGCTTGGCCGTCCACTTCGTTCTTCGTCATGCACATTAGTTCGGCCATTTTTAAACCTAATGCACCATTGACATACTCTGTCTTCAGTGATCACATCATTCCCATAAACTTCACAGAGTTGGCGATAAATCTGAACTGGTTTATTGTTCTTTGCCAACAAAAAACGTATCACTGACCGCACTTCACAGGTCGCGAGATTTTCAATAGTGGTGCACATTTCAAACTAGTATTGTATGGAAACGAGCAGTAACAATGGATAGCCACTGAACAGACAAATGCTCTGACACCAAGATGGCCACGATATCCCCGCCCCTAGCATCTATAGAGCAAAACGTAACCGACTTTCTGGATAGCCCTCGTACTTATGACAATGAAACTAAGTAGCAATAGTCACAGTGGAAGTCATCATATTTACTGTGGCCAAAAAAATCACATCAATTTTGCAGCAACTTGAAGTTCATGTTGATTATTTTGTTGGTATCAAAGGCATTACCCACAAGAAATTTGTTCCCCTGGTTAAACTGTCAATGGAAAATTTTAAAGTAGCTATATGACAGCACTTGGTACAAATGTTCAGAACCGTGGGAGAACAAGAACTAAGTTCTCTACCACGAAAATATACCATATCGCTCGCTTTTTGGATTTTTTGGCTTCCAAAAACACGGCAGTGGTTATCCATCTGATCTCGCTCCATGCAACTTTCCTGTTATCCAAAATAAAGCTGAAATTGAAAAGTTGTTACTTTGACACAACTGAAGAGATCCAGGCCAAATCATGGGATGTGCTTCGAACACTTTCATTTACAGACTTCCAGGGATGTACGGAATTATGGAAAAGTAGCTACAATCACTGTATCCATACCCAAGGAGGCTATTTTGAGGATGGTGGAAATTAGGAGTTATGGTAAGAAATTTTATTTGAATGGGAAAATTCCCCAAACATTTGGGTAGCACCCAGTAAATGATAGATAGATTTTACCTTGTGGCGTACAATCCCGCTTTTGTCCAGGTAAAGTGATTCCACTTTCAAGAGGCACTGAAATAAACCTACTTCTTACAACAGATGCGGAAGAAGCAGTCCAAGGTATGGATAGTTCTTCTCTAAGCTTTTCTCCTACAGATTGGCGTAATGTCGGAATCGAATCTGCAATAGTAGTATAAAAGTAATTTCAAATGATATAAATATCAAATGTTTTTATGAATTAATGAGAACAGAAAATTAAAATATGAAAGACAGAGCAAAGGCTCCAAAACTTATAACTTTAAGAATATTAATACACATTATTTTTGCAACATAAACATATGATAAACAAATTATTTCCACCACTAGCTCTACTCATTGAAAGTAAATGATCAAATGCAAACTACTGTGATACTTATTTCTTAGTACATACAACTGACAACACAGCACCTCCTAAGAGGTATACTGACAACACAGCACATTTCATACAGAATAGCAGTGCAGAGAGTTGTTCTTAAGAATATCTGTTATAAAAGAACTGGACTGGTTGTGTTTACTCTGGAACATTTAAAATTTTTTTTTTTTTTTGTATACCAGGTTTCTCTCAGTGCAATCAAGAAAGAAATGTTGATTGCACATCTCTTGAACATCTCCAGCATACTGGTGACTCTGTGAGCTGGCTTCAGTAGTAAAGGTATTCTTCGGTAACAAGATGTTCTAACACTCCTCGAGAAGCAAAGGTTTGTGTTTTCCTGAAGTACTTTATTAATACTCATATTCCTTAGTGAAGGCAGTATGCAAAACAATTTTCTTCCTTTTACACTGTTTCTCCAAGAATTCATTCACTCATTTCTATCTACTGCCTCAATCTACTTGGAGTATGAACAATAACTGTAGACCTCTGACGTGGTTTAATCTCATTACACCTCTTATTTTTCGAAACATTACTGACCTCAAATTCACTAAAACACCATTTTTTTAAATTAAATTTTTATTAATAACTATATTTTCACAGATGTACAAAGTCTGAATTTAGATTATACTTTGATGCTGGCTGTAATTTTGTAATACTAACCTTGAACTGGTTCAAATTCAACCAAAAAATAAGATTTAAAAAAGAGACTCTTTTTCCATCTCAAGTTCCCTTCAGTGTGAAAGGCTAGTTGTACTGCAAAGAGTTCCGTTTCCATACTAAATGTGACAGTGGAAGATGTGTACGAATCAGTTTATTTCCAGAAAATAAACTCCTGAATCTGAGTAATGGTTTATCTGGGTTCAAAAATTTGTCAGAATAAATGTGAAGGCAATCTACATACTATGTGTGAATAATGTTGACAACCTATTGTATTATTTCAGCAAATAAATACTATTTCAGCAAAAATTTCTTTTAAACTAACTTAGATAATATAGTAGAACCAAGGATATTTAGAACCAAGATATGTTTGATTATCCAAGAGCATTTTAACACATATTATTCTAGTGCTGATCAGGAATTGGAATGAATGTGGATGTGACTTATATTCCTTCCAACCAGTACAACTACCAGATGCTTCATTGAATCACTGACCATGAACTCAGTCTTTTAGTCTGCAAAAATTGTGGTTTTTTGTTATAAATAACAATGGGTATTTCGTAATTTCCACTACTGGTTTTATTATTATTATTATTCTTTTATTTATATTATGAATGACAAATTAAAGTAAACTTATTTATTACAGTAAAGTTATTTGTACTTAATCATTTTTTTAGTTAAAAATTAATTCAAAGGTTTATTTTATTTATTATACTATTATAAAGCACCAGTAGATTTATTTAAGACGTTAAATTTAATATTTTTGATGTATATTGATTTTAAAAAACATTTATTTGTGATCTGCTGCGATCATTTGTAAAGGTACCATTAAGTTTTAGATTATCTGAGGCAGTTTCAAGCACATTAACCCAGATAATAACAGTTCTATTGGATCATAGCAAATCAGTTAATAGTAATATAAATAGTATAATTTATTCTTAATAATATTATAATTGTACACCATAACTATAAAATTTAATGAGTTATTTAATGTTATTTCCTTATTACTTTCTTGCTAATTTAAAGAGGTATATGTAGAAAGTATTATGATTGTAATTAAAAAAAAAAATTGGTTGGTTGGTTGTTTAGGTGTGTGTGTGTGTGTGTGTGTGCGTGCGTGCACACGGGCACGTGTGTGGGCATAAAATTGGAGATTACAAATTATAATTACAAATTTTGATGAAATTTGGTAAGTAAGGATTCATTGCATATTCTCTTGGCACAAATAAAACTATTTTTTTCTTTTTTGACCACTTGTAGAAATTATCCCTATTTCTCTCAAGCATTAGTCCTTCAATTCACTCCTTCCAATCATGCTACTTCCTTGTCCCCGGACCAGCTAATATGTCCTTGGTCTGCCATTTTTTTGTTTTTAACCACTTGCCAGTAGTATCCAAATATCTCAAGGCAAATTTTTATTTTTTTGTTTTGAAGCCAGTTTTTTCTAACGAACATTTAAAAGAGTTTAGTAATTAGATTTTCTCAAAATTTGTTCTAATAACTTTGACTGGACTCAATTGAAATAAAGCTTTAAATAAATGATACAATATATATTTGTATCATTTATCTACTATCTCCAAAAAAAATCTATTTTAAGGGATAGACCTACTGTAAAAAAACATATTAAAAATTATACCAAAATATGGGTAAAAATGATTTCCTGGTAAAATCACCTGTTTCTGTCAAGGGACTTAGAAACAGACATATATCAAAGTTTCTCCAAAATTAATTTTCCTGCACATTTATCATACATACTTTCTACAATTTATGTGATAATATAAAACTTATTGTGATGAATCATAAAAGCATGGCATATGAAAAAATAGATAATAACTGAAGATGTCTCGTTGTAATCTGGTATGTAGAAAAATAACAACAGTAAGCATAACCAGCATGTATTAAGAAACAATAATATGACTTGCTTAGTGTGATTTAGTTTTGTACATTCCAATTTTTTAGCAATTTAACTTGAAATTCAACATAGCTCTAATAAATAAATAGGCCTAAATAAATGTAAATGTTCTGTATAATGAATTCTGATAAAAAAAATATACAGTACATTTGAACTATATACAATATATATATATATATATATATATATATATATATATATATATATATATATATATATATAAAGTATATAATCATCACCTCTGTTATTTACTTAATTTAACAGAAAATAAAAGATTATGATTATAAGGATTACAATTTATTACATCTAAAGAAATGTAGCACACTTCTTCAACCTGTATTACCTTCAACCTGTAGCACACTTTTGTCAGAGTCTTTTGGCAGTTTTTCAATTAGGAACATAAACACCTTGCGGATATCTGCTTCTGTAGGGTAAAGGAAGGTTTGGTAACCAATCTCTCCAGAATAACCTAATTCCTAAACAAAACATTACATTATTGAGATTTTACCCTTTATCTGCTATAAACAAGGTATATCATTTCCAGCTGTAATTTGCTAACCAATATTCTAGAAAAATCTTGGTTTTTTTTTATAGTAATGATATAGTAGAACAGCTATATAGTCATAGGTTCAGTGCTTCACTCTAGGAGAAATTTAAAATATTACTATGACTCAAATTAACTTCTTTCTTTGCTAGCTTCTATGCTTTTCTTAATGGAACTATGACAAGATATTTATAAACTTATCACTTTAAAAGCTTAATATTAATAAACAACCATTTTTTGGAAGTTATTTTGTTTATTGTTAAATGTGGTAGAAGACTTTTAATGGTTTATTCAATGGTCTATTAACTTATAGTGGAAGACAAAGTTAATCCTGTCTGTAGCATTTGTTAAACTGTACATATCGTCTAAGTGGTGCAAAATATCAACAATATTAGCCAAAACTTTCCAAAACGATAAAAAAAGCCAAATCAAAATGAAGCATACGAGTTGCAATACTGCATATGAGTTACTTTTCAGAGCAAATTCTGCCAAATTCCTTATCGGAAGCCCAAATAACAGTATAACAAAGCTTCATACTTGAGACATTGCACTAGAATGTGCAGTATGCAAAGTTAAATAAAGTAAACTGGTTAGCTTTCCCTCCAAGATGCCCAATTCCCATGTAACTGACAATTAGTCTACCTGAGCCAATGACTCCACACTTCCATTCGATGGCAATATTATAATCGATGGTCTGTTAATAATCATTTATTTATACCACTGCAATGTTTAAGTTCAGTTGATGGTCCTCACAGGTTAAAAACATCACAGAATGCAGCAGGACTCTCCCAAGCAAAGAAAAGTAATGCACTTTATAATTTAAGCTAACTACTTACCTAAATTTAAACAGATTGCAAGTGAAGTTCTAACAGATGTAAGGGATATGATTTACTTCTAAATCTAAGATAATAAAAAAATGAACACATTGTTGATCAAGAAAAAATGGTACAATCAATGGTGCAGAAGGAAAATCAGAAGTTGAAAAATGTAGTCCACCAAATAATAACGAACCAAGTATAGAATGTTTGAATTTTGGGAGTATTATTATTAAAGGAAATTTCAGTGCACATTCAAAAAGATGGAGCTATTACAAGAGAAAATTCTGCCAGTAAGGAAGAAAACTCCATAGATTCAAACACTGTTAAACTGCTTTACAAACCAGAGGTCAATATAACATAACTACAGTATACAGGAGCTTTTAATAAGTCATACCTGGTTATTTTAAGTAATCAACTCATTATTTTTGCTCTGGTTATTTTTGCTTGATACGACTCATTTTATCTTATGACAAAGGAAAATGGGTACAGTAGAGCTGTATTAACAAAAACAAAAATCAGCAAGAGCTTATACAAAAAGCAATACCCACATAATTTGCGGAATTTTAGTAAAGGGAGATAAAAGAAGTTCCACAAAAGTTGTGGAGGATGAACTGAAGAGAATAAAAATGGAAGGTAAGATGGAATCCTAAATGCAACAACTCGGAGATATACTACAAAGGACATCCAAATATAGCATTTTAAGAGGATGAGTTAAACAATACAAACCTTTCTATATTTTTTGTATTCAACCCTACACTGTATAAAGTGAAGATGGAATGACACACACTAAGAGGCAAAGCAGAAAAATCTCAGAATATTAAGGAGTTACAGGAATGGAGCAAATCAAATAATGAGTTTACTGAACTTCTAAGATTAACGAAAACGCAAACCTTTGGTAACTTCAATACAAACCTTAACTGCAGGACGAACAGCATAAAAGTGTACAAATACATAAAATTCATTGACTGGTAAATACAAAGTCAAACCAACTAAATTTATTAAGACAACCATCATCAACACTAACTTCTGAGAATGAAACATCCATTGGCTTCAATACATATTACACCAATGAGTACGCAATACTGTTGGAAAATACAAGGCTAAACAACCACTTGGAAAAAAAATCAGAGCTACAAACAAAATGAACTCGAAATCAGCACTTCAAGTGATTGAAACTTTTCAAATGTTGTCTCCAAAACATTTCGTACATCTATGGTGCCATTGCTGCAAAAACACATAGTGTGTAATAGCCATACAAAATATAACCCCTCAATCCCCTTATAACAGGCCACATACACAAACTAAAACAGTGTCAAGAACAATGTCTGCAATGTGGTTTTACAGTGAAGATACCATTGCACAGAAGCCATAGAAAGCAATGAGAACGCTAAACAGCTCACAAAGAAAGTAAAAGCCATTATCACGAAGCCATCACAAGAAATAACAATTGATGGGAGAGTTAAACAGAACATCATGACATACGAACTTCAGTGACAACATTGCATGCACGCTAAAAGGAAATCCATATTAAAACAGACCTCTGTAGACAAAATATAAAACTCTCCCACTAAGAAGAGAGAAGAAAGCAATTACCAGACATGACCGTTTGGCACAGCATCTGAGTAGGTTCAAAATATTAGAATCACACTTCCGCCAATATGTGAGATTCCTGGCACCAAGATGAACAAGGATCACCTTCTGGTCCGCAGAAATTTCAAAAAATCTAAACAAACATGAAAGTACTATGCTGTGAAGCAAGATTGAATCAATTCTGAGGCTACTGGAAACAACAACAATTGCTGTATTTATAACATCATAAAATAAACATTGTATTCTACAAATTTAATAAAATTTATAACTTACCAAACACACTTCTGCAATGGCTCCTCCAACTTTGAATTTCGCTGACATAGATGGTGGCAGTTGATAAGGGATATCCAATCCTGGTTGAATAACATTCAAACATCGTACAACAGCTTCAACTATTAACTCTGAATCAAACTGACGCAAGCTTCTTATTTCATCATTTAAATCACTATGAACAAATAAAATATTGACTCTTATATCCTTATAACAAGTATTACAGCAGACTAGATTATCCACTGTATTGTATGGTGTGATCATTGTGGAGAATATGCTAATAGGTTTAAAATGTGAAGTAAATAGTAACGACTCTACTTATTATATTATTATGGACTTTATTTTATATAGAATATACTGTACTAAAGTTTAGACAAAACTAATAACAAAAAAAAACTACAGCAATTGAAAGCTCTGTGGCCTAGTTGATAGCGTACTGGGCTTTCACCCCGAGGACCCAGGTTCGATTCCCGGACAGGGCTTGGCATTTTCATATGCTATAAATCATCCCATCGTCTGCATTAGCCCAAGTGTGCACAGTAGTTAAACGTTAAACACAAAAAAAAAATGAAAGCTATTTACAGCATTACACTTTATGCATAAAATTTAAAAAAGAACAATAAAAAAATATGCGATTTTTTTCAACAGAATACTATATTGTTGTATATGCATTGCATGCAGTAATTACCAAGTAATGTTTTGACATTTTGTAAATTAGGCTACAGTTTATTTTTTTCCAAAATAATGAGCAAGATGCATTGGTGGTTTTTTGTAATATGAAAACATACTTTACATAGCATATGTTTTTCGGCCAGTAAGACGTCTTAATTTTTTTTTCTTTATCTTCATTGTTTAAAACAGTGTATACAATTAATTTTAGACAAACAGTTATTATGTATGTATTGTACTGTATTAGAATAGTAGTAGGATTTTGTAAAATTATTAGAGGCAACAGATGATTTTTTTCTATATTCACAAAATAAATATAACAGTAATTTCTGCAAAAAATATTATTTTTATTAAAAAAATTTTCTACAGATAATCGGGAGTTTGCTGTACTAATAATATAGATGACCATAAAATTATATAGAAATCCTTTGTTATTCACGGGGATTAGGTTCATAGAACATCTTGCAGATAATGAAACCATGAGGCAACATAAATTCATGGATTCAGTGCAGTGCTTTTTGTTTATACAGGTAAATTTTCTTCTGATAGTAAATTAACTCAAGAGAAAAACACCAATACAAGATTACACACTTGAAATATCTTACAAAAACATTAATACTATAAAGTAAACTATATTAAGCAGGAGGGAAAACTGTTTTGAATTCTGTTTCCACTTTGGTTAAAGTCTTTACAGATTTCTTCACATTTCCTCTTTTAAACTTCAATATTTTTCTATAGAAATATCCAGTTCAAGGATCCGATCACTTAGTTGTTTGGCAGTTTCCTCTTCAACTTCGACATCATCTATTCATTAAAGACTGTCGTGATCTCTTCTACCTACTCCACTGTTACTTCCTGGCAATTATAAATTAAACCATTTCTTCTACACTAGTTTCATTTATTTTATCAAAACTGTTGAAATTTCAGGCTAAACAATCCTTTGAAGTGAGTTTGCACTAATGTTTTAGTATTAGAATAAAACATACCATCATGTTTGATAACACTGTTCTGTGGTTTTACATTTGATTACTTTGAAACAAACATTGTTAAATTTATAACAAAAGAACACAAAGTGTTTACAGAATATTTTGTAAACCTCTTCGATTTTATGTTATCTTAATTTAAAAATTTTAGACACCCACCATTTTGAAAACAGATGAAATATTCCATTCATTCAGTTTTTTCCACTATTACTGTCATGCTAATATAAACATATATATGAAATTTCACTTATGTAGTATAAACAGTTGTGTAATATTTTTTAATTATTTTTTTTTTAACATATACAGACAGATAAAACTAAGTATTTTAAAGGGAACTTTCAAAAAAAACTTTTTTCTTTAGTTTTGCATGCACACTTATATCCCAAATTTTTTGGTTGATTTTTAAACATTCTGTATACATGAATCACATTGAAAACCCACTTACAACTGTTCTACAAAAAAATTGTTGATATTCTTTTTGCCCCCAGATCACAAGGGGGGGCATTTAAAAAAACTTTCTAAATTGATTTAAATAATCTTTTAGTTATAATTAACCTACTGTAGGTGCTTTTAATGTATTAGTAGCCTAAACACCTTAGTTTATGTACAGTTAAAAATGTACTGTAATTTAAGTATACAGCTCTTAAACTTACCTTTACATTTTGTGCTAGGCTATCTTAAGTTATTTTATGCAAGAATGTAAATATTCCTTACAAAAACAAAAAGGTCTAGATGTAACCTTATTATTTAAAAAATTTTATAACTTTTGATAAAGTTGCAGCCCAAATAAATGTTTATTTTCATGCAGAAGTCCGTTAAATAAGAACAAATATTTTTAATCACTCATTTTATTTTGCTATGAATTTTAATCTTTGAAGAGATATCACTGAATACTTTGGAACACAAAGCCAATGATATGTCTTCAGAATTTTGTCCTTTAACTGGCCTTACAAATATTATCAAAATATATTCACTAACTTTTGGTCCAGAAGTTGAAAATGCATTAAATACATATAAAACTTTTTAAAAAAAATAAATTTTTAGATATAAATAGGAAAAGAATAGGTTTATGACCAATCTTTACATGATTTATTTACTATTTATATTAACCTAAAAATCCATTTCTAAAAAGTTTGTCATAGTTTTCGTGAAACAGTCTGTATGTATGTATATGTGCATTTATATATGTATATATAAATAAATAAATATATATATATAATATATAAGCTTTCGCAGATAATTGGACCTGCTGATAAGAAGGGATTGCAGGAAGTGAATACAATGTTGTTAATAATATATATATAGACCTGTAATCGATTTCATAGAACTAAAATACATTTTAAATAGTGTAATCCTCACTTATATACAACAAACTCAAGTATACCACAAATCCATCATGCACTCGATAAATTACTAGACAGAGACATAAGTTCATCCAGTAAGATTCATTTTACCAAAGAAGAATCTAATTTCTTGCTAATAATTGTTAACAAATGTTAGGATAGACAGATGTAGGTTAGGTTAGTAATCTAAAACTGCTTTAGACTACTTATTAATGTAATAATCGAAGACAGCCTATAGTTTAGCTCCAACAAACCAAAAATGATATAATAATTATTGCTAATAATTAGGCCATGAAAACCAATCAATCATAAACCCATTTTATTTCCAATATCCAAACTGCACAAAGCTAGTGTTTGTGAAAATCACTCATCATTTTTAAACTTTTAACATGATGTTACTAGGCTTTAATTTTTAAGTAATTAGGATTATGACCTATTCTTCCAGTCAGTGGTCTTTCTACTCGCCTCGTAAAGGCTACCGCAGTTTCGAAACTCTTATCGTTTCATCTTCAGGCTGTGATACAAAATGTTAATTCCTTGACACTGTGACGACCTTAACAGAGGGATTTAACATTTTGTATCACGCCCTGAAGATGAAACAATAGAGTTTCAAAACCGCGGTAGCCTTTACGAGGTGAGTACATAGACCACTGACGGGAAGAATAGGTCATAATCCTAATTACTTAAATATGTGGTCCGGTGACTATGTTGCAATAATGACTTTATCTTGAAAAAAATTGGTGAGCCTTACTCTTTTACTTAAAAAATTTATAATATGAGGTATGACAAATAACCGGACTGGTGCTACTACTAGCAAACAGTAAGCATGCAGCAGGTTTGAATATGTCTCTGCCAGTTGATGTTTCCATCGCCACCCTAAGTTTGCTTGGCATAGTTGCACATCGCTCAAGCTTGCTGTAGTAAATCATAAGAAATTTAAATAAAGAACAAAGAAAAAAAAACATTCAAAAATCAATGTTAGAAAAACTGTTTTCATGTAACAGATACTAAAGTTATTTATAAATATTACCAATTATGTTTTCACATACACAAAATATTATAATTTATTAATTATACCTTACTGTACTCAAGAGTAACTAACCAAAAATATATGCTACATAAGTGTAGGTTATGTAATTATTTCAAATTGTAATTAATTGCATTAGATAAGCTAGCCTATAAAACAATCATACAAAAAAAGTTGTATAAGCCAAAATAAAATTTAATTGGTTAGTGTATATTACCAGCCAATGTCTTTCAAGGAATGAAGAATAATTTTATCTACTTCCTCCATAGTTTATTATTAAATGATATGAATACTGTAATTTACGAATATCATTTTAAATTATACAAATGTAGTTTCTTCCAAAATCAAACACCGGGAACTTTTTAATAACAAGTATTTAGTCCTTATTACTGCAAAAATTAATTTCTGCTAGCAAATATAGGCTATTACAAAAAACGTAAACAGATGAGAGATGAAACAATCTTTACAGTTAACACAGTTACAGTTTACATTCCTATTCCCTTACATTATATAGTAAATACTCTAAATACAATGATTATGCATTTGTCATTACTTCGTTTCAGCTGTGAAAAACAAAAGAACAGGTGATCTAGCAAAAATCAGCTGGTTATCTATATTTTTATAATTCATAAGGACAAAAATAAAAAATGATGTATACTTTTTATAAACATTAATACAATAATGAGAAATAGTCCTCCACTAGTGTTAAATAAATAATGAAACTACTAAATATCTCAAATCTAATTATATACTATAAGTCTAAAATAATAAACATCTTTTAAAAAGGAATTAATATGTTGTGTATGAAATAAGAATTATTTTTTTCATGAGTGATAAATAAACAATTAGAATTGTATTTCCAAAAGTGTTTAATTTTTGGAATTAAACACACAAATTTAAAATAATTTTGTGGCTGATATATTTTTTTTTTATATAAAAGCTTTTATTTTGTCTGTAGTTATAATTTCAGCACAGTGAAAAGTAAATCTATGTCATAGGTAAAGAAATAAATCTGTGACAATAATTTCGATACTACTGTAGGCAGACAGTAGGTATGATGTAACATGATATTCACATTGTGCAATTTTTAAGAACAAAGTAATTATAAATATATTTTTCTTGTTTGCTTTGACCGCTCTTTGTCTTTGTAATATTCATATTTAGGGTCGTATGTATCCGGCTAAAAAATTTTATAATCAAGTTTTGTTCATTTCTAATTGAATGAAATAAAGGAGATGAAATCATGTTCATAATGTAATTATTTAACTCTGCCTCTCTCGTTTTGTCAATGTCGAATTGAATATGGCTACCACGAGGGGCATAGTAAAATATTTTCGGCTAAAAAATGTTAATTCAGTTGGATTTAATATTTTAAACAAATTATCTTGCCGGTTTCATTTTCAAAATTGTGACTGTGGAAGAACATTTAGTTCAGCTAACATTCTTGTAGGCATCAAACAATATGGACCTAACAATTTCCGTGAGTTAATCAGCTGTTGTACTTAACATTATTATAGTGTACTAACCTATAAGTTGTAAATATATCGATTACTTAAAACTTTTACCATTAAATAATTTTCATAAATTATAATTTATAAATTAATAATTTAGAACTAGTAGGCTATAACCAACATTAATTTATGAGAACTGTGTTGGAACATACTCCTATTTTATTTATGGAAGTAATTTACAGTTTAGGTTATTAGGCTGACCTATTAGTTTTTGAAAGTAGGATATAATAAATAATGTAGGTAATAGAATCTTCCTTCTAAAATAGTGTTTTGTGAACTTCTATTTCAAATTTTTTTAAGGATATTGGTAAAAGTCTAAATCAGCATGACCAATAATGGGGTCTAATAATATTTTTTGTTTTTCTTGAAAATGTTTTCCGGAATAAAATGGTGGATAAAACTGAGTTTTTGGGACGTTTGTTAATTTTTGAACCAAAGTGTTTTATCACATGCCTAATATTAATAATCCAAAATATAAAGGTGCGGAACAATGGAAAGTTATAAAAAATAAAAGTAAACATTACCTCAAAATGACCACTGCACGAAAGTAGGAAACATGTTTTTCATAGCGAAAATGGTATTTATGCAGTTTTGCTTTCCTGTTAAAATAATGATTTTTGAATATTTGCTTGTTTTATTTTATACCTTATTCTCTAATGAACATATTCACCCGCAGAAAATAATTTATTTGACTATTACTTATAATTTTTGGCCATTTTTTATGGAACTATATTGTGGCGTCATGCACAGTTAATTAAGTAATGTTAATAACAACAATTAATTAATGTTAACAACATTAACTACATGTATTTATTGCTCATACGCATTACACATTCTGACAGCCATTACTAAATGTTAAGGTAATTCCTTTTTTTATTGTTCATTCTTGTAATGAAAACATTATTAAAATTACATCCGTTTTTGTGAGATTCGCGATTACCGTCTTTTTTCCTTAGATTCACCACCTAACAATTGTGTCAATTATGTTATTAAGTATTAATAAAAATAAAGGTTTTTTTATTGTTTTAGCAATCAAAAACACGTTACCTACGGGATAACCACTAGTTCAATTGAATAGCTTTTTCACCCAATGCCGTGTCATTTAGGTTTTCGAATATAATTTCTTTTAAATAAATGTCTTTTTTCATGCAACCGTGTTGGCTATGTTCACTGTTCAACAACCGTGTCATATAGGTTCACCACAAAGCAGTGTCAGTTAGGTTATTGAGTATTCTTTTTTAAAAAATGAAGGTGTCTATCACCCATTATCCGTGTTAGTTAGGTTCACCACCTAACAACCCTGTCAGTTAGATTATTGGTACTGTTTTTTTAAAAAGTAAAGAGTTTTTTATCGTTTTAACAATTAAAAACATGTTACCTACTTTTCCGCGGTAACAATTTGAGCATGGCCCTTTTTTAAAAAAGTAAACAGTTTTTTATCGTTTTAACTATTAAAAACACGTTACCTACTTTTCCGCGGTAACAATTTGAGCATGGCCCTTTTTTTGATTTTTATCGTACTTCTCGCAATTTTTAAAAGCTTCAGACCTAACTCTACTTGGATGTAGGGTGTTTTAGGATTGTAGGAAATTTGTTTTTTGTTGTGAAAACTATTTAATTAACTTATTAATAATGGAAAGAATATAAACTTATTTATATAAAGAATATAAATAAAACTTAAAAAAAAAATTTTAGAACTAACTCGATTTAGTTGTTGGGTGTGTCAGTTTTATATAACTAGTATTCCATAAAAGCAATTAACCTTTGTAAAGAGTGTTATTGTGGCATATATATATATATATATATATATATATATATATATATATATATATATAGCTGCTTATAAAAATGGATGTCAGAATACTGTTCCGTAATAAATGGCAAAAAAGTGTAAATTATCATAATAATAGATTTAATCTTCTGCAGGTTAACATTCTTTCAACAATATAATATGGCACATAATAAAACCTAAAAGTTGTTAAAATCATAACCTTTGTAAAAGCCTCGAAAAATCAGATGTACCACATGGTGAAAAATTTCTTGATAGTAAAAGGCTTGTGGCTCACCTAGGGTGTGGATAGGAAAAGGTATGGAGGGGAAAATCATATGCATTTCCAAAAACATTGACTTCTTGGTCGAGTAAATATACGATGTAAATTGTTTTCGATTTTTCAAATAATTTTTTTTTAAATAACTTATTAAATGCCCAGCAGCAATAATCCAAAATGTAAAAGCAGGGAGAGTATGGGAAGTATAGTAAAATCCAAAATAAAAATGACCGGCATTACCTCAAAATTAATAGTGTTTTTGATCGCTGATTTTTTTTTTTTTAAACGTCCGACTATTGTGCACACTTGGGCTAATGCAGACGATTGGATGATTTATAGCGTATGAAAATGCCAAGCCCTGGCTGGGAATCGATCCCAGGTCCTCGGGGTGAAAGTCCAGTACACTATCAACTAGGCCACTGAGGCAGCTCTTGATAGCTGAAATGATGAATTTTTTTTAATACTAAAGGATATAATGTTTTCACTACAAGAACAAACAAAATAATAAGTATTAAAATTAGATAATGCCTATTAAAATGTGATAATGTATGTGAGTAGTAAGTCGGTATCGTAAATGGTAATGTGTATGAGAAGTAAGTCATTGTAGGAAATCTAGTATGTTCCGTGCAATGTAAAGAACAATGACATCACAATATAGTTCTGTATAAAACAGCCTAAAGTCATAAGTAATCTTAAAAAAGAAATATTTTCTGTAAGTGAATGTGTGTTAATTAGATAGTAAGGTATATAATAAAAGAACATAATATTAAAAAAGCGCTATTTAAAAAAACAATTACTGTGTGCCAATAAAATAATGTATTGTATTATAACTTATAATTAGGCTACAAAAAATATGTTATGAATATTATATCTGATACATTCTTCAAACGGAAGTCTCAATGCTGGTTAATTGTGTAGAGAAATACAGTCCATGTTGTTGACTCCTTTTCTTCCATATACTTGCTAATAGTTCTAGAATAGTTTTCTATTCTAATAGTTCTAGAATCATGTTAACTTCATTGAAAAATTTGTTTCTCATTTCCTTTACTTGTTGAACTATACCAATGTAATGTGAGTATACATCCCAAAAGGAGAATGCTAAGCTATGGTTTTATTTCTTGTACAAAGAGAGGCATTTATAATTTATATACCTTTTTACTCTATTAGACATCGTAAACTGTTGTTATTATAAAGACATGCTAGTTAATTTTAAATATTCTTATTTATAATGATTTCAATGTCATTATTTTATAGGTATTTTGTGTTCAAATAATAAATATACAATTACACATAAGAACATACATACTACCACAAGTGTGTTTAAGAAGGACTACTATGAAATATTAGGTCTTTCTAGAAATTGTTCTGCAAAAGACATAAAAAAAGCTTATTTCGAGCTTGCCAAAAAATATCATCCAGACACAAATAAAAATGATCCTAATGCTGTAAAAAAATTTCAAGAAGTTTCTGAAGCATATGAGGTAAGTTATGTTTTCATGACATTGTTATAACTTGTGCCTTTTGTAAAATGTATTTTAAAAAAAATATATGATGTGATTCATAATGATTCATAATAAATTCAAAATAAATTAATGTGATTCATGATTTGGCTATTCATTAACCTTAATTACGTAATCTAAACAGAAAAGTTAACAAGTTAAGACTTTACTATAATTTAAAATGTTGTGTTTCATATTTTTCTAATTTTAAACACACACACACACTATTATTAAGTTGTGTTTCATCTTTTTTCTAATTTTTGACACATATATATATATATATATATATATATATATATATATATATATATTATTATCTGCGCATAGACCCTGTTGGATCATGCAAAGCACTCCGACTCATGTCATGTTCCTTCTAATCCTCCACACCTCTCTCATCCTGTCCCCATGGATCCTCTGGGGATTTCATTCTCTGGGACCTTCCAACCGAGCATCTTTCTCCTGTATGCGTGTCTATCTTCAACATCTGTTGAGTCTATTCCTGCGTCATGTAGACTATCATGTAGATATATATATATATATATATATATATATATATATATATATATATATATATATATATATATATATATATATATATATATATATATATATATATATATATATATATATATATATATATATATAAATAATATTAGGCCTACATTAAAAATTAATGCTGACCACCATTAGCTTTTAAAATTAGAGCTGTATTGGTGAAAATTAACTGGCCTGTTGCTAAGATGAAGTATAATTAAATATTGTGCACTCCACTTGGTAAACCATTTGTTTGGCAATATGCTTTACAACACACATACACAGGCAGTATCTTACTGTAGTGGACATGTTTGTATTCACTGATATCTTTCAAGTACAGCTTTCAAGTACTTTGGATGCAAGATTTACTAATTGGATTTAATAGGTTGTATAATAATTTGTTGATTAAAAGTTACGTTCTATTTAGTTAGGAATCTAACTTAATTTTTGGTACTAGGTATTAAGTGACGACACTAAAAGGAAAGAATTTGATGCATGGGGAACTACATCAGAACAAATGGGCATGGGAGGAAATGCTGGTATGGGCCAGAATCATGGAGGTTTTACAAACCAGTCATGGCAATTCCGATCCACAATCGATCCTGAAGAGTTATTTAGAAAAATTTTTGGTGAAAGTGGATTTTCCGGCAATTTCCAAAATCAAGATTTTGCAGAATCCAGTTTTGGATTTGGCGCAGCACAAGAAGTAAGTATTATGTTATTATTTATTTTTATAATTTCAAAAAAATGTTTGTGATAAATGCTAATTTCTAATTAGCAATGATTACAATAATTATTTTGCAGAACTTGCTATTTATATTTGCTGTTTATTCTATAGATAACAATGAAAGTCACTTTCCAACAAGCAGCACGAGGAGTTCAGAAAGACATTCATGTTAATGTAGTTGACACCTGTCCTAAGTGCAGAGGTTCTAGAGCTGAGCCTGGTACTAAAGCAATACGTTGTACTTATTGTAATGGCTCAGGCATGGAAACTATTACAACCGGTGAGTTAATAATAGGCCTAGTAATCAATTTGCAATATAAAAAACGGAAAGTATATAAAAGCATATATTTGGAATATAATATATTGTGGAAATTAGGTCAGACCAAAAAAAGTCAAATTATGGAGTGGACTGTGAATAATCTATGATACACCTTTTGAATATGTGCATACTGTACTCTGTTGCTAATTTTATTATTTTATTCTTAGGTGTCATAGTTTAAAAAAACTAAAGTGTTAGTTTTATTAAGAATAATTATAATAATGATATTAAGAAGAAGAAGAATACACTAAAATGATTATAATGTAAAAGATGTTTTTTTAGAACTAAATAGGGCAAGTTATTTATTTTAAGACACCTCATGACAGCTAAGATTTAATCGCATACTTCTTTCTTCCTACCTTTTTCTATGTTGTTACGTATTGTTTATATTGTTACATGTAGCTATATCAGCATGTTATAAACTTCAAACACAATAATATATCTAATAAACACAACAGATGAATATACAATATAAGCTAATGACCGTAAAGACAATAATTATTTTGTAATTTCATTTAATTATATAATATATTTAACATTACAACTAGTATACTAAGTTTAGTTTTAATAATTTGACTAAGTTGAAGCAGATCCGAATATAATATGAGATTCTAGAGATGCCAATTCAGAATTTTGATTCTGAGTTTACAATTCAGAATTGAACTTCTAGCCGTGGGTGTAGTGGTTGAGGAGAATGGAGGAGGATTTAAATATGTACATTGATATAATCTTTAACTCACTCTGTTAACAATTGTGAAACTAAACCGAAGATAACTGACCTCTCCTCCTAAATGCCATGGAGAGTTTGCATATGTACTGAGATTAAGAATTAGTATGTTTCTATTCTTAGTTTTATGTTATTAGAATTAATTTTAATTATAGGCAAATAATCACAGCTTAACTGGATTTGATAACATGTAATAATGATAATTATGTAATAGGTTATATTACAGTTGTTTTGACAGTTAAAATAATGTGTGAAATTAAAAAATAATTGTTTAAGCTTTTTTGGTATCTAAAAGCAGCAATAATTGTAGTAAAAACCCCAGGATACAGTTTTTTTTTACCCTTAATTAAAAAAAAAAATCACTTTATTTTCATGAACAATTGTATACATTTTCATATTTTTGTTAGTTAGGAGCCCCAAAAAAGTTAGTTACAAGGAAAAAAGATCAGTTCAACTGATCAGTTCAAAAACATGAATAAATTGACAAAAAAATCAAGCATTTTTAGAGTTTAAACTCAGTGCAGTCTGTAGTGCAATATTTCTCTAAAAATGTCAGAGGTTTATAAGAATTATACAGATAGATAGTGCTAGGCATCTAAAATTTAATATTTTTTAATATTATATTAAAAATGTGTGCTAGGAGGATAGGACTAAACTTGTTCTAAACTCACTATATTGTTTATCCTTCTATGGCTTTTGCACCATGATAATGCACTTGTTAAAACTCAATTGCTTGTTTGTGAATTTTTGACCAAAAACAACACTAATGATGCACTAACATCCACATTTGTGACTTTTTTCTGTTCCCAAAAATAAACAGAACATTAAAGGGCTGTCATTTTATAAGCATAGATGAGATTAAAAGCGCATTGATGAGAGATTGCTGTCTCAAAGATCAAATTCCAGAAATGTTTCATGGATTGGAAGAAATGTGCAGTATATAATAGGGACTGTTTTGAAGTAATAACATTAATGTATACGAATAAATAAAACTTTAAACAAAAACAAAACTCATGTGTTTTAACATACCTCATACACACACACACACACACACACAAGGTGTAGCTAAATAAATGATAGGTTTAATATGACATTCTTTTTTTTATTTTTTCACAACTTTATTATTTATAAAGTTGCTTCCTTACCACTCCCAAGCAAATTTTCCTTTTGTCAAAACAGCGTTTCAAGTCATTTTCTGAAATAATGCTTAGGTCTCTATCGCTTCCTCAATTTTCTTTCAAATTTCATTCCTTTCGACAGTGATTTTACTTTTGGGAACAAAAAAAGTCACAAAGAGCAAGGATAGGTGAGTAGGGTGAGTGTTCCAACATATGGATCATGCTTAGCCAAAAATGTCTTTACAACCAATGCAATATGGGTTGGAGTGTTGTCTTGATGAGGAATCCATGACTGGTTTTTCCACAACTTAGGTTTCTTTTTTTTGCTCATTAATGGAGTGTAGTTAGGCTCAAGATAATAATTCTTATTCATGGTTTGACCGTCAGGTACACAATTTACATATAAAATCTCATGAATATAAAAAAACAATCATCATGGCTTTAAAATTTTGATTTTGGCATTCGAGTTTTCTTCAGTCTCGGTGAATGAAGGTATTTCTAGTGCACTGACTAGTACTTAGTTTCTGGATTATAAGTAAGGAACCATAATTCATTACTTGTTACTATACTTCCAAGAGTTTAAAGTCTTTTTTTGATTGATTTCACAGTGTCAGCACTGATATTCATTTGAGAGTCCTGTTCAAGTTGACGTTTTTGGACACCATTTTTTAGCATACTTTTCATGTTAAAATGTTTATGCAAAATCTTCCGAACTGATTCCTTGTTGATTCTGACAATCTCAGTGACAGCACAAATGCTCAACCAACCATCTGTTTGGATTAAATTGCAGATATTTTCAGTGTTCTCTTCCATCGACATCAAGGTCTTCCTGGATGTGAGTCATTGTCAGTCTCTTCTCACTCTTCTTTAATCCATTTAAACAACTCAAATACCTGAGTATGTGATGAACGTTCATCATCATACACTTGGTTTAACAAATAATAATGAGTTTTTTAGCGTACTTACTGAGTTTCAGTAAAAACTTCACATTAATGTGTTGCTGTTTTAAAACACTAGGTTCAGTATGAACAAAGGCTACAGCATGACTGAGGGGTTGGCAGTCATATGACAGGCAGGAATAGAGAGAAGGGATGTCACCTGACATGGCAATATAGTTAAAGTGATCTAGAGGTTAGGATCGGTACTCATTTTTCCAATAGAAATTAGCTGATGATTTGTTTTCCCAAAGCAACAATTAGTTTATTATAATTTTACTGTTATTGTTGTTTGCACTGAATAAACCATGTTTAATAAAATTTATGTTAAAAAAATATTATTTTAATATGTTTCAGGGCCATTTGTAATGAGATCAACTTGTCGATACTGTCATGGAACTAAAATGCTTATCAAATATCCTTGTGTGGAATGTGAAGGGAAAGGCAGTACTGTGCAGAGGAAAAAAGTTACAGTACCTGTCCCTGCAGGTGGGTTTTCCTATGTGATAGTAATTTTTTCACACACACACACACACACACACACACACACACACACACACACACACACACACACACACACACACACACACACAAATACTTCAATTAATTTTGTGAGTTCTGAACATTTTTATCATAAAAACAATAATTAGTTGTATGGTAACTGAATTAATTTTGGGTTTGGTTTAAAACAGGTATTGAAGATGGTCAGACTGTTAGAATGCCAGTTGGAAATAAAGAAATCTTCATCACTTTCCATGTAGAAAAATCTGACTATTTCCGTAGAGATGGAGCTGATGTGCATACAGATGCTGAAATCTCATTATCACAGGCAGTTTTAGGAGGTGCTGTTAGAATACAAGGCATATATGAAGATCACACAATTCAGGTGATAAAACGTTTGCTATAAATTTGTAATGCAGTAGGTGTCTCTTTTTGTAATCTGACATCTACGGGACCAGACACTCATGGAATTGCAGCAGTTTTCTGGAGTACTGGGGGTCAATAGAAAAACATACATTTTACATAGTACTGTGTTTTATCTTTAGTGAAAAGGAAAGCAAAAGTACATAATGCATTACTTTACTGTATACAATAATCGCTAGTCATTCTAACATTTTTCCCCTAATTTTAGCAATAAACTAGTGTTTGGAAGCGACGAGACAGGCTTCATAAATAAGTTACTTTAATTTTAGAATTTTTATAATAAAGGAAAATACTGCAACCATGACAAATAAAATGAGTGATCATTGATGATAATTGGGTTAGTAAAATTAGGAAAGTTTTGGCTGTAAAAGTGTCATAATGTTTCAGATTTTAATCATTTTTAAAAAATTTTCTTGAACATATTTTTTTAATTTGTATTAAAGAAGCACATTATAATCACGAAAAAATGAGTAATTTTTGTTTAGTAGTATAGGCTGTAGACATGTAAATGTTTAAATTTTACCCAGCCACCAATGACGATACGATCTTCCTCTGTAGGCACTTCTGCTTATAACTATCACAAACATTTAAAAATTGGTGCATCCGACTACTGAAGTTGTCAAAGTGGTGAGTGTCCTCTTAGGAATTTAAGAAATCTCTCCTAACCAGGATTTTTTAAAGAATCAACGAGGTACAAAAATGCCTTTTAGTAGATAAACTACTTATTTTACTGTCTTCTTGTAACTGTTTACATACTTCAGTACTTTATAACAACCGAAGAATGAACACTGCTGTTGTATGATTCAAAACGTTTCTCCGAAATAAAGTTTCCAAAATCCTTTCCATAAACACATGCCCCAAATTTTTTTAACCCCAAAAAAAGTGAAGTTTATGCAAAACTGTCTACTTACACTTCATAATGTAGAGTTGGCCGCCCTCCAGCCCCCCTTGACTGATTGCAACTATTTCTTTCCCAAGCTTTTATCTAAACTGCTGTTCTACATACGTTGTTTATAACAAGTAGTGTATCAGCAGTTTCATATTTTTTCTGTGTTTTTGTTAATAGTGTTTACCCTTTGGCTGTACTCTCTTTACAGTCTTTAAAACTAATAATTAAAATGATAATTTTTAATTCCTGACAGTCCTGACTAACGAGACTGTACTGTAATGGCAGTTGATTTTAAAATATTTATAAATTTGTAATACAAACTTGTAAATCCAAACTACGAGGGTTGATCAAATATAAACGAGACTGACTTTCTAAAAACTTTTCCGTTGGACATTGAACTCTAAAGGGTGGGGTTTCAGGTAGCCTGGGAGGTTTGGGACGGGCGTAGATGGGCAACATTTCCGTTCGGACCCTTCAGTATAAAACTATACAATGAGTGAGAATGAAGTGCACGTTTCCGTGGAGCAGAGAATTATTATTAAGTTTTTGGCCAAGGAGGGGGTCAATCCGACTGAAATCTTTCGTAGATTGACGGCGCAATACGGGGACAGGACCCTGTCAAGAGCTCGCGTTTTTGCTTGGCACAAGGAATTCGCGAAGGACGGAAGCAGTAGAAAACCTCAGCCATGATCGTCGCCCGACCACTTCCGTCCACGGACGAAAACATTGATGCTGTTCAGAAGCTCCTGGACGAAGACAGACGTATATCGCTGCGATTTATTGCAGATGAACTCCAGTTGAGCTATGGTAGCGTTCAAAAAATAGTTACATCAAACCTGGAACTCAGAAAAGTATCTGCAAGGTGGGTTCCACGAATTTTGACCGACGTTCACAAACGGAATCGTTTGGAGATTTGCCAGCGACTATTGACCCAATTTGAACGAGATGGTGAGGCATTATTAAACCGGATTGTCACCTGTGACGAAACATGGGTTCACCATTACACTCCCGAGTCGAAACAGGCAAGTATGGCGTGGCGGAAGAGGGGAGAGAGGGCGCCTCTGAAGGCCAAATCACGATCGTCGGTCGGGAAGGTAATGGCCACTGTATTTCCTCCATCAACGACGCACAATAAATGCACAATATTATTGCGATGTTTTAGAGGCATAAAACAGTCTTTTCAGTAGGAAAAGGAAATCTAAAACCGCGAGAAACGTCATTCTTCTTCACGATAATGCCCGACCACATTCGGCGAACGCTACGAGGCTTAAACTCGATCAAATTGGCTGGGAACCAATGGAACATCCCCCATACAGTCCAGACTTATCACCCTGTGACTATCACCTGTTTGGGCCACTCAAAGAGGCGCTTGGAGGCCAGCGTTTCGAAGACGATTCTGCGGAGGAGACCTTCGTGCTCCAATGGCTCAATGAACGCCCGAGAACTTTTTACGAAGATGGAATTAAAAAACTTCCAATCCGGTGGGAAAAATGTGTTACTTGTGCGGGAGACTATGTTGAAAAATAAGTTGTATCAAGAATAATTTGTAAGTAAGCAATAAATTTTTTAAAAAATCAGTCTCGTTTATATTTGATCAAGCCTCGTAATTTGAGCTGAAATGAAGCTTGTTTAGATTTGGGATATTCTGAAAAGTGCATGTGATATATTAACATATAGAAAATTATACATATAAAAAAAGTACTGTATATAATTTAGAAATAATGCTACTACTGTTGTAATTTTGTGAACAAGTTTAACGGTATACTTGTTATGTATGGAAGTTCTACAAAGTTTATTTGTACCATATCTAAATAAAGTCCTGGTATCTGACATCATTGTGTAAGCATTTATTTGTCACTCAAGAACATAGAAAGTTTTAACTTCTTTTACTAAACCTTTCTGTTACTTTTTTCTCTTGAATAATTTGTTATATTATTGTTCTTAGATTGCTCCTGGCACATCATCCCATACAAGAATTCGTTTAAGTAATAAAGGGATAAAAAAAGTTAATTCATTAGGAAATGGTGATCATTATGTACATATAAAAATTAAAATACCAAAACATTTGACTGAGAAACAGAGAGCTCTGTTACAAGCGTATGCTGAACTTGAAGAAGACACTCCTGGAATTATTCATGGAATAATTTTTAAAAAAGATGGTGAGTATTAATTTCTTTATCAATACATCAGATTTGTCCTGTTTTAGGATTTTACAACTGCAAAAACTATAACTAGTTATTTGAACATTGGTCTTGTGTTAAATTTTGAAATTAAATATTTACTACTTCAAAATTTAAAAGAAAAGCTGTTTATAAAAATTGTTTTAACATTTTTTTTAGTTTCAGTCATGTTTGTTTGTCTAAATTTAACAATGATGTTTTAAATAAATGTAATTTTATAATGTAGGTTTTTTCCTATATCTGCTGTAACAATATTGCTCATTAAGATTTTCACATGTTTGTATATTTTTTTTAATTTTCTGATTTACATCAGTTCTAAAATTTGACATTGGTCATTAAGATTTTCACGTGCTTGTACATTTTTTTTAATTTTCTGATTTACATCAGTTCTAAAATTTGACATTGGTCATTAAGATTTTCACGTGCTTGTACATTTTTTTTTAATTTTCTGATTTACATCAGTTCTAAAATTTGACATTATTGGTCATTAAGATTTTCATGTGCTTGTACATTTTTTTTTAATTTTCTGATTTACATCAGTTCTAAAATTTGACATTATTGTACTAATGAATTTGGAATTGATTTCATATGTGTTAAGAAATTAATTTTGATACATATATTTGATAATTTCATTCATAATTTTGATAGAAAATATAGGCAGTATCTTCAACTGCTTAAAACAAGCATTCTTTTAAGAAAAATGTTAAAGCAGTTAAATTACTTCTCCTCCTTTTTTTATGTTCTAGGGCTTAACATTGATGAACAGCCATTGGCAGGCTCTGAAGAACAATCTAATCCTGGCTTTTTGAATAAGATTAAAAAAGCAATATTTGGATGAAAAAATTTTATGACCTTGTGAGTTGGGATTTTTGGAATAATTTAAATTGGATTGCAGTTTGTAAAATTCTAAACAGTTATTAATTGAGAAATTTAGAATTTTTATGCTACATTTATAATAGTCTTTAATTCAAATTCAATTTTAAGCTTAGGACACCGTGAATTACGGAAACATCAACAAAACAGGTGATCACTGGTATTGTCATATTTGTTATATGTGCCAGACTGACATTACAATTCATTATATATTATATTGAGATTAAAAGTCTAGGTTAACGTGATCAGTAGATTAGCTTGACGGATTATCCAAAAATACAAACAGCTTCTACAAAACATATAAACAGAACATTTTTTTGAATAAAATGATGTCTTGGTACTATTAAAAATTGACCTTTTAGTAATTTTTTTCAATGCTGACAGTGTTACCAGCAAATGTTTTTTTATTGTTAAATATTCACGTAATTTTACCAAAACAAAGTGTTCACATTAAAACACTTTCATTGAATATGGTTAACTTGTCTAAAATGTAATAGTTTTAAAATGCTCTATTAATCTTCTTATAACTGGGTGAGCCTAGAATTTTCTAGCTGCCATAAAAACAAAGGTGGACTTGCATTCTATAATTACTACAAGGTTCTAATAAAAACAAAGGTGGACTTGCTATGCAGCAGTAATTAGCCTAAGCTTATTAGAAATATAATTACTTATTAATGTTTGTTTTTTTAGTTACATGTACAGTAATTATAATATTGATTGTTACAGTATCTTACACATTTCAAAACCTCAATTTTCAATTCAAAAAATTCTTTATTGTCAAAATGCTTTCTATAAGTTTGCCTTTTCCTTAGCCACATACCATACTATTTCATCTATAGTAGCTATGGAACAAATTATGATGCAATCAGTCTAGAGACTAGAACAGCTGTACACAACCTTTGGACTGCAAAGCTTTTCTGTGTGGCCCACATAAGATAAGCATAATTAAAAAAAATAATTAATTAATTAATTGACAAACCCATCATGATGATTGTGTCTTCATTTCGACAACATATCCATTTACCCAGGTTTCGTCACCTGTGATGATAGTTTTCATAAAGATTTCATCGTTGTTAGCCCAATGAAGCAATTCTTGGCTAATACAATCATCCTTACGGTCCTTCTGAAGCATTTCCCATGTTTCAGATAGAGATTTACCGATGTTAAACCAAAATTTAATGTTACAACGTTACTCCTTCATTTTCACTACGCAGCAGAGCTGACTGCATGTGTTTACTAAACCGGTTCTGTTCACTAACTGATCAATTGCCGCAATGCATCATGAGCCTCATTTTGTTTCTAAATAATACAGCTAGGTGTAACGTAGCACATGAATTTAAACTTAAAAAAATTCAGTATTTTTTTGAACAGACTTGTATTTTTGTTTATGAAACACATATTTTAATTCATTTTATTTTCTATTTTACCAGGTAGTAAACATTGTACTTCTGAACCCCAAGATGTTCTTAATTCCATTCGAGATGCACTTTCAGAAAACAAAAGTACACTAGAGCCACCTCTGCCTGAAGAAATCGGTAAGAAAGTTGCAGATAATTTAGAAGAACAGCCATCAGATACAAAAAGGGGCGAAATGTCATAGATTGTAGAAAGCTTATAAGCTTAGTAGTACATTATATGTTAAGAAAAAATATATAGGATCAGTTAAAATAAATAAAGTGCATATTTCAGTTGTATAATTTTTTACTGTAGCCCCTCTTTGGTTTATTCAGACATATGGTTTAAAGGAAGAAAGTATTTTAAAAATTTATAATTTGTATAAATAAAAGTTTGTTATAAATGAAACTTCATATTGGTTACTAATGTGTAGTCTTCTTGTTATATGCTATTTGTACAAAGCCAAAGACATTTATGTTGTTATTTAAATAATATAACTTCTTGAATACAGTATAAAAATTCAACAGTCGTAATTATTTATGAATCCTTCTCCTGTGTCTAGCTAGTGATTTATTAAGTTGTATAACAAATCAGCACCTGCTTTAGGCACGTGTGACCATTGCAGCCATACCAGACCTTGTGCTAAGAATAAACAAAAATTAAAAAAATAAAAGGCTTAAAAAATTAAGTTAACTACAGCATTACTCAAAACAGAATTTAAGAGTTAAGTGGACTGCAATAGGGAGGAGGAACAATTGACAAAGGAATGTGACTGACAATGGGTCAGCCAAGGCATACATAAATTGAGTGTGGAGATAAACACAGACAAGGAGCATGCAGCTGGCATATTATTTCCAAGTGGTACCTAGCACTATTCCTTACTATCAAATATGTTTAGAAAGAAATTGAGTTATTGGAATTCTTTCCTTAATGGTTTCAGTAAAAAAGTTGTCAAATATATATATATATATGTGTGTGTGTGTGTGTGTGTGTGTGTGTACACATATTTGATAAATCTGCTAATCAATTCAGTACATAAATATAGTGAATAAAAAGAACAGTTTATAAATATGCCAAAATATAGTGGGTGAAGGAATACATGGTACTGTACATATTACTTTTAACATGACACTTATGTCTTCTATAATCGGTTTGTGTTCCTTATCATGTACACTAACAAAACATACACTTTATATTATGTTAAGTACTCAAATGTCCATTTCCTGTTTAAATGTAGGTCTATTAGAGACTACAATAAACACAGTGTTGATGGTTTAGACTTGTTGTTTATATGCAGGATTTGTTTATGAAGAGGTGGTGCAGATGCATTGCAATTAGTCAAAATTTATTACATGACAGCCATTAGTATATAATAACACACTGCCAATTTCAGTAAGACAAAGCAGCTGAAGTAATTTATTTATGGAAAAATCTTACTTTATTCTTTAGTAAAGTTATTAAACCTTATTACAATTTAACGTGCAGTTGAAAAACTTCAAAACAAAACACTGTGATTTGTTAGCTTGTATTTACCCAAAATTGTTAATGTGTAAGGAATGTTATGTTTACAGTGATTTAATATTCACTTACTTCACAATTCAGCCAATCAAAGAACATTGTTTACATATATTGTTGATTATGGTTGTATAACAAATAATCATAATTTATTCATACAAATCAGATTTTATGTCATTAACTGTTGTATATAATTGCTCTGAAGGTGGCAGTTCTAAGCATGTGAACCTTCTCAACTATTGAAAATATGGCAGATATAAAACTACCCACAATGCTCATTTCTAAAATAAACAAAACTTCTGTATGTCTCTCCTTCTTCCAGAATTGTATGGGAGTAGTGCAACTGTAAAAGTGATTTATCAAATTTATTTTATAGTATAGCATATTAGAAAAAAAAACGTCATGGAAACACTATTAATGAGTCACTATCACGCTCTCTGAAAGAGATTGTTGGCCTCTGGTTCTAAAACAAATCCTGGTTGCCATCAAATACCTGGTCCAGCAAATGTGGCATTAAGAGGAACTTGTGATAAGCTGTATCAAGAAAACAATTTTAACTTTTCTAGGATTTACTGAAATTATAGTAGAGTTGACACACTTTTGCAGGAATTAAGGAGGTTAAAAACTCAGATTCATGACCATTGCTTTGGATAGAAACACTTAAAATTGAGCACAATTATTGTAGCTGACAAAGTAAAAATATAATCATTAAAAGTGTGAAAGAAACCAAACATTTCTCTTTTATATTAGTTATACCTGATATTGGCAACAAATGACAACTAGGTTTGTAAACTTGTCAAGTCTAGTAAACGGATAGAGACACTCTTGACAATATCAGAAACATTGACCGAAACTCATTTATCAAAACTAGATGAGATAGCTCTCAATATTAATGGGTGCAGAGGTCAAAGTTATTACAATTGTGAGTATGAAGGGGAGTTCAAGCCTTTGAAGTGTAATCAAAGGGCATTTTATATACTATGTGCCAGTCATAATAGTAACCTTGTGTTATCAGATGCTACAAAAGCAACTACACTTTTTGGTGTAACTCAAAGAATAATATTTCACTTATTAACAACATAATCACCATTAAGATTGAGGCAATTGTTATATATGTCAATAAGCTTTCTAATCCCCTCTTCATATTTTACTGCAGTCCCCTGTCAAAAACAAAAACAAAACACTAGTAAGTTGACATGGGCTATAACATGTTGTAATTCTCATTAGTCTAGAACTGCAGCCTTCATAGCCCAAAGTTCAGTATGGAGATGGAATTTGCTCGATTTTAAATCAGGGCTATATGTCAGGTGTTAAAAAACTTCTTCTGGGGGAGCAGTTTTAACACCCACCATGCAGACCAAACCTAGCACCATCCAACTGCCAGCTGTTCTCGCACATGAAGCATGAGCTTGGTGGTAAGCGCTTTAAAACTGATGACGACATGAAATATTGTGTACAGTTATGGCTGTCATCATTGGTGTGATCGTTCTCTAAGGAAAGATTGGATAAGTTTTTCAAGTGCTATACACGTGTCTGAACATTGGTGGAAACTGTAAAAGAAGTAATAGATATCATTTTTCATGAAAAAATTTGTTTACACACCTTTTTGGATACGCCTTGTATAACTGAATCCAGGTTGTATTTCCGATCACAATAGACTTCAAAAGATCTTCACCTTTAGCATCATAATAGGTGAGCAACATTAAGCGCTGATGTTACTTGTGGTCATCAGACATTTTTGGAACCCAGCAAGCTCACCGTTCTTTTGTAATGTAAGTGTTCTAAGATTATATAAACACGATGATACTGAAACCAGGAATTTTCTCACACAGCTTGTTTCTTTGAACCTCCTATTTTTTTTTAAACACTTGATAACTTTATGAACACTATTGTAATAGATAATAAACTTCCTGTTATAACAGACTAGCATTTGAAACACTGGGAAACTTGTGTTTAGCTACAGAATCAATTGTAACAGCGAAGATTTAAAATTTCCACTACACTATGCAGTTCCCAGCTCCTATTTACTGTATTTATACGCACAATCAGAGGTTGAAAAAAACAGCCCTCATAATTTATAACTTCTACAATGTTTTAGACAATAAAATTTTTAAGATTTCTGGCAGAAAGAATATGAATATATGTAATGTACATACTTTGTGACATTTAATTTCTTCAATATAAAGTCAGCAAGACTACTTATTCCATATACATGCACTGCAAATTAATTTTCTTACTTTGTAAAAAAAGAGAACGTTAATAATATTATAACTCTCGCTATAATTTTTTACAAAAAACAAAACAAAAGTAGAATGGACTTTTAAAAAACTTGCCACTTTTATAGAGTGTAAAAACAAAACAATGATGGGTAGGGGCAGTCTTTCAGGTCAGTTTGTTGGGAGATTTTGTATTCATATTTTCAACAAAATATTTGCTAAATACATTTTATTTCACAATTCAACAAATATTACAATTACATCAACGAGAAGAATTCGTCATTAAGCCTAACTTTAATGCCAAACATGTAAATCCTCGAGTAGCTGAAACTCTAAGCAATGCTACATTAGTAGATGCCAGAATAACTGCGCCTTCTAAATACATAGCGTAAGCAATTCGAACTGGTCCGTAAGTTGATGCCACACCTCCAGCAGCAGTAAAATCTAGAGGGAATAGAAAGACCTCAGGAAACTCTTTTCCTCTCGCAACACCAAATAGTAATAAACCAGTTGTATAGTACACAGGAATTGCAAAGAACGGAAAGAGTTTCAACCAAGATGGTGGAGGTGGTAATGTTTCAGGAGTAAATATTTCTTCCGGCCATTTTGGTTTGTCTCCAGAATGAGCTGAAATCAAACGTAACAAATGTTAACAGTAAAATATATTTAAAAACTGGGTTGCATATAATATTTCCCCTATCAGATACTATTTAAATTTAAACAATCGTGACAGTCGAACATCTAACTGATGTAATAAAAATGAATATTCAAGAAATATTTCAACAACATAAATCAAACGGTGCAAAAACTGGTTTTGGTAATGCTACACAAATTTGTTACAAGCAAAAAACATTCTAAAATAATAATAGTTTCAAAATTCATAACTTTGGATTAAATAATTAAAAGAAAAATAAAGTATTAGCAGAAAGTGTATAAATGCAGAAACAACAGAATAACAATAATTTTCAATTCAGTACACAGTAACCTACTACTGTACATTTTTTTTTTTAATTTAGTTTAAATAATACATTGATCTTACTTCTAAAAACAAATTCTAAACCATGATTTTTGGCACAATGGCAACATGAATTTAACAATCGGTACTGAATGGCACATTTTCATCAGCTCTACTTACCACGTTTTATTTTGTTTTGTATCCGCTTCACTTTCTTTTTACCGACTCGAGCAAAATGATGTAACTTTACAGCACACAAAAGCCCGACATTAAGAATTAACAGAAAATGTATAGGGATGCCCAGGCCAGCAAATACAATAGCACAAATACGACCAATAATTGTTCGAGGTACTGGAGCACCAAAACCTGTAATAAAACCACAATATTGTACAAACTTTCTCACATTCAATTAAATATTTGACAAAGATTTACTGTTACACAAAACCATCTAAGCACTGAAACAAAATATACATGTTGCTATTTTTTAAAATATCCAGTTTAGATGCTATCGACAAAACAGATCAGTGTTGAACCGTTTGCTACAAGGACATCAGTTTTGAATCTTCCTAAAGACCAAAATTTAAGTAAAATATGAACCAAAAATTTTTATCAAATCTGAACACAAATTTAGTATTTTAGGATGAAATTTGACCAAAAGTAAAATTTTTATCAATTTTTTTAAGACCATTCCAATACTCTCCTCATGAGCTCATTCCTTACGTCACTTTGTTTTTTGACAAAAAGCTTAAGTTTAAAAATGATAAAGATATTGTGTTCAGGTTTGATATAATTTGTTTAATTATCTTTTTTACCCAAAACTGGTCACACTTTTTTGTACTGTTACAAAAAATATACAAAAAGAGAAGAGGCAGAAGGATAGATAGAGGATGATCTAGTCTACCAGAAACAATTTTGAGAAGTAAGAAGAATACAGCAGACTCCTGATTATCTATGGGTCCCAAAAAAATATTTTCTTATTAATATAAATAATAATACTTTTTGAGAACAAATTATCGCTAACCTTATTTTATGCATATAGCAAAAAATTTCATGTATTGCCCCTAATTATTTCAAGCAGGCCTACAACAATACAATGCATGCTAACTGTAGGTCTAATGTTCAACTGTTAAAGTATTGTAAACAAGGATAAACAAAGAAGAAAGTGAATATGAAGAGGACACCTACAGTTGTGCAAAACACAAATGATTTATTAAGCTGCTGTACATCATGTTGATGGACTGCTGCAATACTTAAAGGAATAAGAAGATGCCTTACTGGCTGAAAAACGTATGCTATGTAAAGTATGTTTTTGTGTAAAAAAAGTGTTTGTTACAAAAAAAAAACAAATAAAAAACATGTTACTGATTATTTTGAGAAAAGATAAACTGTAGCCTAATTTATTTATTTTGTAAACATTACTTTATAAACATTTCAAATACAATTGTACAATATTCTTATATATTTATTATTTTTTACTTTATTCCCTAAATACTTTAGACATACAGTACAGTACTGTAAATAACTTTCAATTGCTATAATTTTTATTACTTTGTTCATAGTAGTTTATTCTTAAAAAAAAAACATGCAGGGGTGTGGACTAGCTGCACCTATTGAGAGGATTTAGACGTCCCTCGCGGTACCTGAGTCTAACAAACAATTACACTTACGACTTTAATTTTTTACACTCACACTTACATTTAGGGAGGCGATAATAGTCTCAATGTGATTTTCACCTTAAAATAACAAAACAAAACTCTTCAAATAAAATAAAGCCTGCATTTATATAATAAGTTTTTTTTTACATTTTTAACCTATTTGCCGATTGCATTTTCCGTGATGTTCGTGCCACACAATGCTGCTTATGACTGAGAGTCTGTGTAATTAGTTTTATTATGCTCATACCTAATGTTGTCAGCAATGATGTTGCAAACAACAGGCACCCAGGATATGTCCAAATAGTTCCTTTTTGAGGATAACCTGAACTGACAGCAGCAAGAATTAGGCTTTCGTGGTGGGCTGTATAAAGTTCTATAGTTTCTCTCCAAATGGGCTTCTCAGGAACAACATTTCGCAAATCTGTAGCTAGACCAATGATAAGCGATGTTTGCTGCTTACTTAACTCCAACGCCTACAAAATGTTTTAAGCACATAAAACCATGGATGTTTATTCTTTTATTCAAAATGATTACGTAAAATAAAGGATCAATGTTATGATAAAATGTCTTTAAATGAAACAACATAATTCATACATATTTCGATTTAGAAGCAATATTTATTTACAGTTTAACACCACTTTTTTAAAATTCAATGTTATCTTTTTGTAACTAGGTTTTAATACTTCCAACATTATTTTCAATTTCTGTTTAATTTCCATCATCTTTACAACGGTTAGAAAAATTATTGTTATTTTTTTTTTTAGTTTTATCATTATCATATACTCTACTAAAAACATTAGCATAAAGGGTGCTAAAATCATAAACAAATCATAAAATAATTGGATTTCGTATTCAATTATTTTCCCAAAAAATGTTGTCAACAAGTTACAGAAAAATATTTAAAACTAAACTAATTTTTTAAAATCAATGCATCAAATTTGATCATCTACAAAGAATTACAATTCAAGTAAATGTTCAAAATTTTTAAAAAATACACCTCAAGTAAATTGGAAAAACAAAACAATCCTGACAGTAGTCACAGTTTCCAATGATCCAATTTTGAAAAACCAGTTAAGTTATTCAGTTTCTTTTTTTACAACTCCTAAGCCAGATTTTTTGGGAATAGTCATCCATACATTTTGTTAGGGCCTACAATTGAACAAAATTTGAGCAAATTCTTTAGAGCCAAATTTGAAAATTCCTGGATTTTTAAAGTTAAAACCCCAAATAAAGTTTAAAAACCTTTTTTTTTTTGAAAGATAAAAAATGGTGTCGAGATTAGAACAAATCAGTCCTATATTCCAAATCTCATCAAAATCAACCAATTAATGTAATTTTTTGTAATGTGCACGGATGGACATCAAGTAAAAATATTTTTTTTTTTTAGACAACCTCAAAATGAACAGATCCATCAAAATCTCGAGATCATTTTTTTTTTCATAAGCACCAAGCTTTTTCATAATGAGAAAGTGTTCTGAATATACAAGGTGTGTTCAGAAAGTAACGAAAATTTTTAAATTTCGCAGGCTTTGAGAGTCCAATTGTCAAACATTTTTTTTAATTACGTTGGTATACATGCCCTTGAAGTATGATAAAACTTTCAGCTGTTTTCATTGTTGACTTTGTCTGTGACAGCCATTAAGGTTAGATGTGTTTCTATGAGCTCAGTGATTTTCGTTTGTTAAAAGAAATGGATCAAAGAATTTGTATTTAAAAAATGGAATAAAGTGTAACAAAGTGTGTGAAATGTTAACAAAGGCCCATGGAGTGGTATAAGCGTTTCCAAGAATGCCGTGAAGACGTTGAAGATGACGAATGCCCTGGACACCCCAGCAGATCAACAACCGATGAAAACGTGGAAAAAGTGAAAGAAATGGTTATGAACAATCGCTGAATCACAATTAGAGAGGTCACTGATGATGTTGGCATATCGACTGGATAATGTCATGACATTGTTTCCAATATTTTGTGTATGAAACGCGTGGCAGCAAAATTCGTTCCAAAATTGTTGAATTTTGAACAAAAACAGCGGCGAATGGAAGTTGCTTAGGAGTCACTAAATGAAGTCAACGACGATGCAGAATTACTGAAACGTATTATAACAGGTGACAAAACATGGGTTTACGGATATGATGTCGAAAATAAAGCTCAATCAACCCAGTGGAAGCCAAATCATTCTGGCTCGCCAAAACCGAAAAAGGCTTGACAAGTGAGGTCGAACGTGAAGGTTATGCTCACTGTGTTCTTCAATATTAATGGCATAGTACATCATGAATTCCTGCCACCAGGTGAAACAGTCAATAAGAAGTACTACCTACAAGTTCAACGCCATTTTCATGAAGCAATCCGAAAAAAATGCCCAGATCTGTGGAAAAACAATTCATGGCTTTTGCACCACGATAATGCACCAGCTCACACTTCATTGCTTATTCATGAATTTTTGGCCAAAAACAGTACTGTAACGATGCCCCAGCCTCCATATTCACCAGACATGGCTCTGTGTGACTTTTTCCTATTTCCAAAAATAAAGAGAACCTTAAAGGACCGTCATTTTACAGCCGTAGATAACATTAAAAGCGCATCGCTGAAAGAACTAAAAGCTATCTCAAAGATCGAGTTTGAGAAGTGTTTCAAGGATTGGAAGAAGCGCTGGCACAAGTGCATAATCTCCAATAGGGACTATTTTGAAGGCGACAACATCAATGTAGAAGAATAAAGAAATATTTTGTTCAAAAAATTAAAATTCTCATTACTTTCTGAACACACCTTGTATGATATGAACGTTCATTATATAATATTAAGAATATATAATAATAAAATTAATTAATTCCATAATAAACTGACCTGTCTATACTCTTGTGGACCTTCCGTAAAGCAAAACATTAAAGCACCAAATAAGGCCCACGTGAAAACAATACATGCTAGACCAGCTTGGCAAAACACTAAACGTACAACAGTCAACAGTTTAGTTTCAGAATCCTTCCAATCTGAAACTGGTAGAACCCTTAGGCGGAATGGTGGATAAGGAGACGCTTGAACGCCAATGGAACTGAATCCAGTTTGGTTGACACTCGAATGTTTAGCATAATTCTGTGGAACCATATCTCTTTCGTTACGGTATTTATGAACATCATCAGCACTGTCTAACTCAATGGTGTCAAACTTATCCAGATTTTGTAAATGATAACTTCTACCCATATCATCATCAACATCGCCAAGCTCTACATCATCATCGTCCCCACTTTTCCTGCTTATAGAATACACAACTTGCTTAGTATTAGTGTCAGGGTGAATACCATTTGACTTACATTTACTTTCCTCTTTATCTTTTTGCAAAACTTTAACTTTTTCATTAATTCTTTCAACAAAAGATTTATCTCCATCTTTCTTTTTCAACTTCTTTTGTTTTGAATCGCCATTCGGTTCAGTTTCGTTATCATGGTTCACACTATTCTTTCTACAAAACTTTTTTCTAAAAGTGTGGCTTTTATCTTTAATATATTCTTTACTTTCAAAGGTGTTTTCTTTTTCGGTTGGATTTCCATCACCTTTATCCTGAGAAGAGTTATTAAAATTTTTATTTTTTTTATGATTATCATATACTCGGCCAATAAACATATCAGTATCTGCTGGACTTTTCACAATTTCAAATTGTGACTGCTGAGATAGATTTCTTCTATCTGAAAACTGTTAACAAATAACAATACATAATAACTTAAAAATATAACATTATTTGTCTTACAGAAATGAAACAAACTTTTTAAAAAACTTAATAATTTTTATCACATTGAAGCTTTATTCTATTAAAATATTTCACTTTGAGAAATGAGTTATTGGAACACCCATCATGAAAGAGACAGACCAAAAATCAAGAAAAGATCTAATTTCTTTTCGTACAGTATAATAAATATTTATTGATTAATTTAAACTTTGTTTTACACACATACAATAAAATTTACAAATAATTATATTAAGTGTATTTTTGACAAACAGTCTGGCCAACAATACAAATTCTATCAATTACTAAGGAAAATTAAGAAATTAGTTCCCTATTTTTTTAAATAACATTTTTATTAAATTTTCAAGATGAAACTGAATTAGTTCATAATAAAAAAATTCAATTTATGGTTAATAACAATGAAACTATACCGTTTCTTAACAGATTACAAAATGTGCATTAGCTAAGTGTAGATGGCGTTATTGCTGCGAAAAAATTAAGTTACAAATTATTTGAACATATCTTATTAAAACAGGGTATTTTATAATTTAAAATAAAATTCCCTATATAATAAATTTTAAAAAATCATTGATAATTAAAATTTTATTTATGATTTTTTAAAAAAATATAATCACTAAATGTATGTCAGCACTTTGGTGTTCACAATTTGGAACAGAATTGATTAAAACTTAACTCTAAAATCAATTCTGGTAATAGCCTGGACAACTTCGTTACCCAGCAATGTACGTTTAACCATTTCAAAATGGTGGCCATATCAAGGCTTGAAAATTCTTAACACTTATTTTTCACTTTTTTTAAACCTTATTTCAATGGCAAAATTAGTATTAAAGTCTACACAAATTAGCAATTAAAGTTTTCAAATTTTCTTGAAAATTACAATATTTACCTGGCAGCAGTCAAGGTATTTACAATGTTAACTAAAAGTTTAAAATGATAATTTATGCAGATTTTAACACTAACTTTGATAGTGAAAAAACAGATTTTCAAAAAAAAGTAAGATAAAAAAATGTTGTTGTAAATTAACTTCCATCATGTTAGTGAGACCACAATTATTTCATATTGTAATGGACTTCATTTTCATAAATGTTAAAGTTACTACATTTTCCATCAAATATTTTTTTAAAGAAAATAGCAATTTTGTGCAGAAAAGATTCAATGTTGAGCATCATTTCAATAAATAATAATAAATTTAATAAATAATAAATAATTAACAACATTTACATAAATTCAAATACATTACTAGCAATTTACTGTCTAAAGTGAAGATTAGAACTGAATAATTAGGTATAAATAAAGTTATTAAGACATCTCGTTACAAAGGTATAGCATCTAAAAATAGAGAATACCGTAACAGTTAAGTTACAAAATTCTACCATGTTCATATTCTATAAATAAATGTTCATTCTACCATAAAGCATTTATACTGAAGTGATATATTGAGAACAATAACTTAAAATTTAAGGATTTTGTAATGTATATCAATAACGAATTACAATAATAAAAAAGAAAGGTTTTTAATAAATAACAGTCTAATAATTTAATGAGATATATGATATATGGATAATAATAAGTAGATGTTAGCATAATATATTAGGTGTGGCTAAAAAATAAAAAAATTAGCGAATGTGACAAGGTCAAATGTTACACTGCCGAGTCATGTGACATCCCTTCTCTCCATTCCTGCTGCTGATCCCTCAGTCAGGGCTGTGACCTTTGTTCATACTAGATTGTGCATCTGTTGTTCATCGGGAAAATGCCTAATGTTTTAAAAGAAACTCATCCTTTGTTCAAACAAGTGTTTGGTGATGAATATTCATTACACACTCAGGTTTCTTGATAGTTTCAAAGAAGAATGAGAAGTGATTGATAATGACTCATATCCACTCCGACTTTCAACGTGAGCGATAGACGAGAACATTGAAAAAATCAACAATTTAATCTGAAAATACTGTCAGCTGAGCATTTGCGCTATTTCTCAGAATTGTCAGAACTGACAAAGACGCAGTTCACAAACTTTGCATGAACATTTTAACATGTTCATATATCTTGTCAAAAACTTCCACCAGAACAGAAGAACTCTTGAATGAAAATTTTTGCTGACACTTTGAAATCCATCAAAAAAGACCCTGGACTCTTGGAAAGGGTAATAACATAGTTTTTTACTTGTAATCCAGAAGCTAAGCGCCAATTAATGCACTGACAGAGCCCCCATTCACTGAGACTAAAAAAATGTTGAATGTCCAAATCAAAATTCAAAGCCATTTTTGAATAAACATGGATGATTATGTTTTTCAACATCCAAGGGATTGAGAATGCAAATTTGATACCTGAAGGTCAAAGTGTGAATAAGAATTATCTTGAGGTTCTAACTACTCTCCATGAATGAGTGAGAAGAAAGTGACCTGAGTTGTGGAAAAACAAGTCATGGATTCCTCATCAAGACAACACACCAGCCCATACTGCATTGGTTATCAAAGTGTTTTTGGCCAAGCATGGGATCCCTATGCTAGAACACCTACACTACTCACCAGACCTTGCTGTTCGACTTACTTTTGTTCTCAAAAGTGAAATTAGCATTGAAAGGAATGAGAGTGGAGACAGGTGAAACTGTGAAACAAAATGCGACGGAGACCCTGAACTGCTTTCAGAAAATGACTTGAAATAATGCTCTGACCAAAGGAAAATTCACATGGAGCAGTGTAGGGATCATGGAGAGGAGTATATTGAAGGAGAAAATGTTTAACTTGTAACACAAACAAAGAATGTGATACCACTAATCCGGTTACTTCTTAGCCACACCTCATATAGTTAAACTAAACTGAACTCAAGTAGACCACGAGAGACATGAATAAACAAAGCACAAATAGTAACAGCTATCACACAGATGTCAGCCAATAGAAAAATTATGCACAAAAACTATATCTGAAATGTACCAATAACAAAAGCAGAAAATGTCAAATCTATTAGAAAGTTTTAGGAGCCAAAAATGCACGGAATATTTCAAAAACAATTTTCCCTCTAAGCAGTTCTACGACAGACTCCCTCCATGTTCGATGTAAAATAATTAACTGTGTTATAAGCCATTTTGAAACAAATAAATTAGCAATGTTTGCCGAAAACTTTTATTAATTTCATTGTAATTAGTAGTTGTTATGACTGTACAATTAGTTTTTCACTAAACTTCATTTTGAACAAATGTAAAGTACTTTGTCATATCATAAGATGTTGTGAAAGAAAAAAGTAAATTTCACCACACTGTACTAAAATGAAGTTTTCATTATTTTCATTGTAATTAATTTTCGTCATGAATAATGAGTACTATAAGAATAAAAACTGTGTACTTGTAACTGAAATCAAACTTGATCATGTAGGATGCACAATAACTCTGTATTGTGTGGTGCTTATATAAAATTATGTTTAAGACAAAGTGGATAAGTGGAATACGAAACAAACTTAGAATCTAAGTCTAAATCAATATTTAAAAAATATCTCGTGTTACATTAATTTATAATTTTTTAGAGAACAGAAATGGATTATGATAATTTAGTTGTATGAGCTAAATTTGAACTTAATAAATAACTATTGTTACTACCTTTTTTTATAATTTTTGCTTACCATGTTAAAAGAAACCAGTATGTTTGAATACAGACCAATCAACATCCTGCATTGTTATTGAAGTTGTGAATACACAAACACTGACTCATTTGTGCTAAGTATTCAAAAATGAAATTAACTATAAAGTAACAATTTCCTTTAAAAATTCACATTTCATTTTCATTTTTTTATATTTTTTTTACTTTTTTTTAAAAAACTGGAAAATGTTTTAAATCCATTTTGAAAGGTTAGGTCCTTTAAAAAAATTTCTTTAGTTCTATATACAAAAAAAATGTATTTTTCAATTTTAAACAAAAATGTACATAATTCATTTTTCATTTTAAAATTGTAATTAAACTGTTTTAAATTTGCTGGAAGACAAGTTCACTTTTACGTACCTGAACTACGACCTGAGTATCCCGTTGATAAGAACCAGGGAGTTGTGGTAACTGACTCAAAGTATTTTTTTCAACTCTAGTCCAAAGTAATTTATGACAACTACCTTTGACTTCTGCACTAAACTGATACTGATTTTTAACCAATTTTTGTGTCTGTTTGGCTGAAGGATTTGTTGGAGATGTTATTAACGGTGAATTCTCCGTTAAAATAAATGGATACAATGGTAAAATTGTTGGACGATTTGGTATTATTTTTTTCTGTAGTCCCATTTTAAAATATTTAATATTTGTATAAATTAAGTTTTAATAAATCCAAAACAAGTTTTGTGGCATTTTTATAATGCACATGAAATTAAATGAATTTATTTTAAGATCTTCTTTTAAAAATTGCAAAACCTAGCAAAAATAGACAAACTGATAAAGTAAGTGAAAATATGCAGTTATTCCAGTAAATCAAAAACACTGATAATTTTTTGACTTCAAGATCAAGGGTGGACTATTAACATCATTACTGATAAAAAATGTTTAAATGATAAATTTGAAAAAAAAAATTAATAACTGAAATGTTAATAACACAAATATTATTTTTTAATAATTTAATTTTTAAATGGAAAAGATAATTGTAATAAACAAGCATGCACACAAGCGAAAAAACAAAATACACTAATAAATAAATTCAACATTAAAAAAATCTAGTTAATACAAACAACACTTCATTAAATTCTGACACCAAAAACAAGTCTACAATTATTTGGGTTTCTCAAAACATAATGTTATAAAATTTCTAAAATAAAATAAATACCTGTACTAAACTAAACGAATGTATAAAAAGTCAAACATAGTTGGGAAATGATCTCTAGATAAACAATGTGATAGCCTGCTGTAATTTGATTTAACTTCTTCTACCTTCCCCTGCCTACCACCTCCGCTACAATGAGTACAATCTTATTAGAAGGCTAAGGTGTAGATCAATAAGTGTTAGGAAAGCTTACAACCACAGAACGGTATATAACCATACAAAAATAAACAGTGCAAAAACATTGCACAAACTTTCATTCAATTAAAATATTTAAAAAGTCACAAGTGAAAATCTTTAATATCCGAACCAAAACAAACACACTGCTAAATCCTCAAAAAATTTGACTTGAGTACTAACAGCATACAAAAAACTAAAAGACCTAACTTCTCAAAATCATCTCATAAAATGTTGGTAATTTATAGGGATTTATACACAAGTCAGTAGCATCATTTATGTATACACAAATAATGGCAAATGTCTGAATAAATTGTAATTATAACAAAGTAACACATTTATTATTGTAAATGTATTATTCTCTGTTATAATTTACAATTTAAAAAGAATTTTACAATTCAAAATGAAGTTATTTCATTTCAAATGCAATATACTACCTTGAGTTATGAAGCTGAATATATTAACAAAATTTGAGCAAAAGCTGATGTTTTTATACTGAGATAGCCGATTTTTTTAGATACATCCAATTTTTTTTTTTTTTTTTAGTGGTAGCAAATTAGTAGGCTTTTCTGGAAGGTATTTCTGGAGATAAATAAAGCTCAAACAAAGCTCATTTTTTAAAATTATTATTTGTTTCTCAAAAATATTACTTATTTTTATTTATTATTCTAATAACTAAAATCTACGACAATTTTTAAAACCACATTAAGATATAGTCAAACTACAGCCATCTTGTTAAATTCATTTTTCAAATGTTTTCTTCCAAAAATACATTATGTAACTATCACTATATGTGTTATGAAACATGACACAATTGGTTTCACACATATATTGGGGTGTGATTAATTCAAACTTTTTCAATACAAACTTTCCTGTGGCCTCTAGAATGTAATGTTCCCTATATAATGTATGTTAAATAAGTAGTCCCAAAAATATTGGCCAAACTTTCTCATGTTTAATTATTTCCTCACACAAAAAAATCTCAAGTTGCAAATTGGAAAATTAGTCCAATTTCTCAAAATTGGTTCATTATATAATGGTTTGATTTTTACCATACAAAGAATTATGACTAAAAACAGTATACAATTTTGTTTAATATAAGAAATTAAAATATAAATGGGAGTAAAAAAAAATTATTGGTGGGAAAGGTCTAGTTTTATTTTTTATTTTATTCACTATTTGACCAACAAAATTGTAATTTTAATTTGTTGCATTTACTTGAGTCATAATTTTTTGACAAAAAATTTATCAAAACCTAACAAACTAATTTTTAAAAAATATGTCAAGTTTTTTTTACTTTTTTCCCAATAACCAAATTATTTGAAATCTATTTTGTTTAAATACACATGAACTATATTTGAGCAAAATGTTATCCGTAAACAGTTGATTTTAAGAAATTTTGATTTCTAACGTTTTTTTCAAAAATAGAGGCTTAGAAACACTTTTTTAAATTACAAATGGTCCCAAGATAAGGCCAAACCAGACCTACATGTCGAATTTCAACAAAATCAGTTAATTAGGTAAGTCTCTAGTGATGAGCACAGATATGTACAGGTGGACAGACTTTCAAAAACAACTTTTTTGACTCAGGAGACCTCGAAACAGATACATCAGGATTTTAAAGAAAAATTTGTTAATGTTTTGTAGGTTTATTGCTGAGACATATTTTCAATTTACAGTATTACCAAACGAATACACAAATAGTAAAGAAGGAAGAAGGAAGAAGGCAAGAAAAATTATAAAAACTATGAAGTATGACAGGTCTAAATAAAGTTATATGTACTGAATTTGTTTTGATTTTTCCTATTTGAAATTTCCCGATAATTAAGTTTTTTTGTTGGTTCCATTAGTTCCAAATTATCCAGGTTTAGACTTGGCATAAAAATGCTGTTTCAATTTTTTAAAAAAAAAAAAAAAACAACTGCACAGTTTCAAAGGCTTTTTGATTATGATCTCTCTAAATATACAACTTTTGTTGGAAAATGCATTGAAATTCCTTCACTTCATTTGAATTTGAGTTCAGTGAACTTTTCAGTTAGGCTAAGGGCGTGTTTAAGTCATACCGTTGAACATGTGTCAGCATTTGAGTGATAGGTAATTACTAGAGCTGTAGAACGAGATCATGCAATGGTGAAAACATGCATCTAAAGTTATGGTTATATGTTGATTTCTATAAAAGTTTATTTAAAGACAAGAACAAGTTAATTTTAGTGGTGGAGTAAATTATAATTTTTTTAAAAGAAATTATTTTTCTTAAAAGCAATTTATGAACTTAAAATTGTTAAAATCCTAACTAAAAGAGCTTACAGACAAATTAACATCCAAACACTATTGCATAATCTGAGTGATCAATTAGTTGACCATAACTTTGTATCACAATTACTGTTGTTCCTTCAGTACAGAAAAACACTACCTTGACAGATTTCAATAAAACCTTTTAAAACTTCAATAGTTAATTAAAGTGTTGATTACTTATGATTTACAATATTTTGGTTTTCAATGAAAGTAACAAACTTCTGTAGCAATTTTTGTAAATTCAATGATGGTCTGTGTGAATCACCGGCAATTTAACTATTACATCATCAAAACATAGTATAAAACTTTTTTGCGTAGTAAAATTCTAATCATTTGCATTAATTTATCAGTGCTTTGGAAAAGATCACAAGCTCAGTTGTACACCAACTTCTATTCTCAACTGTTTTGCTACAAAAAAAGTTGTGATTATTTTCAGATTAAAGATATTCTTGCTTTGTAATTATATAAATGCAATATTAAAATTTTTTTACAATGTTGCATGTTTCTTTTGCTTTGCTCTCTAAGCTTCAAGCATAATTATTAATTAATAATTACTGTAATTTAGTTATTTGTTCATACTGTACTTTATTCTCAATGTAAAATAAAGTTTTTACTTATACAATTAGTGAAAATATATTGTTTACTTAACCTTTTTTTAAAAATATTTGAGGATTGCAATATTTACATTGCCAGCGCCACCCAATCCCATGGGTAATCCAGGAGTCTACTGTGTTATCAAAATTTTCAAGCTAAAGGATAATTAATTAATTATATAATTACTTACTTGCTAATGTACTTTACACTGTTGCTTAGCACCATGTAATTTCGTGACTTTCCTAATTATGTCATCATAATAATGCATGTTTTGAAACAAATGCACATTGTTAGAGTCCACAGATTTAACTACGCTTGATTTACGTTTTACACCAGGGGCATGGACTAGAAAAGCTCCATCAAGTATTACAAATTTATAGCCTAACAAACACATCTCATGCATCTGAAACAAAATAAACCATAGAATATTAAAGACTGAATTCTATACATTGGAAAGTTAGTAAATAAATTAATTAACAGGAATAGTAGTGAAATATTTATACCTCTAGAAAGTAGATATAAAAAATATTTTTTTTTACGAAGTAAGCCTATGTTGTTTGGTACTGTATAAAAAAGTGATACACTATATTACTGAATAAAAAAATGTATTTGATTTTTACAATAATTTAACAATATACTATTTCTTCCCAATTTAAATCTCTGAAGCAAGACACAAAGAACTGAGTCAGTAGAATCACTACTCTCAAATCTGAAATAAATTCTAGTATGAGTCTAGGAATGATAATTTTTATAGTAAAAGTTTTAGTTTTTTGACTCTATGGAGGAGGTTAATGGCTAAAACAATTCACTGTATAATGAATATTTAAAAAGGAAAAAAACGAAAAAGAACTATCCAGCTAATGGAACGTTGGATTTATAGCAGTGAATAAAAAAGCTGGTGAAAATATCCAGAAATAATGGTTATAAACACAGGGGCATGGTAATTGCCAATTTTGTTAAGTACAAAAAACTAATAACTTGTAAAATTTTTTAAAAATTAAAAAACACAATGATCATTTCTATGGCTTGGAAAAAGTGATATTTCTGTAATTAACATCAATCACAATACTGGCTCAGATGTACCAGAACCAAACATAAAAACTGGAGGAAGGATTGCTTCTAAACTAAAATTTTATAAGTAAAACATGAAATAAAACAGCCCTGTGCATTAGCAGTACCTATCTGATCAGGTAAAACCAAGGATTTGTGGTATATTTTACAGACTAAAACAATTTCAAAGTGATTCTACAATAAAAATAAAAGGTCAGCAATAGTGAATCAATTGTTCCGCCCCACACCTTACCTAGTAGTAGGCTACAAAACTTCCTTTTTTTGCTAATAAAATATGAAGGTGTAAAAATATTACAAAAATATATTTTGAAACTTGTTAACTCTAAAAATGTCAAGATGAAGTTTGAAATGAAAACAATTAAAAAGTTCAACAATCTAAACAATTTGTCAAAAATGTAGACAATTAGAAATGTCTGTAAGTATATACTTATTAATTAAGTGATTTAGAAGAATTGGTTTCAGAACAGACGGTACTTACCATCACAAAATGCAGCTTCTACTGTCTACATCATCATTAATATAGGATATGTAGGATAAATATACCAATGTCTACTTTATATATAGTGTTATAAACAGAATAAATACCAAGTACTCTCTATTATTCCTTCATCTATGCTGTTTAATATCTAGTCAGTAATCTATGCCTTAGCACAATTTTGTTGTGTAAACAAATATTGGCATACTATCTCTTTGTTGTTTTGTATTATTTTCCTATTATAAATACTTTGTTAATTTTCCGTTTCTGAACTGAGTAAAAATAAAATGCGGTAACTAGTTACAAACGAAATATCAACCGATGAAGATTTTGTTAGTAACAATATAGATACTGTTGTGTAATTGGATAGGAAGTTAATAAATCTTAAGTAATAAATAGCTTAAACTTAGGAAGTTAATAAAGGAAATGTTTCTTTCCTGTATATATAACACACAAGGGTGCAATTTTATTGCATGTATTTACATGATACACTAATTTAGTTGTGTCCACTCTTTTTGTAGGTTAAGCGTGTTTGTTAAGCCTATTTTACATGATAGGCCTAAGAACATGATAGGTTAGATCGCTCCAGTTTGTCATTTGGTTTATATTCACAAAGTTTTGTATCTTCTACCTGGTTACAATTCTGTGTGTCAACAATGTGATTAGTTCAGAGATTGTCAGTCTGCCAGAGTTTAATATTCTTGGTGTTTCAAATTCCCTACATAACTGTGAATCTAACGTACATTGCAGGATTGACAGTTATAGTCAGTTCTTTGGTAGTGTCATAATTCAACAATTTTAATGCCATCGAGTTTTGATTAAATGAATCAATAAAGCTATGTACTGTAAAATTAAAAAATAATAATAACATAAAATAAACAAAAATTATTATTAGCTCAACCAAACAACACCTTTCTATATTTATTCATTCACTAAGTAAAATTTTGCACACAAATAAATGTCTTTGTTTTTTAATTTTAACTTTAACTCTGGTTATTAAAATTTATGATTATTACTGTTTATATTAGCCGCCTCGGTAGCCTAGTGGATAGTGTACTAGGCTTTCATCCCGAGGATCCGGGTTCGATTCCCGGTGAGGGCTTGGCATTTTCATACGGTATAAATCATCCCATCGTCTGCATTAGCCCAAGTGTGCACAACAGTCGGACTTTAAACACCAAAAAAAAAAAAAAAAAAAAATACTGTTTATATTATTTTGATTATTCAGAAAAGTATTATTATTCATTCATAAATTATTTGATAATACTAACTATAACTGATATCTCTTAGAATTTGCACATAAAAAAGAAAAAATAACACACAATAATGAGTTACTTTAATTCGATAAGTCACTGAATTAATTTGTTCCGGTACAGTGATAACCTTAATCTATCTTCTTATTCAATTATATTCAACTGATATTGGCACATAATACATAATGATTCAATACGAAAATACAAACATGTGATTATTATTACTGAATTTAACCAGGAATCCAAGTTGATTCTGTGGTATTGATCGATCAATACTATTTCACGTTAATCTTGGAAAATAAATTAAATTAAATAAAAAAACTGATTTTAAGTAATAATCCCTTTCCACTACTGAGGGGGAAATATCTAGCTAAATCATTAAGAAATAATCTTAAAACTATCCTTAATCTAACAACGTGAAAGTATTCTTACATATCTATATCAAAATTTAAATTAACCACAGGTCCTTGAGTCAATCACATAGGTAATAATGGGTACACAATAAAGGAATTTTAGTCTTTAAAATATCTTATTAAATTAATAATCATAATTTTGGAGGTGGGGCTTAAAGTGCTAGTGTCATTCAAATTTGTTTAAAATTTTAAAAAATTGATCATGGATATTTAAAATTAAAAAATGTTCACGATAAGTATTATGATTAAATTTTTTTAATTTAAATAGGCATAATCAAGTCACAATTGTATCAATGGAAGTTAATATGTTTACTTGCTTTGATTTTGAAACAAATTAAAATCAAAAATCGAAATCCACGTTGAAAATAATTAAGTCAGACCTCACTCAATTGGTTTCCAATTTTTGTTGACATTTGTCTTGAATCACACTCACAATCACTTTTAAATATATTCTCGTAACTAATATTGATTAATATTTATCACAGAACTTAATAATTATCTCTTTTGTTATCCAACTTTGCACTTTGGTATTTACATACTGAAACTACTATGGGTCATAAAGTTTCTCTAGAAGCTTCTTTTCCCGCTTTTTTTTTCTAGAAGGTGCTATGCGTCTTTGTTATCGGAAATCATGCCATGGTTTACCCGGATGTCCATGTGTGTATTTTTAGCAAGATTAAATTTGTTATACGTAACTTTGGATAAATTTTTATCGAAACTCATTTATTTAATTATCTAATGATTTTTTAAGAATTAAATTTCTACTTATTTTGCCTAATTTAAATTTCCATTGAAATGCGTTCCCTAACCCTATTTCTCTCATTTGCACCAAAATTTATTGATGTAGTTCTGCACATACACTTGGATTTTTTTCTGGCAATATTGATAGTGTCCAGTATTTCTTCCCTTTGTCTATTTAGTTATAGCATATTCCTATCATAGCTTTAATTTGGACATTCAATGCCCGTAAGAATATTGATTTAGTTCATGAAATATTGGTTGGTAATATAATTTAATGATCCTCATCGATTAAGTGATTATTTTAATAAAGTGAAATATGTTTGGACTAGGCCTGATGACTATGACGTTATCACATATGTTTGATTACATAATTCAGTTTGGGTTAGTACAGTGTTCACAAATTATCCTGCTATTTGAATTATAAATTGTTACAGTATGTAGTCTAGAGAATATTTTTGTATGAGTGCCATATCCAAAATATTTGACACATGTAGAGTGACAAGTCGTCTGGTATTTTGATATCAACGCTTAGCATTTGCCAAGCTATAGTATAGTTCTTGTTCATAACTGGCAAATTTTCTATTATTGGAGCCCTTCGTATTTCAGACATGACAACAAATACGTAAATTTCTCGGTAGATGAGACTGTTACTATTTCTTGAACTGAATGGGTGTAAAAATTATAAAAGTGACTCCTATCAGATAAATTGCTATCAAAACTGGGCAATGTAATCTTAGGAAGTAATGTGCTCTGTCTGGGTAATACTAACTCATGTGTTTCAGATGTTACATTGAAATTGATATTGAATGTTTGTTCAAGGGACTGCACCTTGGAAACAATTTCCAATTATAATTGAATTATCTGCTTTGATAAACTAGTTTGTAAGTTGATAATTTCAGATACATCATAATCTTTTCAAAAGCTTGCTCAAATTCAGTATTATATTTATTGAGAGTAGCGTAATTACTGAATTAGAATTTTAAATTTGACTCCGTTAATGGTTTCACACCAACAGCTATTAATCTGTTTTTCTCAAATATTTGATTGATTCTACTCTATAATATTTCTGATTCACTCTTAAAAGCTGTTAACTTTATTTCGATCAAATGTTCTGTTCAGCAGAACTAATTTGATTGTTTAAGTTTAATTAGTGTTATTAATTAACCAATCAATTTGTATTGTAATTTACATAAGCTTCAACTCATTAATGTAATGGCTGAAGTAGTTAACAACTGATGCAACAACAAAAATTATGAACAACATATTTACAAATCTACAATAGTTGGTAGAAATAAATATCCAGAGTTTATCAGTAAACAAGCAGCTAGTATAGTTATAGCTATAAACTTAAGTAGTGTGACCAGCTACTGTGCCTTGATTTTTAAACATGCAATTCAAGAAACTGCCAGATCATCTTGGGGTTTAATTTGCAACAAATAAAAATTTGTGTAATCTGCTTTGTAACACATTTCCAATATGATCTATATATAAGGCAAATTGGTTATATTTCACTAAAACACTTTTCTTTTTATACCAATAGCACTGTAATTCTTTTAACCAGACGGAACAGACCAAGCTTGAGTAATTATATAGGAAGTAGATAGATTAAGTAACAACAGTGATAGCTACTCTGAAATAATAGTGTTAAGACAAAACATCTGAGTTTCCTACTTAAGCTATACCTCCTTCTTTCTAGAGGACCAATCTGTATGGTACAGAGATCAAAGATCTCTAGTTAATAGATCTTAATGAATCATTAATTGCCTATATGGCAAGATGTCTGGGAAGTCTATGCACAAAGTACAGTCGTGGTGGTCAGGAAGATTGGATTCAGGAAGATTCACAGTCCACTAAACCTATAGATTTGACCATATTACTCTGAGGATTTACCGAAAAGTTTGAAAAAAAGCACTAATAACGTAGTGAAAACCGCACGGACTTACCATTATTGCAGACACTTGTGGTCTTGGGTCAGTTTAAGAGTGAGCCAGACAGTCCGAACAAGTTACCCTTTGGACAGACCTGGCTGCACTTATTAGTTTGAATAAGCGATATGGTTTTTGACAGTAGTGAAGTAACTTTATATGTAACAGAAACTATACCTACATTTATATATTTTTTAAGATTATAACATTAATCGTCATTTTAACAAACAAAAATATATAATATTTCTTCTGCTGTTTTAGTTTTTTTCTACTTGAAACCAGAATCATATTAATATTTGTTTAAAATTAATAAAAAAACTTTATCATTAATGCCTTCAGTTGTGCTAATTAAAAGTTCAAGTATAATGGTTTTTAACTGTTTCACATAATATGTTAAAAAATTGTTTTTAATTATTTTACTTTTATTATTGTAATATCCAACATTCACAGTTAATTGGTAATAAATATGGTACAGGGATGAGTCTAATAAAATTACGATTATAAATGCTATATAGACTAAGATAACAATGACAAAAATTAGCATATCTTTAATTAAGTTGATATATCTATAAAAGGTTTTTTGAATATACTGTAGACTTGCATGCAAAATCTTAAAATTAACCCCCCAAAAAAAAACAATTAACAATTAAAAACAACATATAATGCAATATAATATTTTTAAATAACATCACCATATCGGTACTTTTTTTAATAGTGTTGATTCATACTCAATTCTACCTGTGTCATTTTGTCTTGTCGTCCTTCCCAGCTCAACTGCTCACTGTACAAGGGTTCTTGATTTGTTCCAATATATATTGGCTCCCAGCGATGGTATGGAAATTCTCTGCGAACCACCAATAATGGCTGTCACAAATAATTACATAATTAATTCACTGAAAAAACTTAATTATTTTAAAATTTGAGGCTTTAACTATGTAGAAGTCAGGTTTTAACTATGTAAATATATTACAGTTTATAAAAAAAAACAGTTTTAATCCACTACAGCTCTGGTTTTGACATTTACAGGTCATTTAAAGTGGTATACTATATACATTATACATAATTGTGTTATAATTTTTTTTTTTTTTTTTTACCATATGTATAAGCTTGGGTAAGCTTATATGCTTATCAAATTTATTATATCCAAACCATATTTCTAGATAAAGCAGGTCAGCCTAGGATCAATTGATATATCCTATCGCTTCTTGAATGAACTGGTTTAGCCTAGACTGTCCTGATTTGTCCTAATCATAACAGTTGAAAACAATATATCCTACTTCTTGTACAGTAAAACTGATTCAACTTGCTGTAAATAATGGAATGAAGTGGTACAGACTTGGCTAAACTGGTTTTATGCACTCTGCTATCATATACTTTGTACATACTTATACATGCTGACTGACATGTCACTGTAGTGTATACTTCTGTGTGAATCGTTTCAGTATTTTGGTGCTGCTTTTTCTTTTCACTGTGATTTCTGTTTCTTAGTTTAGTGTATATTTTTCATGATGAGTAACTCTCAGCCTGATGTTCAGAATTCTCAAAAGGAGTGGAAGAAACAGTTCCTTAAAGAAGTTTTGAAAAGAGAATGAAAAAGCTACATATTTCAATGTTACAACAAATAAACATTTAGAAATAATGAAAGAGAATGCTGAAAAAACATAGAAAATATCACGTCAGTTTTAGATAACAGATATTGAAGGTAACTGAAATTTAAGGAATGAAGAGATTGATTGCTTGGAATTACATTAATATTAAGTATTATCTCCCAACTGAAGATCTTTATAAGGCTGATGTGATTTGTCTGGAAGTTTGGTTTAAACACTGTAATTCGCTTATAATGGTCGAAACAAGTATGGAATAATAAAGCTATTTAGTAGATTAAAACTATGTATAAATAAAATTATAACCTAAAACAAACAAAAAATATTACATGTAAAAAACAAAGTATCATTAGCCTAATTTTTTTTAAATTTCTCATTATACAAAGTATAAGAAATATATCTTTTTAAAGTATATACTTTAAAATAACCTACACTATTATGTATTTTAATGATGAACAAAAATTATTCTCATGGATAGGCCTCTATTCTTTTTTAGGTTTTAGTACTTAATATAGTAGTGATTTTGTAGAATACCACTATAACAATAGCCCTAGGTCTATTATTATATGTAAATATTCATGTTTTTACTCTGTCATGTTTCTGTTGCATTATGTTAAATATAATAATGTAAAATGGTATTGTATTTACATGTTTTTTTATCTTGATTAAAATTTTGATAAACCTGTAAGCTTAACTTTAATACAAAAGCTAAATATTACATTCTAGTGTAATGATCACATCATTATTTTTAAAAAGAAAGAGCTCCTCATTTCAAAATGTTTTTCGATTTGGATGTCTATACCTTGTGAGTATGTAGGCCTATGTTTTTGCATACTGCTGGAGACTAAACAAATTGACTAATTTCACAGAGACCTATGTCTTATCTTGCCCCAATCATTTTTTAATTTTTCAAAAAAATATTTAAATTTTTTTTTCCAAAAATCTTAAAATTTTAATTTTTTTAAATCAATTTTTTAATAAGTAGGTCCTATGAATTTTTTAAAGTTTGTTTTTTATATAAGTGTTGTGAATCTGAAATAAAATAATTTACGCCATAATGTTTCTTTCATCCATTCCCAATTAGGCTAGTCTTAAACCACACATTTATTTTGGTTGAGTCGAGTTATGAATTTTCACATAATGGCCAAATAAGGTGATAAACAAAATGCAGTGTTTAGTTTTTGTACTTAAGCTTACAGGCTTATCAATTTTTTTTTAACATTTAAATATAATGTCAACACTATTATATTGAACTTAATACAACAGAAACATGACAGAAAAACAGACATGTATTTTTTATATTTAATGATTGATCTATGTCTACTATTCTACTGGTATTATACAAATTAACTAACAATTAAATAATCATTTATTACTGTACTTTATGCATAAAGTACAGGACATAAAGTACCTGAACAGTAATGTCCATTGACTGAATTTTGTGATGAATCCACCTCTGAAGTCCTGGAAACCTCTGGCAATGGAGGCACACCCATCGATGAAAATAAATTGCTTTGTTTTGAGAATATAGATCAATTAATTCAGATTTAATATCTGGAATTTTATTGACATTTTGTTCAACTTCAAAAACTGGGAGTACATAAACAAAGCGTTTCAATATCAATCTAAAGTCTGTACCACTTTTTTCTTGCAACTTTAAAATCATTGTTAAGAATCTTGATACTAAATTTTTGCTAGGAATCAATTCAATATCAGACACTAATATATAAGAAGTTTTAGCACTAACTCTAGCAACATTCCTTGCTACATTAACTGGATAGGTTAAACTTTCAGCACTTCTAAATGTTTTTAATTCTTTTTTTACAATAATATCTGGCATAAAGCAACCCTGAGGCACTGATAGTAATGGATCACATGATATATGATCAGGAGGATATTCTATTGGAAAAACAAAGTGGAGGGATACTTTCGTCATTTCAGGAACACAATGGCACAGTCTTTCAAGAAGACACAAAGTTAAAGAAGCATCTGTGCTAGGTACAAAAGCAGAAACACTAATAGGACCTTCCCAGCGAACAACAATCTCCACGAGGTAATATATAAATTCAGGTGTAAAATGCGAGCAATATGTCACAGACCTTGATTCATTTTTATTTGATCCTTTAATGACATTATAAATAATGCGATAAGCTCCATCATATCCCAACTGTGGACTTACATCAACTTCATCATATTTGTATTTTAAAAAATCATAACCCAATCTAAAATTACAATAACTTTCATTTTTAGGCTGAATAGTTTTCAAAAATAAACCTGGTATAAAAGGAGTGCTATTATCAAGATGAACCTGATGAAAAAATGGATTATTTCCTCTTGAATAAGGAAAATGGTGAAAAATTGATCTTAAGGCAGCTCTGCGAGACTGAAAAAGTCTTCCCAAAATAAAAATGCAAACAAATATAAAAAAATACATACAAAATTTTGTTCGTAAGCAACGACTAGTTAAAATCCAGTATTTCATTTTTGTACTTGCTTGGATGGAAAATTATCCAGTAAAGGTTAGTAAGCTTTGCTTTAAAAGCCAAATTTAGTTCTGAGGTAATCATAGTCCTAACCTATAAAAATAACAAAATTCACTGAACTTGAAAGTTTTTCATATATTTTCCGCATTTATCCATAAGAAATTATTCGAATCTAAGATTTTATGAAAAAGAACTTGTTTGAAAATATATACATTATGCCACACTTTAATAGTCTTCGTTTCAAAATTACAGAAAACAAAAATAAATATTACTATTGAAAACTATGTAAGGTAGTAAGTATGTTTTGTTTTGGATTTATTATTGAATATTTCATAATGCCTGTGTTAGATAAATAATATGGTTACAATAATTTGTCACTACTTGTTTGTAAACAGATGTTTGTAGATATACCATAGATAAATTGATAATAGTATTCCGAAAATCTAACAAAGAGTAATTATGTTTGCGTCACTATCACTTAAAACATGCTTGAATTAAACAATTTATGAAATGTATTGTAACACATTTATTTAAAGTAATAACGTAATAATTTATTCAGGAATATTTAATTCTGTATAGTATATCATAATCTTAGCAGTGGTTAAACTATGGTATTTGCTTAAAGAATGTATGTACCATAGTCGACATATAGTCGTGATACTTGATAAATATATCAATTTAGTACTTTATTTAATAATGAACTGGTATCCATGATCCATGTTTATTTACATCAGCTGACCTTTTAACAGATAAGACTAAGGAGATGGGGAATATGATTGGCGGCTGGTGTTCATTATTATAATCAACTTGTTAATTTGAATTTGTACTGTGTAATGTGTAATAATTTTGAAACAAACAGAACAAGACATTGTATTTCAATTTGTATTTCACCATGACAGGAAAATTGTCAAAAGTTGGAATGAATTTCAAACAGGTTAGGCACACAAGTCATTTTAAATTCATTGGTATTATTCAATATAATAATGATACATATTATTATGAATTATTAGCAGAAGATTGAGTTATTGTTAAAATGTAAAATAAATCTGCCTTTCAGGTAGTTTTTCAATTTCTGAATTTTTTACCATATGCTTTATTACATATGGTTTACCCAAAAGCAATAATACAACATAAAAGTATGGTAAGTTCGAAAAAAATGGAAACTAAAAGTTACCTGTATAATCTCAAAATAGGTAAATTAAATGAGTGTTAATAAGAAGAAAAATATACTTTGTTCTTTAAAAAAATTTAAGAACCTAACTCGACTCAGTTCTTCACAGAAGTTAGTAATGTGTCTTTCATTACAAAACAATTAATTAAATGTGTGTTATTAATAATAACAAGAATATAAACTTAAAAAAAACAACTTAAAAATGTAACCAGACTCGTTTGTTGTGTATTTACAGTAGTCTCAATTAACCATTACCCTTTTAACCATCAGATTAATGGTCAACAAAAGACTGCCATCTGACATTTTTAAACAGTCTTAAAGTAAATAATTTGTAAAAAAATAATCAAAATAACTTTCTAGACAAAACCAAATATTGTAACTGGAACACTACTTAGCATAGGCAATTGCAGCTGACACTAATTGCTAACCTAAACAAACATTTGTAATAAAAAAATAAACCTTGCTATCAATCATCTAGTGTAGTGAGATAGAAACACTTTGGATAGTGTCAACAAATTCAGAAATGAACATGAATGTTTCTATTGAAAGATAAATACTCCCACATTACAATAATACCAATCAGAGTATTAGTCCATCATGTAACAGTCATGCAAGTACTTTAACTAGAATTTATGGTTCTTTCGAATGTTACATAAATACTTGTCAAAAGGTTAAGTTCGATAATTAACTGTATTAAAGATTTCTATATATAAAATTTGTACAATACATAGTTAGAGTTAAGTAGAAAATTTAAGAGTTTTATTATATTTTCCATAATAATAATAATAAAATTTATTATTATTTATATATACCATGTGCTATAGAGTATACTGTAGTATGTTATTTTTATTGCTCGCCTAAAGTACTGGTAGTCTATTTCTATTATCCATCTATTCTGTTATCTGTCACTCCAACAGTCCCAAGAAAGACGTTTAATTGAGACTGCTGAAACTAGTATTCCGTAAAAGCTACTAACCTTTGAGTACGAAGTTTTCACCACAGTTTACTTAACAAAGATATAAACAGAATAAATTAAAACAAAATTAATTTAAATAGAAGAAGAATTATACCAAATTAGCAAGATAACTTTTTTTATTAAAAATAAAACAACTCACCTTAACTCGGTTTCTAGGTATTGTCCTAATTTAACTGTTTCTAGATATTCATCTAATTCAACTCTGTTGTTGGATATGTAACTAATATTAATTAAAAGCTACTAATGTTTGTAATGGCTTAAAACCATAACTTCTTATAAGAAATTTGATCTTCTGTAGATGAATATCTTTTAATTCAAAAATAAAGTGCATAATTTAAAAAAAGTGCAGAAATCATTACTTCAGTAAATCACTTTTTTTTTTTCTTTTTTTGAAAATTGTGCACACTTGGGCTAATGCAGAAATCATTATAGCTTCAGTAAATCCTCGGGGTGAAAGCCTAATACGCTATTGTATGTGCATAAATACCTTTTTCTCATGATCTCATAGTATAGTACTTGATTTTCTGTAGGAAACTATGAAAAATAAGCAATAATTGCAACTTTCATAACCTACTTATAAAGTCTGTTTGATACAACTATGAACATAAGAAACCAAATTTATATACTACAGCTAACTGTACACCTAAATTTTATTCAGTTATATAAACCAATTTCAAGTATTGCAACTTTTTGGAAAAATTAGGTAGAACTTTTATTTAGACCAAAGGCACATCACTAACCCTACCAGCAGACTGCCAAAAAAGTCTACTGATTCAAAAAAGTTGCAGTACTTGAAATTGGTTTAAGTATCTGTGAATAAAATTTATCCATATCTAAAGTAACCATCCCCTCACACCAAAATCACTTCATTTGATAATTTTTGTTGTAATATAATTACGTCATGACTTTTTATATCTTTTCTATATGACTCAAAATGGCAGACATCTGTGTCACTGGACTGTTGGAGGGGAATTCTCCTGTGTGCAGGTCGTTTACTAAGTGGCTGGACTATAATTATAGTCTGACTATGGACCATGTGGCACACAGGTGTACCATCTCATACGTAGACCAACATGAAGGAGCAAAATCGTTTGTAGATTAACAACCTTGAACTGAACTTGAAAATATATGAGACATTAACACAAATATGTACATCAGTCTATAATGGGGAACCGATCTGCACATATTTTACCAATTTGCAACATCAAAGTATTGATTATGTTATTATTCAAATTATTTTTATCACTGATACAGGGGGGAAATATTTTGCACCTTCTAATATCAATCCTTTACTAAACGGCCTACTTTGCAGTCTATCCTTTATTGTAAACTATACTGTACAGATTGACAACATAATTAGCACTGCTTAATTATATTATGATTTTTATAATTATAGTTCCTGCAACATCAACAGGTTTTAAAGCTATACAGAGACATTTTGAAGACAATAAAAAGAGTACCTGACAAAGAGAGTCAAAAAGAACTAATTCAGTGGGCAAGAAAGGATTTTAAAGCTAATAAACACCATACAGATGAGGTAAAATTTTAATGTATATAATTGTAATAAATTTTAATGTACACTGTACTAAGTTATATGTACTCTCTATTAATCCTAAGAAATCAGTATAAATCATTGTAAATTATGTGGTAATTGGTAAAAAAAAACATATGTACAAAAGATGAAAGTAGAAGTAATACATTCAAACTTATACATTTCTTCTGTGAATGAAGTAAAAAATCTTTTAGTACCAGGCTTTTAAAAGGGGTGTTTGTTTTGAATGGCTTGCTTAAATTTATTCAAAGTTGCATGGTAGACTGCGGAATTAATCATCATACCTTGAAATCCATAAAATCGATTAGCAAAACTCTTTTGGCATCCTAAAAAGCTCTATGCCCTAGCCATAACCTTCCTCCTAAACAAAGTTTGGCAGGCTTTTTTGGCTTGCACTGAGAACTGGTATGGTCCTAGGCCATCTACTGTTTCTTCTCGGTGTTCACATACACCACCCTTTTTATACTCAATCACAATTCTTTTCAAAAAAAATTTTCCCCTTCCATGTCAAAGTGTGAAATTAAGTCTACTTTCATTTCGTTTTGTTTTTTTTTAACCCACCGAGCATAGAACTTTCAATAGCATAATTATCCATGTTAGCATAATTTATCTAACAAAATAGATAGATTTGCAGAAAATGTTTGGAAAGTTCAAAGATGGTGAATCTTTAATTTTCACAATCTTTAATTGTTCATACATTTTGTTTAGATATCACTCACGTCAGAATGTGCCATTCGTCATGAATGTTTGTCCTTAATTTTTTTTTTTTTTTTTAATTACACAACTGACAACGATATTATTTGCTGCTGAAACATTTTTTGCTTAAATGACAGCACACATGCATTTGGCGGAATCTATTGCAGCACTCATGTTTTAAGGTTTTAACAAAACAAAAAGGCAAAAGAAAGAGACTCATAGTGACATAGTTAGAAGTGTACTGAGTTAAAGAGTTCAACGATTTGTCAGTGGCAGCCATCTCCCATAGAATTGATGAATTTATGAAGTAGACTAAACTTAAAAATTGCACTGTTTTGATTATGATGCCTGTTGTGTGTTATTTACCAATGTTTGTTGGTATGTGCATTGATTATAATTGGTGTTTCGCTTTATTGAGGACTTCTATGATCTCTAAATTGTGCACTCTTAAATATTTATTTTAAAATTACTATGTAACAGCAGTACATGATGCATGGTGTTGCCTGTTAAATCCAAACATTTTCACTTTGAATTTCTATGTAAACCAAATGTATTTGTATAATTTATAAATATAATGTAAACCAACTAAATATTTAATTTTTAAAATCCAATTAGAAATTTTAAAATCTGCCTACAAGGTGTTATCCAACCTTCTTCTGTCCACCTAAGTCAAAAATTCCCAGATCTATTTCATAGTAAATATTTGGTTTGATGCACACACACACACACACAAACATTTTATTTTACTAACATAAGTAAGATTATGACGGCTGGCCATCTGGCACTGTATTTTATTGTATATGTTGTTTGTAGAGAACAAAGATAAAGGGAAAATGGAAAATTAATATGTTTCCAGTATAACTAATCTTTGTTTTTCCAGTATACTATCAAAATGATGATTAAGCATGGAGAAAGGTCTCTGAAAGAACTTCGCCAAACATTAGAACTCAGTGGCTCATAACTTCCTAACCAGAAAAAAAAATCTTTAAGAATATGTGTAAGTTTTGTAAATATTACTTAGAAAAATTACTTGTATTATTAGTGCACATCCTACAAAATGATAATATTAATTAAACATAAAGTTGTTAAATGTTTGTTTTCTTTAAAAAAATATCATTAACCATTTGAAGAGTATTGACATTCTGAAATGACAGTCTGTTAGGAAGTGAGGATATGAAGTGAATACAATCTGAAGTTAGTAAAAAAATTGTGTTTATTTTTTACGAAATTTTGTAATACTTGATCCTGTGATGTAATCATCACTGAAACCTTGTAATAGGCTCAAGTTTAGAAACCGAATTTTAGAATTATACGTCAAGATCCATTGTGAGAAATACTAATAAAATATCCTAGTAATATTTACGAAGAACAACTATTAAACACATAAAAAACAAGTTATACTGATGCAGTATTTAAACCTAAAATGAAATAAAACTAGAAAAGATATCTCAAAAGTAAAGTGAAGGAAATGATTACATCACAGAATAAAGAGTAACATTTAGCATAAATCTCTAGTGACAAATGTTTAAACAAGGGATGCAAACAGAAAACATTTCTGACATATTAGGTGTGATGTTTAGAGGATCGTCCAACATCAATGTGCACCAATCTCTTTCAGTGACTTTTTTCCATTTGTCAATTGAAATCCCCTCCTCCTTTGCAGAGACTAATAACCCACAAGCCAATTGATTTGATAACCCAAACACAAATGTGACACCATGTGTTCTAGAAACACTAAAATATAAAATAATTTAAATCTTACTCAAATGATGTTCCAGAATGTTGCTGCTTCTTTTCATGTGAATCACTGGAGATGTTCCAGAATGTCAATACGATTTACGCATACACATATTCATCAAAGGGTTAAATATTGGGTTGAAGCAGTTAGCCTGCTTCAAATATTTATTATGCAAATATGGCTATATTAGCAAGTAATGTGGTTAGAATATGACTAAATAAACAGCACAAGATGGCATGCTTTTAAAATAAAAGTGACTGAATATATTAAAAAGAAATATTATGAAAGATTTGAATCACTAATTAATGGCACTACCCAACTGTAAATAAAATATGTAGAAACATAAGGGTCCTTTTATGAATGTTGCCAGCATCTATCTGTGAATAATGCATCTCTAGTCTCTACGAAAGGTTAAAAATATCTAAATTATTGTAATTAATGAGGTTCAGAGAGCTTCTTAAGTTATTAAAGTTTATATACGTTCCTACAGTAATTAAAAATATTTGTGATGTTTTAAGTTAATTAGGGATTGTAACCACTGAACAAAGTAAGTAATACAAGTAGAATTGGTTTACAAACCGACTTTACTAAAATGTATTGAACTTACAAAATGTACAATAAAACAATATAACTAATTCCCTAATATTAAAGACATTCTTACAAGACTAGCCTATATTTACAATCTTTATACTACTAGGAATAACAAGAACCAATTTCAAGGTTTAACCATGGCAATAATTTATGTCTGACTTTTTTTTGCTAATGCTCCTTTGGGTATACCATTTTTTTATTAGGTTTTTGTGAAGGTCACCTAAACCAGTTTTAAAAACATAATTTAAAAAGTAACTTTTTGGCACTACTTCGTCTTTTTAAATGAACAAATTAAAGTTTGCACCATTCCAGTTTCCAGGTCCTGGCTCAAGAGTGTTTAAAATTTGTTGTTAATTGATAACACTACATTGATTCTGATACAAGAGCAGTTTCATTTTGTTAACTATGACTGCAATAAGTGCTCTTTGTGCTTTAAAAATACAAAAGGAATTGCTGTTATTACTTTTAACAGTAAAACTTCAAATCCATTTTAGTCTCATAAACCTGATACAAATGAGACAAGTTTAGTAGCTTGTCTGACTAAACTGGTGGGTTCATAAAAATATGCAAGTGTAAGTAGTACAAGGAAAAACTCTAATACAAAGTCATAAAAACCATTATTTTATAAAATCATTGCTTCAAGTATGAAGAACATATTTAGAAGCCTATTGTAGTTGTTGCATGAGCTTGATGTGATGATGTCTCTTTTCTGTAATATCTAGTCAGCACAACAGACCACCCAAATGACTGCTTGTTCTGGTTTGTAGAATTCAAATCAAATGTTTACACTGTATGTAATTTTAGACAAACTTACGGTTGTCATGATGCGCTGGACCATAATACCATTCGCCGATGATAAATTAAATTTAAAAATACATAACTGTAAATAACCAAAAGTCACTGACTGACCAGAATATCGATTGAGAATATTTGATTGTTTTGTGCTTATGGTAAAAAAGTCACTCATCTGAGTTTAAATGAATACTATGAATACTGACCAACATGTGCTGCATATACATTTAAAACTGTATACTTACAAAATTCAACTTAAATATGAAATTAAACCAAATGACAAAAAAACAGCACATAATGCAGTTTCTATTCTAAAGGAAACTGACAATGATGATTTTTCTTTTAATCCATATACTCTTTATCGATGAAATTACATTTATATAAACAGATTTAAGTTAACTGTCACAATTATAGAATTTGGAGTCATGAACAACCAAGAGCCATCTCAACTCTCACTCTAGTCACATGAAGCAAGATATTGATACTGTGTCTGCTTTGCCACTAACAGTGTATACATCAAAATTTATAAAGGTATGTAAAATAAATTGTTCCTATGTACTAATTTTATTTATCAACAGAAAAAAAGAGCAAGTTTATTTCTTTATTTTCTGTAATTAATTCTTACGTTTTAATCCAAGTTACTTTCTACAACTATAATGAAGTCAAAAAAGAAAGAAAATTTACTGACTTATTTTTTTTATGAAATACTTGGGAAAAGGTTAGTTAAATTGCCATGCAAAAACTTGTTTGTAGTTATCACCTTAACACTGTTAGTTTTTTTTTAACATAGTTGTTTATTTTTTAATATTACTGTACCAATTTTTAAAATATTTTATATGTCAGTTATTGTTAAGACCCATTTATCATATTGTTTAAATTCTATGGTAGCTGGATTCCAGTCCTTGATAGTTAGTACTTTCCAACTTGACCTATTCGTGTTGTAGATGTCAAAAAAAAAGATTTGCTAAAATGTTTGTGTGGGATATATACCTGCTTATTATATCAGAAATCATAAACAAATCTATTCCAATGTAATTTTTATAATTACATTACTATTAAGAAAAATATCTTTACTATGAATTCACCTGTTACCAATCCTAGCATTGTCTTTTCTTGCATCTTTGGGAAATGTTTTAAAACAACTCCATTTTGAAAAATAACAATTTTCAATCAGTTCTCTTTAACAACAGACTTATTGGAAGATGACAATGTCTGTTGTAAAAAATTTATATATTCAAGTATGACAAATCACCATTTTTTCATTCATGAATCACACTCATTTTAAAAATGTTGGGGTTATCCACAAAAATCAGTGGAAAAACATGACATATAATTTAGTTTTACAGATCTGCATAGTGTATTTTATTTCTAAACAAATATTATGTAGCAAACGTAAGAAGAATTGACATGGTCTTACTTGGCAATTCCAAGTAAGGTGATAACATGTCCATCATGTGATAACATGATCCAATCAGAAGACCGATCAGCCTCTTGTAGCAGTCCAGGACTAGAGACCTGGTATGTAAGTTTAAAGAATTTTTACGTAGCCATAACTCTCCCCCTACTGCTGTTTTCCGAAGAGTATAATCTTCTAAACCATAAGCAGTATGATGCCTTAGAGGTATGCCTCAAAGTCATTGAGCTTGTTCCTTTCCATTCCCAATTCCTTCAAGAAAAAGTGAAGTGACTAATCCTCATCTCCAGAGCATAAAAATATCAAATGTAGCTCTTCTGTTGAACTCTGCAGGGGGATGCAGACTAGCTGCACCTATTGAGAGGATTTAGACATCCTCGCAGTACCCGAGTAAGTTGTAACACACACTTACACTTACAACACTACATTTACAACTTTAACACTTTACACTCACACTTGCATTTAGGGAGGTGGTAATAGCCTCAATGTGCTTTTCGCCTTAAAATAACAACAACAACAACAACAAAATCTTCTGTTGAATAGGTAAGCATAGGGCTTCATACTTATTGACTTTGTACAAATGTTGGCTAGGGATGTTTGTCTCCTACACAACTCTTAATTTAAGAATTGCTGCTAATTTCAGTTCAATTTTTTTTTTTTTTTTTTTTTTTTTTTTTAACGGACTATTGTGCATTTAGGCACAATGAAGTAATCACCTGATCCAACAGAAATTTGTAGTGTTTCAGTGTCCTTACAAATCTTCCTGTCACAAGCCTTCCTAATTATAGAAAGAATCTTTTGGACAATAATACAAAAGATAGAGGATTCTAATCTATTATTATATAGATAATTCTTGTTTCCACTTGTCCATCAAAGTAAAAACACAGTATTACAGTGATACTCTAACAGTTGACCCGGACAATGGTCATATCAGACAATGGTCTAATTCATGAATAAAAAATGACCTGCATAACAGTTTAGTTTCAGATAAAGGGCTGAATGGTAAATATGCAGTGTAGGTTGTTTTCGATTTTTCTGTAATTTTTTCACTAAAATGCTTTATTACATGCCCAAAAGCAATAATCCAAAATAAAAAACATGAAAAACAACAGGAAATATGATAAAAATCAAAAACAAAAGTGACCCGCATAACCTCATAATTGCTACCGCGCGAAAATAGGTAACATATTTTTGTTGTTTTATGTTACTGTTGTTGATTCAAATACACCTCCTATAACTGACTCAGGTTAGCTTTTATAAGAAAAAGAACAAAACAACTAAATGGAGAAAAACTTGTTTCCCACAAAGCATTCGAACAAGACATAGTTACCATGTATTTGCCAGAAAGTATTCAAACTGCGATGGTTGTACATTTACTGTTAAAATCATGGCAGTTATTTTTTAGCATTCCATTGATTGATTTAGTTTTTGAATCAACCAATATCTGTATTTAATCAGTTCGAAGCAATTATACAAGTGAGAAATGCTCCTTCCGTTTAGAGGCAAGTGCAGGTTCTGGTTAAGGATGTTATGTTCCAAATAATCCTGAAAAGTATGGGATCAATGTTTTCATCCTGTCTTGTTCTAAAACATACTATGTAAAAAATTGTGCAAGTCTATAAAGATGCACAACCACAAGGACCATACACAGTCAGTAATAAGGCATATGATGTTGTTTTGTGTCTTGTAAATCCAGTAAAAGGTTCTAAAACAAAATTTGACAATAGGTTTACTTCTTAGCCAATCATCAAAAAAATAGTACAAGAAAAGAATATTACTGTCGTTGGTACATTGAAAAAACTAAGCCTCAAATTCCAGTTTTGAGCAAAGAAATCTAAAAAATAGTACTCAAGTATGATTGGATTTCAGCAAGACATCACATTACTTTCATACATACCAAAACAAAACAAATCAGTATTGATGATTTTTTTGTCAATGCATCATGATGATGAAATTGACAGTGACAGTGGCAAAAAGAAAACACCAAGTATAATAATGTACTACAATAAAACTGAGAACAGTGTAAACGTCGTTGATGCTATGTATGGTGAATATACTATTGCTAGAAAGACAAGGAGTTGGCCTTTCTCTTTCCTTTCAGCTGTTGAACACTGCGGCTCTATGTGGCTAAATTGTTTTCAAAGAAACCAAAATGTTTCAGTTTAGAAGAGCCTCAGAACCTTAAGCAAGTATTTCATAACACCATATTTGACAATGTACACAACCCAGCCAAACCTCCCGTGCGTAATTTAAAGGCTTGCCTCTAACCTCTCTGGCATCCAAGAACAAAGGATAGTTGAAGATCCACAACAAAAAGGGGAAAATGCTACAAATGCAAGGACATCAAAACTAAATATTGTTGCAAAGTTTGCAAGGTGTGGTCATGCTTGGTGCACGCAGAAATGGTTTGCCATGACTGTTTTGTTTTTAAAACATTCTCAGAGATTTCAACCTCTGTGATGATTTTAGAAGATGATATCTCATAAACTATTCATTATTTCCACAATTTATATGTATGTAATGAAAATTCAACGCTTTTACTTCTTATTCTACAACTTACTCACTTATATTTGTATTTCAATCAAATTTACTTATAATATTACTTTTAAGTAATATAAGTTTACTTTTAATATTACAAAAAAGTAAGTGTCAGTTGTTTTTTATATACAATTATTGTATAATTCAAAAAGTTAAAATAATATCAGGTGTAGCATTTAGTACTACCAGAACAAAATAAAAATTATTCATTTGATGTAAATATACTGTTTTTCACTTGCTATAAGTGTTTTATTTATCGGATCCCACAGATCCAGCCCAACCATTCTTGAAACGTTTTTTGCTAGACCGTTCTAGGGTTAAAGTCCATACTTTACACTAATTGTAGAAAATTAATAAATGTCTTTTTTTAGTCAGATGTAAGCCATTGTACTGAAATCCATATTACACTGAGAACTGACTGTACTTAAATAACTTTTTTTTTGTCAGACTAAGTTGGTAATTTCTTAAAATAGGGTTATCCAAAACATATCAAAAATAACAGAAGAAAAGACAACACTAAGATACATTTCAATAGTTAAAATATAGTACCAATAGATTTACTCAGTCATGTACGCACACCTGTTCATCCCTATAAATAACAATAATTATTTAATTAATAAAAATAATAATTTTAAAAAATGTCATTTTTAAATAGCTCATTTTTAAGAAATTTATGAGCACAATGGACAACTTAAAAAATGTTATATTAAAAAAAAATCAAATAACAGTCTTACTTTATAATAATACTGACCAGAATGAAACAACCAAATATACCATCAAAATAAAAGTCCCAATAAATGTCACACACAAAGAAATAGCATGTCTTACACTTGCATGCTGAATCTTTTTAGAAAAATATATGTCTATTAATGCCCGTGTTATTTGTTGCCCATCAAAGTAAAAGCACGGTATTATATTCAAAATAGCCATTCCAAATGAAAACGAGCTCATATACTGCGCTAATAGTTTTATACGTTCAGGTATTGAAGATGGGAAAAGTGGATATAAATTTATATAATCACTAACCATTACAGTGTGGTAGATCTCGGCCGGATGCCCTAAAAATATTACAATATTACCAATGTTTCTTTTTATAAGTACCAATTTCGTAGCATTTTCTAAAGAAGGGCGAAAACAATGAAGCCCTACAGGGCAATCATTTGACTTATAACACATGTAATCAGCCAGTTCTACAACTCTACGCACATTAAGACAGGAAAACTGTGGTAGCTCCAAGGGCTCGTCTTCACTCTCCAAATATTCAAAACACAAATGTCTTGGGGAATTGCTACCGCAACACTCCACTGCTCCAGCAGCAAGATGTTTGGCTAGAAAAAAAATAAAAAGGATTTAAACTAAGTTTGTTTTTCTTTATTTAATATATTTCATATCTTTTTGTTGTTAATTATTATTAGGGCTGAGCCGATATTGATACCAATGCATTAGTATCAGCCAATAACAAGTATCAGTGAAAATTTACTGATACCTTGTGTTGAGCAACTCCCAACTGATTGTTCAATATATCTTAGGACTCGTTACAAATTATACTTTGACAACATTTCAGATCATAAAAGTTTTCATTTACAGTTTTGAAAATGATGAATAATACAAAAAAAACTTCTCTGGGCATCAATCAACCACTGAGTAGTAAGGATCTCATGTCTCATCACTATTTATTCTAAGTAAATGTTTTTCATTGTTTTGTTTGGTACAGTTTAAATAAATACAGCAATTTGTATTAAATTAATGCAGAAAACACCTTTGAAGTAACATTAAATAATTTAAGTTTAGTTCCAAATGAAGTCTGTCTGCAATGCAAACGAAAGCAGTTTATTTTGGTAGACGTTTTTACAACAAGAAATCGTTCCATGTATATTGCATACCGTTATGTACACAGAGAAGTTTGAATGTTTTTTACAGTAATATTAAGGGTTTTTTCAGTTTGTTTTGATGTTTTTTCAATAACAATTCTACTTTAAACTCGTGTATTAAAATAAAAGTGGGTGAAAGTGTTTCTATTGTATTTTAATTACTTTTTCTCAATTTACTGTCATTTTTCTTCCTTTCCAATCATCCGTCCTTTTCGGTAATCCGGTAATAGTGATGTTCAATATATGCTGGACTACCGCGAATTTACTCTAGTTAAGTCTAGTGTGAGACTTCTTATATTAATTATTTACCTGGTACTGATTCATCATGTTCTTTAATAAACTCCGACTGCAAACAGTAACCAGGAGTATTACGTCTAACTGAAGTTACAAGACAATCTTGCCAACTTGTCAGATCTGTAACTGCACAATCATTGATGTATGTCAAACGATCTCTAATCTGCAATCCACCAGGTCCATACAATGGAGAATTCTGGAAAAAAGTAAAAATGTTATAATAACTTCAGATAAGCAAGATCACAACGAATGAAGCAATACTGGGCTACGAGGAAGGCAAAGAACATTAAAAAGTGATTGATTTGGTGTACCCCAAAGTTGGGTGAAACAAATACAGAGAACTTTAGATAAATTAACCTTATCTTTACCTGCAAAATATACTAGGTTATATATGCAAAAATATATGCAAATTAATCTTTCAATATTAAAAAATATTTTAATGCAAAATATTAATCATTTATAGTGATTACTCTTTTATTTCACTCATGTATGAATGAAAACTACCACTAATTATTTGAAAATTATTTTTACTTTCACTAATTATACGAAGTACTGTGTATGTGAAGTATGCTATGATGATTGTAAAAAAATCCATTTTTAAATCTAGACATTTTGTTGCAAACCTTAAAAACAATGACTGTTGTAAAGCCTTTTTTTTTTTTTTTTTTAATGTCCGACTATTGTGCACACTTGGACTAATGCAGACAATGGAATGATTTACAGTATATGAAAATGCCAAGCCCTGGCCGGGAATCGAACCCGGGTCCTCGGGGTGAAAGCCCAGTACGCTATCAACTAGGCCACCTAGTAAAGTCTATCAACACCTAGTAAACAGCTATCAACTAGGCTGTTGTAAAGCCTAATTCATAACCACAAATCAGTAAAAAGTAATTCTTTGTGGTTTTTTCATAACCACAAAGGAGTAAAAAAACATGAAAACAAATTATTATTAAGACTTTGTAATTATATGTATAAGGTATCTGTAACTTTTTTCATAATTATACACAATTGTTTTGTTTTGAAAATTTTGAACTTACAAAGTAGGCATAATGTTGCGGAAGAAGAGAAAGAAAGATCTAGAGAAGCGAGAGAATCTTGTTCTCCTCACTACTTGGCCTTATGACCTTGACATTTTAACTCAATCTCAGCCGAATGCACACATAGGCAAGATTCGGTACATTAATGAATTAATACATTTACTTTCACATTTGATACAACATTGTCATACAGTTCACAATTACAGTTATTTATTAGTTACATTTTAATTATTTAATACCTCAGAAATAGTATTCATTTAGCTTTTTATTAATAGTCAGTTTTTATCAACATAGACAGTATTTATGTGATTACTTTAAACTCCAAAACTTAGATATTACATGGCATGCATAAGTTGTGAACAATTTGTATAAATTATTATTACATATACCTATAAGTATGAATATATAATTCTTGTGAGAGCCCACAGCAAATTAAAATTTGTACTTACATATTCTACAGTTTGAACTTGAACAGCACTTCCCCAGTCATAAAATGGTAATAAAATCCAAGGCGTTATGAAGAAGATAAGAGTTGCAACCATTGCCAACACAACATTGTGCCAAATTCCTGCACAAAGGATCCGCAACTGCTTGACAGCAGTGAGTAGTTCTACTTGATCTAATGAGACATAAGCTATTGGTACTATTAAAGCTATTACCATGCCAATACCTACGACACGAGCATCTTCCCTGAAATCAATATGCATTAAAAAAATATATAACTCTAAAAAATCATATTTTTGTCACATTTTCCTTTAAAAACAGATGCATTTAGGACACAAAAAATGTTTTTATATATGTTAACACTTAAAATAAAATGCAATACTTTTCGTGAACTTTCTTACTACAAATTGTTTCCCAAAAAATACAGTTTCGAAGCTACAGCCACAAAATGTGTATAATCAGCCAAGTTGTTCAAAAACGGTTTATTAGATTGTGTTCGAAATTTTGTCTTTTACATGAAATTTATCAGAAGAGCAAATGTTAAACAAAATGAATTTAGTAAAAAGAATTAAATAAAATGATTTATGAGTCAATCTGAAAAAAAAAAATTAACAAACGTATGTTTTGTTTCTTCAGTTTTTTAAAAACAGATGCATTTAGGACACAAAAAATGTTTTTATATATGTTAACACTTAAAATAAAATGCAATACTTTTCGTGAACTTTCTTACTACAAATTGTTTCCCAAAAAATACAGTTTCGAAGCTACAGCCACAAAATGTGTATAATCAGCCAAGTTGTTCAAAAACGGTTTATTAGATTGTGTTCGAAATTTTGTCTTTTACATGAAATTTATCATAAGAGCAAATGTTAAACAAAATGACTTTAGTAAAAAGAATTAAATAAAATGATTTATGAGTCAATCTGAAAAAAAAAATTAACAAACGTATGTTTTGTTTCTTCAGTTTTTTACTTACTCGTGAATCTTAAATCTTTTATTTTAAATTTAGTACACTGAGTTGTGTTATGAGCCAATATATATATATATATATATATATATATATATATATATATATATATATATATATATATATATATATGGTCCTAAAAAAGTGCTCCTGAAAGTCAGCATATCTTAATATGTTCATACTTCTCAGAACTGTTACTTAGTGATGAAACATTTATGTTATTAATATTTTTAATGAGACATTTTGCCATCATTTGCATATATGGAAGCAACACATCGTTGTATATTTTTTCTACATATACAAATGATGACAAATGCCTGATTAAACAATAATAAGATTAAAGCACAAAAAACAATATTTCAGTCATACTGCAATCTCTAGTTTTCTAAATTTTTTTGCCTCCCAAGAAGGCATACCTGATTTCATACTTAGATGACCTTCACAAATTCCCTAGCTTTAAAAATAAAAATTTGTTTTATTGTTGCATCTATATTTTTCCAGATGAAAAATTAACAAGTTTTGTAGTACTTGAAAAATAACCTATTTTACCATTTTTGTTTCTCACAACAAGAATTAATCTAAAAAGAAAATTTCTTGACTAGGCACAAAATCAATCTAGTCTATTTTAAAATTTTTACTCAATGATGAAATATTTATGTTATTACAGTAGAACTGGCATATCCAACATCTGATTATCCATCACAGCATAATAAACCATCTGCTGGATGAGTCATTCTACAAAATGCATTCCGGGGGGGGATCATTTCTACGAAATGCATTATGTAGCTTACTGAATTTATTACATCTCACAATAAAGCAGTCTTCTGATAATCTTTGTCTAAAATGTTAAATTATCACTGATCCTGATAAAGCACATTTGTTTTGGTGATGTCTTTTAACTCGTAAAATAAAGTATACCATATTCATCAATTTTTACTACTATTGTAAATCAATGACTGTAATATGAAAATGCCAAACACACATATAATTCATAATTTGTTGTTTGAAGACAGGTTTAGAATGTTTTTTTTTCTTGCAAATAGTCTCTATGAAGTATTTTCAATTCAAATGGATTGGATACTAACTTAAGTTTTTAATGTGAATACACTATATCTGATCTATCAAATTTTAAAGCCCCTATTTTCTTTTAAAGTCAAATTTTCTCATATTATGCATCTTGCTTCAACCAAGTTTGGGATGCTACTAAAGTCTCTGTGTGCTTTCAAAAGATTCTCCCTGGTGCATTCAAAAAATGTTTTCTTTCATTCTCCAAGTTCTATTCTCCTATTGGTTCTCGCCTGGCTTACATTACTGGTTGGTCCATCACTGATTGTCTGCAGTCTGTTACCCTTGAGTTGTCAGTTCCCAGTTTAACATTTCTTCACGATTTTTGCATTCTTTTAAAATTTCTATATGATAATTAACATTTTTTAAATATTTTACATTAAATTTTGGTTTAGTTTACGAATAATTTTGGTTCAGTCTCCTTTTTTTCTTTCACTGTTATTTGGAAAATAATAAACGTACATAAATGTTCTAATTACCTTGCTGTGTACTATTCAAATTACCTTAACTAGGGCTACTACTTAAATCAAATTTCTGACTGTAATAAACATAATACAATGTTTGCAACTAACATTATTATTAATTATTATTTACATTTTGTTTCTTTTGTAATTACATCATGATAATTTGTGATTTTTGAGGAAACTCTTTCAGTTATTTAAGCTTTAGTATTGCATTTCTAATTTGGCCTTTTAAACTTCTTTTAGGCGACTTCAGTATAACATAGTCTCGATTCCGAGTTATCTTCAAGTTGTTGGTTATCTCAGGTGAATTATCTTAACTTAAAAAGTGATATACAGCATAGTCAATCATCTGTGTTTAATTTCTTTTTACGTAAATGCCTTTAAGATTTAGGCTAGAGCTTAAGTATGTTAATTTAAATGTTTGTTCTATTACAATAATGCAATGTATTTATCTCTGATGTTCTTGCTTATGCTCCTCTAATTATCTGATCTTTTCCCAGTTCCAAGGGTGACATAAATGGGGTACCATTTACCATTTATTACTGAATATTACCATTTATTCGGACACAGTGTATTGTTTTTTTAATATGTATCATGTTTTAAGGCTGATTTAGATGTTGGATTTTGCGAGATCGTGATGTGAGGAATATGTTTACGAAGTGTGGCTATTAAATAACTATACTGACGTAAAAAATTTTATTTTAATTTTATACATAATTACTTATTATCACTTTCAATATACACCCATTCTCTATCCCTACAACACTCCATGCGAATGTTTGAAACAGTGCTGGAAGTCATCTTCTGTCAACTCTTTCAGGACTCTTACCGCTTTCACTTTTACAGCTTCCACGGACTCAAATCTCATCCCTTTTAATGCAGATTTCACCTTAGGGATCAGACAGAAGTCACATGGTGCAAGGTCTGGTGAGTAAAGGTGGATGTTGTAACACTGGGATGCTGTACTTGGCCAGGAACCTCTTGACAGATAACGCGGAATAAGCTGGCGCATTGGTCGAAAACCCGATTTGTCCTTCCACATTTCGGGTTGTTTTTCTTTACTTTTTCATGTAGTTTACCAAATACCTCAAGGTAGTAATATTGATTAATTTTTTGACCTTCAGGAACCCAGTGAAGGTACACAATCCCATGAATATCGAAAAAAACAATCATCATTGCTTTAAATTTTGACTTGCTGATTCTTGCTTTTTTGGCTCTCGGTGAAGTTGGGGTCTCCCAATTCATGGATTGGTGTCTTGTTTCCGGATCATACGTAAAAAACCACAATTCATCACATGTTATTATCCTTTCCAATAAATTTGGGTCATTTTCAATGGCATCCAAAGTGTCAGCACAAACATTTTTGCGAGCTGCTTGTTGTTCAAACGTGAGAAATTTTGGCACACACTTTTCGCATGTTCAAATTGTCATGTAAAATTTTCCATACATATTCTTTATCAATGCTTACAGTTTCACCAATTGCACGGATACTTAATCAACGGTCAGACCAAATCAACTCAGCAACTTTTTTGACATTGTCATCCGTTTTTGACATTGAAGGGCGATCTGGTAGCGAATCATCTTCAACATCTTGTCAGCCATCTTGAAAATGCTTAAACCATTCAAAAACACGTGCCCGCAATAAACATTCACTGCCATACACTTCTTTCAGTAAATTATAAGTTTCAGTAGCGGTTTTTCCAAGTTTAAAATGAAATTTAACAACAATTTGTTGCTCTATTATTACACTAACCATTTTTTCCAGCAAAACAAAATAACACTAATGGAAATGAAGGTTATGACTAAACGGTGTTGGTTACACAAACGAGACTAACTGCTTTCTGAAGAGAAAGCTTTACACTAAACAGCTGTCAGTCAATGACGGTTGGCGCATGCGCACTTGTTCTGCCGCAGCATCAGTCTCGTTATTTAATAGCCACACCTCGTATATTGATATATAACAGTATGTTTTGCGCATCACAAACCTCATATTAAATTAATTATACTTAAAAATTTCTGTGTTTCCGCAAAGATCGAACCAGAGACCTCGCACTTGATATAACCACTATACAACACAAACTACAAAGAAATTTGACTGATTTAAGTATACAAAATGAATCGTTAATATAATGTTATTGAACACCTGATGGGCTGTATTAAGCTTCAGGTTATGTTGTTAAAAACTAGCTATGTTAATTTATCCTGTTTTTGAACAAATTATCGTAATTAAAATAAAAAAAGGAAGGGAAAACATGATACATATTTTACTTTTAGTTCAATAACAGAAATTTTTTTAAACAAAAATGATAAATATCAGAATCATCAGTAATATTAACAACAATCAATCTGTTTTTTAATCCCATGAGTAAAAAAAAAAAAAAATACTTGGGTGTCTGTCTAGCATTATGTAACTGTGAAATTGCTGAAGACTTCACAATCAATACTGAAGACTTCACACTCAATTGACTGATTTTGATGAAATCTAGCATATATTCCTGGTTTGTTCATACCTCAAGACTATTATTAAAAATACTTGTAAAAAAAGAGTTCTGAACCTTTTTTGATCAAAAAAACTTAAAAATCAACAATAATAATTTTTATGGACATTTGCTAAACAACAAGTTCCATAAGTACCTAAACAAGGAAAATATAAAGTACCAGTACCAAAATAAATGGGTCACTATATCAACAGAAAAATCCAGTTCGGTAACTATAAAATTGGTACATTAGTTTTTCATCAAATTTTAGTCAGTTATGAAGATTCATAACTAGAGTCATTGTAGCAAATTTGAAATAAAAAAAGTTTTTGGTTCAAATATATATAAAATAATAATAATAAACACAGATTACTTACAGGTTTTTGTTTTTTCCCAATGTACCTTTGAGCCATAATGTTTTTACTTCAAATATGATATACTGACTTATGACTTTTTATACACGATACAAATATTAACAAAATCTAATGAAACAATTTTAAGAAAAGACTGATTTTACAAATTTTTATTCATAATTTCAGCACTAGTTTCTTGTGAATGTAAAAAATGTGTACCATTTACTTAAATGGTACATTTTTAAATGTTGAAGTAAATTTTACCTGACAGCAGCAACAGCATGTCCAACTTCATGTACAACACTGCAAATTAATAAGGTTATCATATAATAACCAATTTCTGAAAGAGGCATGTTTATACCTGGCACCTGCAAAATGCAAAACATAATTAAAATGATCAAAGTCTCAAGAAAAAAAAACTAAACAAACAAAATCATTCTGTAATCTAGGCTGGATTTATGCCAAGTCCAGGACAGCAAAGTAAGTCTACTATTAAAAAAAACTAATTCCTCAAATTAAACCACTCAGCATTTTTTAACTTTCCTACTCATATGGCTTGGCTCCAAGGGTCATATATGTACCTGTCAGGTTAATACTGTATGTTATTACAAATATTTCTTCTTGTCCAACAGTTTATTTGCAGAACCAAGATCACTTATAAAAAATGAATAGAAAAATCAAATACTGGAAGGTTTTTGAAAATAGATAGTATGCTAAACAATTATTTTGTTTGAATAGATGACTTTGTATTTTGTTAATATATCTGATAAAGTGGTTTTTTTTCAGAAGACGTGTTCATTCGTATCACTTAAAAGAACATTGAACATAGAACGCAGTAAAACTCATACTAAGGACATTGATTATAACAAAGTATTAACATTTTTTGGAGCTTCAAGGACTTTGTAGAATATTACAAGATTTAGAATAAGTTGTATTTAAAAATAGTTCCATAATTTTATTTTTCCACATTAAGCTAATTAAAAATTAATTAAAAAATCTCAGTACCATATTCTTAGAACAATCGATAAAATATGTGTTTGTTTCAACTTCATTTAGGATCAGTTTCTTTGGTCAAAACATAGCATATTGAATGTTTTGATGCCTCATGGCGAAACATATGTCACTCAATTTAAAACAATTTTGTGAAACTATATAAGTGTTCTAATTTTCATAAATATCATGGAATTTCACCAAGTACGGACTTTGTGTTTCATAAATTGCCTAAGTTCGGAATCAACTATTATTGTGGTTTTCATATCGCAAGTGGAAAACATATTGAATATCTCAAGATATTTGTAATTATATATTGCCAAAAACTTCAGTTGTAGGTGTACATTTTTTTCTTTTAATATTGTTTGAAATATATACATTGTTCTTTAAAAAAAAGATACTGCATTATGATTACAAATCAAACTTTTCTGAAAATAATTTTTAAATCACACAACTGGTTATAAGCTATTTAAAATATTAGTCTTGAACATGCTAGACATACAACAGACTAGTGTGATACAAAATTAGCAATATGAGAGTTTATAGCTAGCAATATTACTAATTCTATTTTAGAATTAGTTCGAGAACTCTCCTTCTCGAGTCCTCTAAAGAATTAATTATCAGTGGTTCAAGAAAAATCCTTCAATATATTTAAATGTATTACATTACATTTATCTTGTACCAGCTACAACTGCGGTTGATGAAAATCCCAAAAATGAACACTACTGTCTTATTCTTTAAAATGTGTTCCCCCAAAATATATGCCAATATATTTAAACCAAAAAGTGAAAAGGGGAAGAAGTGTATACAAACTGTGTCTACTTACATTGATTACCGATTAGCCACCTTCCAGCACCGCCCGACTGGAATGTTTTCCTGTAGTGTGTCCTGACGTACAGCCCTTCGGGTCCCCACAGAATCGAATGTCCCTCAGAATTTACCGACTTTCCAGTCCTCTCGGAATTGACTGTCCCCACCCTACTTCTTCCCCAGCTTTTATTTGAACTGCTGTTCTACATACCATGTTGCTTATTGCAACAGGCAGTATGTCAGCAGTTTCGTATTTTTTCTGTGTCTTTGTCAATAGTGTTCATTCTTTAGCTGTGATTTCATTATAATATTAGTTAACTAATAACTAAAAATAACAATTTCTTTAAATCCTAACACTGTTAATAAACAATATGAAGATTTTTGTCAATACCATTGGTTGCAAGGTCGTAGAATCCAAGGTGATTGTTGCAGCATCTTCTTTTGCTCCATGTTTTAAATTTATATATATAGATCGGATTAATAAGCCCAATGCTAGAGGCATTAATCCTATAGCCATCCACGTTCCTGCCGAGAACCATGCTAATTGAAGTTTAGGGCGAAATGAGCCCCACTTTTGGATTAACCTATTAAAAACTGTTGTAAACCAATGAATTCTTAAAAATTTTATTTGAAGTCCAGTATTTTGAAGTAGATATAGATAAGGAACATGAGAGCAAGTCTGAAAATAAACAGAATTATTATATTTTTATTAGACATTTAAGCTATCAACATATTAATATTTAATACACTTAAAGTAACTATAATAACAAATTTGTTATATTTGATTCGATTTTGGAGGAGGTCGTGTGTTGAAGCAGACTGAGCCTTATTATACAACATCATGGAAACCTGACTTTTTTATCTGTAAGTACTTGTTTTTCTACATAAAATTTTTTACTAATTTAACATCTGATTTTAAACAGAATCCACTGTAAACATTATTTTGTTATGAGACACAAAGTTTCAGTTCACCTGAGGATTGCATAAACTCGGTGGTGATAGCGTCCAGTTCGATATTTTATGTAGGTTCGAATCTAGTTACTATATTTGGTTCTTCCCATGTTCTACTTCAATCCTCTCTCATTATTACTTTAACTGGCATAAAGAGGACCAAAGATAAACCACAAAATCAGTTCTAAAATAGTATTTATGGCTATTTACAGTCACATTTAATAACACTGTTATATATCTTAATTCAATCATTTATAAAATATTACAGTTGCCTTTTAGTCAAAATGGCAACTTTTAAGGAATTACACATATTTGGTTGGTAGCCGCAATACCATTTTCAGAAAATACAGTTACTATGTTGTTGCACTTGTTTTATAAAATTAATGATTTTTAAATGCTTTTCTTTTATTATGTATTTTATTATTCAACTAAGAATTATAATAATTCTAAAAATATTATAATTCTTCCTGGTGGTATTCATCAGTAGAAGATTAAACTTGTTATAATAAGTTACTATTTTATACAATTTTTAATGGAACTACAGTGTATTGCATGAAGCACATGCAATATGTTTACAATGCATGAAGCATGCTAGATTTACTAAGCTAAGGTCACCCACAAAATGAGGTAGTATTCATCCACATGAAGCATAAGCAAAAAATTTACTATTTTTATAAAGCAGCATATTTCAAGCATTTTTTCATCTGCTGTAACAGTCATTACAAGGTTAGTAAATTTACACAATACTATTTTCATACAAAACTGTGTTAAGTTTCCATTTAAGCAGTATTAGTTCACAAGGTATTTTTATAAAGAAAATCTGTTGTTTTATTATTAATCAGATGCATTAAATAAATTTTTAACGAAGAAAAACACATTAGCTACTTTTGTGCAGGTTATGCTAATAACTTTTTTACATCTTCTTGTACTTTCCGTATTTTTATATTTTGTATTATTACTATAAGACATGTAGTAATAAAGCATTTTGGTGCAAAAACTACAAAAACAATCAAATCAAGTGAAAGTGTATAATTTTACAAACAATACTACCAAAAATAATTTAATAGCTGATTTTGCACATATCATTAAACTAATGGTTCTTGGTCACATCACTGTAGACTAGTAACAAAATGTCTAATAATTTAAGGAAAGAGCACTGAAAACACATAACCTAAAATAAAAAGTTCTACCTACCCTTCTGAGCTTCAATCAAAAATTTTAAATAAAAATTTAGTCTTTCTATTGTTCTGGACATTTAAGGTCTCTGTTTCAACTTGACCATTTAGCAAGAGGTACAAAAATATCTTCTAAAAAGCCCGTATAACACATATGTGAGTTTTTTTCATTTACTTCTGTTTTAAGATGACAGCCTGATTTAACAATGATGAATGTAGTCGCCAACTATTTCCTGTAATACTGGCTGAACAGCTGTATTACATAATTCCCATAATTTGAATTTGAATAACATAATAATTCCATAATTTTGACTATTTCATGAAAGAGCATAAAATTTTCAATAAAGTTGGTTCAGTAAAAAATTTAGTAAATATTACATTTACTGGTTAAACTGACGAAAAAGGTTACAAACCCGTCAGAGCAGTGTTTATACAATTGATTAAGAATAGAGAAGTTTACTATTCTTTAAACCCCTAATTAGTTCCGTAAAGAGATATTGAAAAGAATAATAACATAACTACCAATATTCAGTAATTTTATTTTTTTTTAACAAAAATATACAATTTTCTCACTATAAAAACACTCCTGAAAATGTTTCTTGATACATTCAAAAACTGATACTGCAGCAGCGATTTCATGAAAATCAATCTTTCTATGTTTTTAGTTAAGCAAGCAGAATCTGTTCTGAATGTTAAGCCTAGTTTTCATTTAACAAATTTTATTTTAGTAACCAAATTATAATTTCTATAAATACGCTGTAGCTACTCTTAAGAATTTTATTATAAAAACTTGACCTACACTTTTTTATACATTATGTTCTTTTAATAAGCATATTTTTTTTATATGTGTGCTTTCATTCCTAAGCAACAGCTATCTTGTTCCGCAATTCATTATTAATTATTATCATACTTGGGGGTGAACTAAATCTTGTAAACAAATAATAACAAGATTTAAATGTTTTCCAATTTAGAATAAAAAGTCTAACCAAATGTAACGAAATTTTGTATGAAATGGAGTTTTATATTTTTTATTTGTGCGGTTAAATAGGCTTAATAAAAATTACTTTTCAGACTATCTAAAATAACAATACTGCCTATTTTATACAAACAAAGCAACTTTCATAGTCTCTATCTCACAGGTCTACTACAGAATTTTCAACTTCACTACTCCATCAGTTTTTTTTATTTTTTTCTGGTAAAAAACCATAAAGGCTATCATCACCATGATGTGAAATTGAAATATCTAAAATAAAACAAAAAATACACAATAAAAGTTATTATAGAAAGAAAAAATATAAAAAACATGTTTTGAGTGCCAAAAATATTTTTATTATTTTATTATGAAAAATATTTAATCATAGTTTAAGGATCATTAACCAAACTATAATTTTAGTGGGCATGCAATTTAAATTGAAGGTTTAATTGCTTACCCCAAAAAATAAGATGTTTTCTAAAATTATTTTAAATCTTTTATTTGAATCATAACAAATCATAAAACATTAAAATAGTAGTGCATGCAATTTACAATGAATTAATTGAAATTAATAATCATATAAGTAGACTGATTTCAAATAACTTGGAACCTAAAGATAAATATCAGATAAATCAGGTTTAAATAATACTGTAATATTAAAAAAAAAAATCTGAGTCAAAATAAAGCCTAGGTTTAATCATATGGTACTTAATGCAATAAAGTATTATACTATTTTAGTAATTTACCTTGAAAAGGGTATCGATAAAATAAAAACAGCAATGGCAAAAGATTACGATAAATATAAATATGTAAATATCATCCATTAGGAAAATGTTTCATTTCCAGGTTAGAATACACAATTTTGTTTAGACTGTATCATATCAGTAATACAACTTATTGAAACACCTCTATTTTTTAATCTGACATTTATCAACTGATTTCTTATAATAACTCACACAAAAATTATTATGCAGTGAAGTAACCGACACCTGCATAAAATCAAATACCAATATCACTTAAAAAAACGAAAGAAAATAATACCAATATCCAAAACGACCACCAAACCGAGCCATCAAGGCAGTCAGGTCAGCATCAGAGATTGATAACACACAGTCACGAACAAAAGCGATAACAGCTGTTGACTAAATATTGTCAAAATTACATGGTCAGTGCCTAAAAGATTTTATAAGCTATCAATTTTTCATTCTTTTGTTATTATATATTTATAGTAAAATTTATAAATTGAATTTTCAGGTCCAGTGACGGTCCTGAATATAATTAAACTAAATAAATTATTATTTTTTATTAATATACCTTGTAAGTTGAAGTTTTAAAATGTATTTAATATTTTATATGTTTTTGTGTATTTCATTAAATTTCACAAAACACCTGAAAATGGTTTTATAATATTTATAGCTAGTTTGTTATGAAATAAATAAATATTGATATATTGTTTTCCGTTTCCTGTTTATTCTTTGGTTAAAAAGAATTCGCTTAGCCATAGTTGGATTATTTCTACAAAACATTTTTTTCTTACTACTCCATTGTTAATCGTTAATTTGCATATATTTCATACTTATTTTTAAAATGTCTATTTGTAGTCAGGTATTTCGAGAAAAAGCAGAACAGCCGATTGAATTTGTAAGTATAGTACAATATAATATTATTTACTTATAGCAGTGAGGCTATTAATTAAATAGCATAGCACAGTCCTAACAGTTTTTTTAATATTATTATTTGATTTTATAGAATTTATGCCTTATTTGTTTTAATTTTTAATGTCTTATAGAAAAATGAATAATGCCTTTAGGCAGCTATCTCCCTGACATGATAAAAGAGATTTTCCAAAAGTATGAATCTTACCCTTACTGAAATTTTAATTTAACCATGTTAACAAAATATGCATATATTAGAATTTTAAACTTTCAAATTCCATTATAAATTCAAAAATGAACCAATTTCAACAGATTTTGAAATTAAAAATTCTAATGTATGTAATTTTTATTCTTAAAAAAGTTTAAGACAAAAAGTTGAAATGACCAACATTTTGAAACTGGTGAAGGAATTTTGCTGGTTAATGAACTTGTTTAAAACACACACACACACACACACACACACACACTTGCACACAAATTTTAATGACCCTTCAAAAAGTGATCTAGAGTTCAGGAACATTACTCACATGGTTTGAGTCTTACCATGTTGGCTGCTCCATAGCTCATTTTCCAATGGAAATTCCCTAATAAGTTCTTTACCCTAAGTAAATTAAAATAATAGTTTTGTTAATTATATTTTGTTATTAAATAATAGGCTACTAAATATTTATCACTGTCTGCACAATAATATTATAAAACTGTTCTACAGTGGTGGAACACATGTAAACCTAATATAAATTACCTAATATAAATATTGTGGGTAAAAATATATAAACTAATGATAATTGTTAAATATTTTTTACTGTTTAAGGTAATTTTAGATTATTTACAATTTATGTAAATTAAAAACTTTCCAAGCCAAAGATAAAGTTAAACTTTCTTTTATAGTGTGGCATTTTTAACCACTAACTTTTGATTCTCATAATAAAACCCTAAATCTTAGAACAGTCTTTGTTTTTCAGTGCTAAAAGTATGATTAGTATGAAAACATTTTTTACCTTATTCTTACCTCAAAGCAGATAGCTTGCTAAGTATAATAGTTTTCTCTAATTTGTCCATTTTATTTTTTTAAATAATATATTAACAAGTTCCAAATAAGGCAATCCAGTCCATTGCCCATGATAAAGTTATCAACATGTTATCATAGTTTTTTTCTATAGTGTTAATTAAAAACTTATAAATAGATATATATTATACCCAGTCAAAAATGTTCAACCAAACTAATTTTTATACATTAAATAGCTTAATTAATAGATATAAATAAGTCAGCATGAAGGTAAGACAAAAAAAAAAAATATTAAGAGAATACCTAGATAACCAACAAAAGAATATTTTGGAACAGTAAGCTAACTAATTAGAAATAACTACAACAGCAAGCAGCAATAATTAACAAAAACAAAAAACAGAAATTTTTTAACTTAAAGCATTACACAACTTACTGTACAACAATTGGTGAGGTACTCTCACAGAGTTCTCTTTATGTTTATATAAGACATGTGTGCTAAGAATATTTGCATTTTATTATATCTTGATGATTAGTCATATTTGTCATGTATAAATATGTAATTGAAAGAAACATTTTATTTCTTTGATTTTCACTATAATTTTAAACCACAATTAAATATTAAATTTAAATTCTTTAAATATAATTTTAAATATTTAAATTTAATAAATATAATATAAACACAATATAAATTTAAATATTTAGATTTAAATTCTTTAAAAATCAATACATTTAAATACATTGTTCAATGAGTAAGTAGACTTAATTTGTTCCCATTTTTTAAACTTATCATAGAACCAAAAATACAGTATAAGTAATCTGAAGGACATATGTCATGTATTTCATATTAACTACATACCAGCAAATGTATTGTAAATGTTTATCAGAACTTTCTGCCCCTGTGTATGTGGATTTAGGGAGCTTGAGTTTGTAGTTACTACTGATAGGGCTCACTTTGCTTGCCTTACAATGGGTGCCAAACAATATTTTGTCTAGGGATGCAAATGAAATAAAGCCAGCACACTAAACTCAAACAAGTTTTGTTCTCTTATTAGAAGCAGTTAATTTTTTTTTTTTTTTTTTTTGCTGTTCAACAGTTCTGTTCTAATGGTGAGAACGTAAGCTCAGTGTAGTGTACAGTTATTTAATAAACCAAAAAAAAACATTACTAATTTTTTTTATTAACCCATCACTTTCTTATTAACTTCCCTTCCTTGCACCTACACAAAATCCCCTGAATAGCTAGTATCTAACAAATTGTTTTTGTTAATTTTTATGTTTTATTTATTTTTAGCGATTCAAAAACTAATACAATATTGTACCATTATTAAACACAAAAACTTGTTTTTAACATCTAACATAGTTCAACATAACATGTTTATCACACACTGAAACTGATAAATTACTTATGCTGGAACTATGCGGAAAACATATCTTGTTTAGTCCTTGGAACACTTACTGAACTACAGCTCGATACTGTAAAGAAATAAAAATATATCTTCAGAATAATTGTTTTTGTTAGATGCCATCTAACATGGGTTATGATGGTGGGTTAAAATTTTTATATTTTGTTCTATAGTTGTACAAGTAGTATTTTGAAAGATTTTGTAACAATAAAAATTTGTTTACTACTGTAACAGAGTTTTATTGCTCCTATTGTTAGCCAATATTTTTGTATTGGATAAACATAGAAATAACACAGAAATATATTTATTGATTGATACTTTCCAATGTTTAGTATACTTAAAAACAATTATTACTTGAGAATGTAATTTTCATTCTGTTTTATGTTTCATATAGACATATTTTCTCTATAGTATATTTGTTCTTCTTTAATCAGTTAATAAGAGAAACGGAAAAACAATTTTGGGTCATACATAATAGGCGTTTTTAACATAAACAATATTGTAATATTTATAATTACATAGCTTTTAATTTAGATTTTGATGTAAAATAAATTCTGTTGGAGGATTTCCGGATCTTTCTCCTCTAGGATGCAACCCTTCTCTGAGACCTATCCCTAATTTGTTTATTTTCAAGTGAGATATCCCTCAACCTTAACAAAATTGTATCTATGCCACTTAAGGCATAGATGTATCTTTGTGTTATATATGAATGACATAAAATGTGTTGTATATACATACATACACACACATATATATATATATATATATATATATATATATATATATATATATATATATATATATATATATATATATTATAAACACAGACACATTTATCTAATGTTTACAATAAACCTAACCGTTCATTTTAATATTTTTTAAGAAATTTTTAATGTTTATGCAAAATTTAACTTGTTATGGTGATTAAAACAGATTTTTTTTAAAAGTGTAAAATAAAAAATATATATGATTTTTTAAGATTTTAATATCCATTATTGTGATACAGGATTTTGCTAGTTAACAACTTATATAAGCCAACCAAAATTTGTTTTTGTATCATTCGATTTTCGTAGGCTAGATTGAAATGCTGTTTTACATGGGTGTAATTCAATATTTTTTTTTAATTTGTTTTTACAACTTCAGCTAAACAGTTGTGTGATCACAATTCATTTGTTTTATTTTTCAGTGGGAATCTTCTGCCTACAATCCTCTAAAAAATGTACTGACATCTGTTGAGTTTATGCAAAGGTTGACAGTGCTATCTATATCAAATATCACATACTTGCATAACATATTTCCTGAGAGTGCTTATAACACATGCACTTTATCAGGAATGGAAGTTAAAATATTAAAGCCAAGTGATAATTTGCCTCTTGTACAGAAAATGGTAGGCTTTCTCAGAAGTGCTTTGGATTCTTTGGCCGAGAAATATGTAAGTAATAAACTGTTGAGACTTGTTAACAATATTCCTGTTTATAAGAAAATAATGCATTTATAGTAGAACTAGGTTGAGAGACTGAAATTTTAATAGAAATAATCATGGTCTACTTAAAAATAATGACAAAATGACTTAAAGAACTCTTCTTACTTTGTTTTCTTATTCACTAATAGAAGTCCTCTTATCAATACTATGATTAATCAGTATTTTTATATAATTATAATTTAAAAAAACTATTATATTAATTTTGTTATTTAATTTCAGTTACACAAGATGATATTTGTTATTGAAGATAGAGAAGTTGGAAAAAAGGAAATATATACATTAAACTTCTCATACAGCGAGTGTATAAACAATCTTGACATTGAAAGTGAAAATTGTGACACTTTGTAAGTAAATAATAAAGGCACCCTTGCAGTAATATAATTTTCCACATGGGGGAGATGAGTGGATGTGTGAGCGGATGTTGTAAATCATGCTTTTGTTTTGACAACTGAAGGATACAGTGTGCAGCTCCAGTCTCACTATCACTACATGAAGCAGCATGTGGCATTTTTAAAAACTTACCCAAATACAGGCTACTACTAATTTTTCAGTTTTGGATGCTGTATATTCAGTTTTAACTATTCAGAAAATATACACAATAAAAATAAATAATGCTTTATGAAATATATTTTAAAAATATTTATGAACAATAATTTGTACTTAAAATACAGATGAATATATATATTACTTGTAATGCTTAATAAGCAAGATTTTTACGCGATATTTCACATTACTTTGTAATTATTCCACCTTTGATTAGGATTAATTCCTTGTATTGTTATGCTACTCTACTCTTTATGTTTTATAGACCAAAAACACTTGCCGTATTTCAGCAAGAAATTTGCACCACTATGTGAACCTGCAATTACTTTTTAGTTTCTGTAAAACCCTTATAGTCTGTATTATTCTTATATCCATTCCTGAAATCTAAACAGATAATGAACCTAAATAAAGAAACAGTAAAATCAATTTTCTTTTAACAAAATATTTTACTTTACACACTTTGCACATTCGAAAATAGTTTTATTTTGTTAAATTAAATTTTTATAAATTATTGTCCTCCATTCTGTATGCTTTGCAATAATATAAAAAATGCAGTCTCAGGTATTTGAATCACTATGCATTTTTTGTACGTTTAACTTTGTTTTTGGAGTAGCCTGTACCATCACACAAACCATTTCTCATTTGTAACAGTTACTAAATCCCTAAATTAAAATAATAAGGTAAGTCTTTATGAAAAGTTAATAAGTTAAAAAGTATAACTTCTGATATCCAGAATAGCAATACAGTATACACCAGAATTTTGTTTTATGATTTTTTTTTTTTTTTTGTACATTTGCTTTGTCATTTAAGATCTGTAAAAGTCTATTTTCATAATAAAAGTATGAAATAAATGGAAAACAAAAAATATTATAGTTTCAAGACAAAAATTAAAATTGTAAGATAAATGAAACAAGTTTAGCATTTAGATTTTTAGAAAAGTTATAGATTCTGCTCTTGTTGAAAATAATTGTTGGTATAGTAAGAGACTTGCAGAAATTCTTTTAAACAATTGGGATTATTGATACTATCTAGTTTGTATATTATGGAAGCAATAGTTCATATCAAATATGTCATACTATTCTGAATATGGATGTACATGCTTATAGTACTCCTTTTGGAGAGCACATATGATTAGGCCAACGTAGGCATTTTAAGTTCAAAAAACTATCCTTTAAAGTGTTTGTAACTTTAATGAATAAACACGCAGCTAAAATAAAAAATATTCAAGATTATAATTGCTTATAATTTTTTAAAACAGTTTTTACTGTCCATTTCATGCTATTCTGTGGAGAAGTTCTTCAGCTGTAAATAGTACAAATACTTACATGTTGCCTACATCATATGGTCACTTCTCTTTTAGTAAATTTGTAAAATAATTTAGTAATACAGTAGTTTATTTTGCAATTTTGTTATTGTTTAATTATGAGTAACTACATTAATTATTTGCAATTATTGTGTTATTTGTAGCTGTAATGTTTGCAGTATAATTTTTACTTTTTGAAGAACAAAGTGTAGCATTCAATGGTCTATTTAAGGAATTACCCAGTTATCAGATGTAACCATTAAAGAAAGCCGGAATGATGCAATAGAGTTGATTACAAAAGCATTACTTTACATAAAAGCAATTTGTAATACAATTATGTATATTGTGGAAATGAAATGTGTGGATTACATTTCAGGATTGTAAAAACCTTGATGTATACTTAACAAGATTTAGAGTTGAAAAAAGATGCAGTATTAAAATATTTGTATCATATTTTACTTAAAATGCTGCTGTAATAATGAGATTCTACTGTTATTATTTGCTTAGTTGCACAAAGCTTTTCTTCTTTTGCCACCATTACTCTTTTTTATTATTTGGTAATTTAGAGTAGTAATGGTAAAAAATATAGATTTTAAGGTAAAAAATGGATTATAAATTTAAATAGGGTGTATTCAAAATTGTTGTGTAACTAGATATGTAGTAATTTGTGTTACATAATTATATCATTTGCAGGAACTTCTCTCAAACCATAAACTCTACTCCTGACGTTATCAAAAATCAAACTCAGGAGTTGTTGAGGAAACTGGGTGTATGGGTAAAAAACAAGAATTTTGAATCAAGAAAGATATCAATGCATTTCAGACTTATATTACATGAAGGTAAATTTTATTGTTGTTATTATTACTATTTATTCTAACATTTGCCATAATTTGTGTACATGATGTTTCAAGAGCTTGGATCAAATCTTAATTTCAAGTGTCTAACTTAAAACATAAACTATACAACTAAAATATAAGTCTAGATTCCTAGGCCTATGTTAAAATTCTAAAAACTACAAAAAAAAAAGATTTTATTTGTTTTGCACTTATTATAATTTTATTAATGGTACTATAGATTTTTTTTGTGTTTAACATCAGACTATTCACAAAAAAAAGCAGTTATAAAAAATAAATTTTACTAATCAATTTATTTTTGTCTATAACTAAAATACTGTAATCATTTTTTAAGCTCCTAACATCACAAGGAGAAGTGTAATCCTTATAAAATTATTCTTGTATCTGTTACAGTTATTTTTTCTGAGATTACTGAGATTGAAAGTTGAAATTTGGTATAAGAAAGAAGTAATAATTTGCATAATTTCTCATCATTTATTTTTCAAAAAATATTTGATTTTTTTATTGTGGTACACAATTTTTTTAATATATTACATGTAGATTTTAAATTTTATTTAACACTTACCTACTTCCAACATTTAATGATGCTAAAATTATTAAGAAAAATGATAACTAGAACTTTACTAAAACTGCAGGAATGCTACAGCAATGATCATGTAAGTTTTATAATTAAAAAAAAAATCAATATCAACTACAAGAAATAGTAAGATGTAGCTTGAACTCATTACTTTTTATTGGGGCAGTTGGTTTGTCCTCCCACTTGTCTGTTAGGGTGTTTATGTATCTATGGCATTCCTCAATGCTTCCAATTCCTTGTTCCAAAAAGGTTTGTATTTCTCTCTCTCTCTCTCTCTCTCTCTCTCTCTCTCTCTCTCTCTCTCTCTCTCTCTCTCTCTCTCTCTCTCTCTCTCTCTCTCTCTCCTCTCTCTCTCTCTCTCTCTCTCTCTCTCTCTCTCTCTCTCTCTCTCTCTCTCTCTCTCTCTCTCTCTCTCTCTCTCTCTCTCTCTCTCTCTCTCTCTCTCTCTCTCTCTCTCTCTCTCTCTCTCTCTCTCTCTCTCTCTCTCTCTCTCTCTCTCTCTCTCTCTCTCTCTCTCTCTCTCTCTCTCTCTCTCTCTCTCTCTCTCTCTCTCTCTCTCTCTCTCTCTCTCTCTCTCTCTCTCTCTCTCTCTCTCTCTCTCTCTCTCTCTCTCTCTCTCTCTCTCTCTCTCTCTCTCTCTCTCTCTCTCTCTCTCTCTCTCTCTCTCTCTCTCTCTCTCTCTCTCTCTCTCTCTCTCTCTCTCTCTCTCTCTCTCTCTCTCTCTCTCTCTCTCTCTCTCTCTCTCTCTCTCTCTCTCTCTCTCTCTCTCTCTCTCTCTCTCTCTCTCTCTCTCTCTCTCTCTCTCTCTCTCTCTCTCTCTCTCTCTCTCTCTCTCTCTCTCTCTCTCTCTCTCTCTCTCTCTCTCTCTCTCTCTCTCTCTCTCTCTCTCTCTCTCTCTCTCTCTCTCTCTCTCTCTCTCTCTCTCTCTCTCTCTCTCTCTCTCTCTCTCTCTCTCTCTCTCTCTCTCTCTCTCTCTCTCTCTCTCTCTCTCTCTCTCTCTCTCTCTCTCTCTCTCTCTCTCTCTCTCTCTCTCTCTCTCTCTCTCTCTCTCTCTCTCTCTCTCTCTCTCTCTCTCTCTCTCTCTCTCTCTCTCTCTCTCTCTCTCTCTCTCTCTCTCTCTCTCTCTCTCTCTCTCTCTCTCTCTCTCTCTCTCTCTCTCTCTCTCTCTCTCTCTCTCTCTCTCTCTCTCTCTCTCTCTCTCTCTCTCTCTCTCTCTCTCTCTCTCTCTCTCTCTCTCTCTCTCTCTCTCTCTCTCTCTCTCTCTCTCTCTCTCTCTCTCTCTCTCTCTCTCTCTCTCTCTCTCTCTCTCTCTCTCTCTGTATGTGTTGCTTTGCTTTCTCCAATATGATGTTGCAGCTTCACTCCAGCACTGGCTTTCAAGCTGATTCCATTCACCTTCACTTCCACAGCATTCCGGAAATACTTCCAGTTGGCCTTTATAAAAAAGTATATCCAAACCGCTATATTGCGACTATGAAATCGCCAAGAAATTCAACACTTTTTATAAAGAAGAACATAAGCTGTCTCAACAAAATAAGAAATACGACAGAGTGGTTAAAAAACAGCTCAAAAACACTGCTAAACAAGGCCTTGATATCTTCTCAAAGGAGTATACCATTGCTGAATTGGACATAGCGATATCAAAACTCAAAGTAAATGCCCTGGCCCTGATAAGATCCATTCAGAATTCATCAAAAACTTGAGTGAAGAAGCTAAGGAACTACTGATCAAGATATTTAATGAGGTGTAGTCTGGAAAATCTGAAATGCCAGCTATGTGGAAGAAAGCAAACATCATCCTCATTAAAAAACCAACATCAGATGATGGAATGCACAACTACAGGCTAATCTCCCTTACTTTAATAATTGCAAAAACAATGGAAAGAATGGTTGCTGCAAGGCTACAGTACTATTTGGAAAACAACAAATTAATCTGCAATAACCAAGCCGGATTCAGGCCTCACTATACACCTATGAACCAACTGTTGAAGTTCACACAGAGTGTGAAGGACTCGTTCAACAGAGAAGAGTCGGTTCTGGCCGTCTTTGTTGATTTCAAGGGTGCCTTCAATACGGTATGGAGATCCCAAATTTTAAAAAAGATCAAAGACTTACATATAACTGGCAATATGTTCTATTGGCTAAAACACTTCCTAAGTCAAAAGTGGATATGCACCAAATGGAAAATGGCAACATCCAAGTATAAACAAACACAGGTGGGCCTCCCATAAGGCGCAGTTCTTAGTTAATTGTTATTTAACATATACATAAACGATCTCCCCAAAGCGTTATCCTCCAATCTACTCAACTGTGCGATGTATGCGGATAATGTACTGATATGGCTGGCAAACAGCAACAAAGACAGGAAAGTCTTTGACCCACTTCATGATGGGATGAATGAAGCTGTAGAGGCGCTGACCAGATGGAGTAGGAATAACAACATGAAAATTAATGTCCAGAAAACAAGTTACCAGCTCTTCTCAATGAAAACAAAAATACAAAACATACCTCTCCAAGTGGAAAACACAGTAGTCCAACAGCACTGTAGTACTAAATACCTGGGAGTCATCCTCGACAAAAAGCTCAATCTAAAAGACCAATAAAATTACATCACATCAAAGATCTCCTCCAAAAACAATATACTAAAAAGACTAGCAAGAATAAAATGGGGAGGAACGCTTGATGTACTATGCCAAACCTACAAGTCATATATAAAACCAAATTTCCTTTACGGTGGTGAGATGCTTGCTTTGGCAGGCGGTGATGCCGTGAAGAAACTTGAACAACTGCCTACGAATGATAACGGGTGTCGTGAAGACCACACCAATTGCAGCACTGCATGCCTATACTGACACCAAACCATTGCATAATGAATGCAGGTGCAAAGCTATGAAAACACATGAGAAGATTCTTCACAGGAAGTACAATAACCCATGGATCCTAGAACCACCAGCAGAACAAACATTAAAAACACAAACAAGTTTCAAACACCTGATGTTTAAATGGAGATCAAGTGGTGTGGTGATGGAGGAGCCTACACAGCTGAAGAGTCCTCTGGACTATGACAGGTACAACATAAGCACTCAACTTGTGGAACCAATAAATAAAGCCAAGGACAACCCAGTCACAGTTGCACAAATAACTTTGGAGACTATAAACAACCTATACCTATCAGACGAATGGTTGCGAATATACACTGACGGATCTAAAATCAAAGGTGAAACAGGAGCGGGAATATTCTGTGAGCATTTTTCTCACTACTTTGCATTAAGCTCGGACGCCACCGTTTTTGAGGTGGAGTTATTTGCAATTGATGAGGCATTGAAGCAAATAATAACAAGGCCATGGTTGAATAATAACATAGTGATATTAGTTTACTCTAAATCGGCATTACAAGCAATTGCTGACAACACATCTGCAGGCTCTATGATAGAATCGATCCAGAAGAAATACAAAATAGTTAAACACATTACCAAGGAATTGGTACTGCAGTGGATCCCGTCACATGTAGGCATACAAGGGAATGAGCGGGCAGACAAGCTGGCCAAACAAGGAACCCTTACAGTGCAGAAACCAAAAAGAATGCTCACACTGGAGGCTAGGATTAGTGCACTGAAGCGAATATCTTATCTTGAATTTACAAACAAAGTCAAGGAAGACATAAGAACAAGCCTTACGAGAATGTATTCGACTTGTATGGGAAGGTCAAGGACCTCCAGAGGAGGACATATGTCACGGTCTTTCGGCTGACAACTGGACATGACTGTCTGAATGAACACCTGAAGAAAATTAAGATATTAAACTAGGACAACTGCACATTGTGTGAATGCCCATACACCATCATGAACAAGGACCATCTCATGGTCTGCAGAAAATTAGATGAAGAGAAGCAGAGAAGAAGAGACCTCCCTGGCCTCTACTGGGAAGCAAGATCAAAGATGGCGTGAGCCAGCAGAAACCATTGGAAAACAACAAACAACAGCTTGAATTCATTCAGGGTCAGAATACATTAGCCCCCGGTGAAGCATAACTATACTGCTTGAAAGCAGTCCCTAAGCTTTAATAAGGTTTTTACAATACTTTTAACATTTTTTGTTGTTACTCTTAGGCAGGAAGTTTATCAGCAGTCAAGATCTTGTCACCATCCTTGTCATACAGCTCCAAAAATAACAAAGAATGTGTCATATACGCTTCGTTTTGTGTTCCTCTGTCAACAGTTTTGGCACCCATCTTGCAGTTTTTTTTGCTTTTTTTTGTATTGGAGTTTGTCAGAAAAAGTTTCATAAATTACTGATCTTGAAACATGAGGAAATTTTTGATGAAGCATGTCAATAGTTAAGCATCTGTTTTGGTGACATCAAATTTTTTCATCAACTCGTCATTCATGACATTTGTCATTAACATTCCTTCCTTCATTAAAAAGCCTGTCAATTATGCACATTGTCATCATTCATTACACTATCCCCTAAACTTCAACAATCTTCAGGCATATTTCAACTGGGTGAACATTTTTTTTGTTTAAACCTATTATGAAAAAATACTGCTGGCTAATTTTTCAATTTATAGCAAAAAGAAGCAATTTGAGTTTTTGTTACTAAAAGAAAGAAAATCTAAGAGAAGTAAACTGCAAATACTGTCATCGAATATCATTCAGTACTAACTGATACTTCAAAATATAGAACATTTTTTGTTTTGTGTTTGGGTTTAAAGTTTTTAATTAAACTAATGAAGGTTGAGAATCAACATTTATGGAATAAGCTAACTATAGACAAGTAATCAGTTTTTAATTGCTTACAGATACGAGTTCTAGTGAACTGCTCACTAATTTATCTACTGAGGTACGAAGTATAATATAAAGCCAAATGTATTTTATTTCCATTTAAAATTTTTAGTTTGGTGCCTATGGCTTCAAATTATTTGTAGTCGCCTGTAGTATGTACCACTGACATAAACTTAGAACATGCATTATTTAAACAATTATTTCCAACTAATTTGTTATTTGTTATTTGCATTTGTCTGTAGTGTTATAAATATTATAAGTTGTAACCTTAGTAATTATTTCTTAGATATACCAGAAGATTTCAAGTTGAAATTTTTTGAGAATTGTGAAGAAATTCCTGATATTGACTTTCCAAACCGTTCCTGTAAATTAAAATTGGGGAAAGTCATTACTCGATTTCATACACTAACTACAACAAACCATACTTGTATTAGTCCAGCAGAAACGGTAGATAAACATTATATTCATTAACTTATGTTGTAGTAGTAAAACTATTGAGGTAGTTCAAGAAGTATATACAGGAATATGTTTACTACAGAATAATCAGAACATTAAAGATTTGTGATAAAATTATTTTAAAATAATTCAACTTGCTTTCCAATGTTTTCAAAGTAAACAGATACTACAAAGTCAAGAGATACAGCAGACTGACTGGTGACTAAGTAACCTCAAGCAGCTGGCATGAAGTGTAAACTTTAAGTAAAGCAAATTCTAGGAATATTATTTTGTTGAGTATTTTACAACAATGTTAATAAATGAATAATTTACAAAAGAAAGAAAAACAACTCATTGAAATAATCTTTCGTTAACAAGATATCAACGCTTAAATTTGAAAAGCCTCCCATTTAAAGAAGGATATGGAAAAAAATTATGACTTTTACATTTGTTCAAAATTTTTTAAGTGTTATTTAATGGTTTATGCTCAGATATGTGACTAATTATTACGTTATTAGTACAGAGGAGGACTCGGTATTCGATGTGGTTAAAGCACCAGTTAGTCTGTTGCGTCTCTGAACTGCGCACCTTAAGGTTCTAGTCGCAGTTACACCTCCTGCTTTTCGCTTACCATTAACTGGCATAAAGTATGGACGCTAAGAAAAAAAATCTATTAGTACAAAGTATTCAAAAAGTGACAATCTTACAGTGAAATAAGAAAGTTACTTTATTCTATAAGTTAGTGACAAAAACTGTGTAAAGTAGGCTTCATTATGTGATTTACACGACATTGTAAGTCCTTAAACACACATTGTGTCATTTGTTGATTGATTGCAGCAATGCATCATCTGATTAAGAATGCTGCTAACAAAACTCACCTTCATACTATTCCCAAACTGCCAGGAGAAATTGAATGTGTTGTTGCGATTTGCATTTTAAACTTTAAAATTAAATTGAAAATATGAAAACTTTTTTTTCGGCGAAAAACCGTTAAAGGTTATCATCACCGTATATGAAAACTTGATAATGATTTCAACAAACTGGTGTACTGCTATGTTAAATGCATCAATTTGAACAGGAATTATGTTGAAAAGTAGCTTGTGAGTTAGGCTATAAAGTATATAATAAAAAATGTTTTCTGTACTTTAATTTGTTTTTATTCTAAAGCAAAAAACTTTGAGGATCCGATCCAATGTACTAATTAAATTAGTAAGGTTTTTTTAAATCAAACATATTTTGTAAAGTTTTATTTTTGAGATTTCTTCCCAAGGTGTTTATTAAACCCTCTGCCCAATGATGAAAACATGAAGTTTGGTGGTTGCAGTTTGGATAAAAAAAAAAAAATGTGATCACAGATTTTTATATAACAAAATATCTTAAATTAATTATATGAAATGACGTTTGAAATTAATTTTGTGTCAGTGTTTATGTTGTAATATGACTGTGTTTTAGAGTGACTTCAATTCTGAAAAGGATTACGAAGAAAAGCCAAAAAAGAAAAAGCAACTGACAAGACAGAACAAAGTGAGTAACTTGACAATTTATGTAACAAATTGGTAGTAAGTTAGGATTACAAAGCTTGAATTTCCTATCTTAGGACAACATGTACAATTAGTCAGATTTATTTCAGTGTAGTAATTAATTACGCAAAGTGAATTCTACATTTCTCACACCTCTATCACACTTTTTGTGTAATTAAAAAAGATATACTATTTTATTGATTGTTACTTTAAACCCAGGCATCTACTTAAATATTAATTTAGGATGTTTTAATCCTTAAAAATATGTTTTTTTTTGTAATTTCAAACCAAGATTGTTAAAATAAATTTCTGAGATTATTGTAAATCCACCCACACAAAATTTTTGCCCTTGATATCTGAATGAATGACAACCCTATACAGTATATGAATTTATGAATACAATAATGAACTGGGACTAATATTATTTTGCTGTACCCGCTTTCCCAGAGGATTTCAAGTTTTATAACTTATTTAAGTTTGGTACTAACCAAAGCTTGTAGATTTTCCTATACAAATTAAGTATGTTAACTGTAAATGCTTATGAATATTGATGGTATTAATTATTTATTGTTCGCATTTTAGCCTAAACTCAGAAGGCCCAAAAGAAAATGTACTAAAAACCGACAAGATTGAAAAAGTGTCATAAAAATAAGTGTATTATTTTGATTTTTTTTACAGCGCTTACAGTGTGAAATAGTGTTTAATTTATGAGAAACAGTTATTCTTTTGTTTAGGAGAACTGATAAATTTATAATTTAAATGTAAAAATAATGTTCATTGGTTAAAAGCAAGATGAGGTGTGTTTTTACACAGAAAATGTATTGATATATTAAACTGTAATTATGTTTATAAAAACTCTATGTTGTGACTTAGTAATTAAAAAAATTAAAATTGAAGCCATTACAATTTTTTTTCAAATACAATATTTGCTAATTACACAGAATTTATGTGCATCACTATCAATAGAAACACACAAACGACTTATTAGAAGAAATAGGTAAAGAAAGGCCCAAGTTAATTTTTACAGTTTAAATATAATACAGCATACTCCCAATTATCCACTAGATTCGGTGATGGGCACTGCCATGCAATTTACAAATAGATTAAAAAGGTAAAAAACAAACTTAATTGCTCATTTAAAATAAACAAAAAATAAAATTAAAGCAATAATTAATTATGTATAAAGTTTAGAGAACAATTTTTTTAAAAAATTGACATTCATCTTAAGAAATACAATAAAATATTGCAAATGTATAATTATTAAGCAAAAATGTTTTCAGACTTTTTAAACCTTTTTAGAGTAATCAATCATTTGCATTTGTTTGGTTACTTTGCCGTACTGACAATAGGTAGTTTGTATCTGAGCAGATGACCTTAAAACACCATTTGGTACTAGTCAAACACAAACACATTGGTGTGACAAGCAGTATTCATTGATATTTCTAACTTCAAAGATGATTAATTATGCAACAGCTTGCATCGTGCATAGTGTTGCATTACTGTTTATATTAAAAATGCCATCGTTTTCCACTTTGCACTGTCCCAAGCAAGAGCATGTGCATAGCTACATACTGTATTGAAAAATACATAGATTACATGAAATAATTAGATGTTTTACAGTGATATGCACAAAATAAATACAGTGAATTTGATTCTCACAATTTTATTTTTATTTTTTTTTCCGGCGAAAAACCGTTAGGGTTATCATTGCCGAGGCACGATATTAATAAAATAAAATTTAGGTATATCACAGAATGAAAAATAACACTAATTTAAAACAATATAAAATAACAGCTATAAATACTATTCCTAAAACTAGTTAACAATAAAATATAACAACAAATAAATAAAACTAAACAACAAGGAAAACAAAGCAAACAATAATAAATTAAGATAAATAAATAGCCACAAATATACAACTTGTTCAGGGCTGTAAAGAGACCCTGCAATATTAGTTTAAGTTAAATTTTATTTAAAAAATTCAGACGATGAAGAAATTTCAGCGTCCGGTCAATGGCCGAGACACTATCTCCCAACGTCCTCTGCATACTATTCCCCAGACCACATACACGCCGTATATTTTGGAAACCATCACAGTCTAGCAATATATGTCTTACTGTGATGGTTTCTCTACAAAATCCGCACCGAGGCGGGTCCCCATGTTTCATCAGAAACCCATGTGTTTACATGGAGTGGCCAATGTGAAGGCGGGTAACCACAACCTCTTCTCTACGACTTGCACGTATTGACGACCCCCAAGAACGAACAGTATCTTTAATTACCCTCAATTTGTTACTCCTTGTAGCTGCCCATTCATTTTCCCACTGTAGAAGAATTAAATGTTTTAAGTGACAAAGAAATTCAGACAAGATTACACGTTGAGTGCATGGCGGCAGAAAAGTTACTTCCTTTGCCGCATTATCCGCTGCAGTGTTTCCAAATATTCCACAGTGACCAGGAAACCAGATAAATGATATTCTTGCACCTCGTAGTTCAAGTCCATGGACAGAGCACAGAATATCTTAAACCAGAGGGTTTACCGAATACATATCCCGGATTGCCTGGAGTGCACTTTTGGAATCGGAACAAACTACGTAATGCAAACTATCAAATTCAATAGTGTTTAGAGCCTTTAAGATGGCAAAGAGTTCAGCTGTAAAGACACTACAAGTTGAGGGTAATCAATACTTATACGTTTCGTCCAGTGAGTAAAATGCACACCCAACATTGTTACTCATCTTAGAACCATCTGTGAAAATAAATTTAGCAGATGGATATGAACTAGTCAGTCGAGAAAACTCACGTTGATACACAATGTTTGGAGTGTTGTCTTTCAGGTATGCACACAAGGAGAAATCAAAGGTCGGCATATTGATTTTCCATGGAGCTACAAGACAAAAGGACCGTTCAAACATTGGGGTAGTTCAATACATAAGTCTTCAAAAAACCGGGATGTTCTAATGCCAATAGGTGCAGTAGCAGTACGGTCGGGATTCATATTCTTGGAGCAACTGATTGTGTAAAATTGTATTATAAGCAGGGTGCCACGGTTTACATAATAAATTACATACGTAACTCAGTTGTAACTGTTATCTCCGACGAGAGAGTGATGGTTCGCCAGCATCAGCGAGAATACTCACGACGGGACTTGAGCGGAAAACACCAGAAACAAGACGGATTGCAGAGTGATGGACGGGATCTAGTTTCTTTAAAGTGGATGGTCGAGCAGATGAATATACAATACTGCCATAATGAATTCGTGAACGAATTACAGCACGGTAAAACATCAGCATACTGGTCCTATTAGCGCCCCAACGAGAACTACTAAGAACCCTCAACATATCGAGGATTTTGGTGCATCGTAACTTTAGATCACGCACGTGAGAATTCCAGGTTAGCCTTTTGTCGAATGTTAGACCCAACAATCGAACAGAAGGAGAAATCCGGAGCTGTATACTATCTAGAAATAACGTAGGAGCCTGGATCTGTCGACGGCGACTGAAGGCAATGCACTGAGTTTTAGCAGCAGAGAATTTAAAGCCAGTAGATCTCGTCCATGTTTGGAACCTATTCATTGCCAGCTGAAGAGTTCTTTCAGCTGTTGCCATATTTCTGGTGCTTACATTAATAGCAAAATCGTCCACGAAGAGCGAACATCGGACAGGGGACTGCACATTAGCTGTAATTCCATTGATTGCGATAGCAAACAAGGTAACACTAAGTACACTCCCCTGTGGAACACCATTCTCTAAGTGGAATCGATCTGAAACTGTAGCTCCAAGACGTATCCTAAAGTACCTATTAGACAGGAAATTTGTAATAAAAGCTAGAATTCTGCCTTGTATACCCCATGATTTTAAAATGTTCAGTATTCCTCTTCTCCAGGCCAGGTCATATGCCTTCTCTAGGTTAAAAAATACTGCAACAAGTGTTTGACGCAAGAGGAAAGCATTTTGAATTGCAGATTCTAACAAGACCAACTGATCCATCGAAGATCGTCCTTGTCTAAAACCACACTGTTCTTTGGATAGTAATTTATTAGTTCCTAAATACCAAACAAGGCGACGATTTATCATTTTTTCTACCAGCTTGCATAGCACGCTGGTGAGAGAAATAGGACAATAGCTACTTGGATCAGTTTTCTCTTTGCCTGGTTTAAGAACGGGAATTACTGTAGCTTCCAACCAATCGCCAATGAATGTACGCTCCTCGTACATACGATTGTATATTTCGAGAAGAAATAACTTACCTGACGGTGGAAGATTTTTAATCATGGAGTAAACAAGGTTGTCAGGACTGGGAGCTGAATCCTTGGTGGATAGCAGTGCAGATTCTAGCTCACGTAGAGTAAACAGACTTTTCAGAGGATCATCATCAGAAGTACCGACAGTGAAAGGCAATTTTTCTAATGCGCTTTTGTATTTACAAAAGGCAGTGTTATAGGCTGCAGAAGAGGAAAAACTTGCAAAGGATGACCCTAAAAGGTTTACAATATCGGAACTGTCAGAAAGCAAAAATCCGTTCGCCTGTTGAAGTCCCATCAATCCTACAGATGGAGGAGGACCAGAAATGGAACGTAATTTCTTCCACACAACAGATGTAGGTGTTGTTCTACATATTGTTCCAATGTATTGGGTCCAAGAATCCTTTCTGCTTTGCCTGAATATTCTATGAGCTTTTGCATGAAGAACTTTATATTGTTCAAGGTTTTCACTTGTCGGGTTTCTGTTGAATCTCCTCAGAGCTTTTCTACGTAGACGTAACGCCTTCCTACACTCCTCGTTCCACCAAGGAACAGGTGGACGTGAAGGCCGTACTGAAGTTTTTGGAATAGTTTTCTCTGCTGCTTGTAAAATGTGTTGGGTAAATTTTGATACTATTGTGTTTATACAGTCATTATATTCAATGTCTGGCAATACGATTTTATTTGTGAATTCGTGCCATCTCGTTTTTTTCAGAATCCAACATGGAAGACGATGATTCAGGCGAGGGAAATGACGAAATGAAATATTAATGGGAGTATGATCGCTACCGTAAAGATCGGGTAATACCGACCACTTAAACTTTGTTGCCAGTACTGGACTACAAAAGGACAAGTCCACAATAGTCCATCCGCTAGTAGAAGTCGCCAAATGAGTGGGAGAACCGTCATTTAAAAGACATAAATTAAAATCATTTTGTATTTTATTAATATGTGTTCCCCTTGGACTACAAGTTGAAGAACCCCAGGAAGTATGATGGGCATTGAAATCGCCCACCAGTAAAAATGGGGCAGGTAATTGATATAGTAAGTCAACTAGGTCATTATTTTGGAAGTTATAACTCAGTGGTAAGTAATGACAACAAATGGTCAGTCTAAATGGGACGGCAATCTGAACAGCTAGCCTCTAAGGGTGTCACTACATTAACAGGAACCGAATCAATAGAGTTGTGAATCAGAATAGCTATGCCACCTTTGGCTGTATCCTGTGTAATGAAATCGAATCTGAAAACGGAATAACCCCTCAAACCGAAGGTGTGAGATTCATGTAGATGTGTCTCCTGAAGGCATATTACTATTGGAGACTCATCATGTACAAGAACTTTCAGATCCTCGATATGGCTTCAAACCCCATTAACATTCCATTGTATCACCTTGTGTTTTGAAGTTGCAGACATTGAATATATAACTAGAATGTAAGAGGATTAGTATCGCTTTCTTTATTGATTATTTTAGGTTTGTCGTCGTCCACTGACATCGAGTCACTACTGTGACTGTGACTAATGTCGGACTCTGAAGATTTTATGTTTTTAGGAGGTTTTTTGGTTTAAGGTAAGCCTCCCTTGACAATTTTCCTTTCTTTGTTTTTTTCGATCACAGGTTTGTTTCTTGTAATGGAACTTTTATTTTTTGATCCAACTGTAGCAGGGCAGGTATTAGACTTCTTTTTCAGAAAGTACTCTAGGCCTGGAGTGATATTTTTATCACTAGTTTTAAGAACTTGTGACTTTGTCACCTGCGGCTTATTTGCTGTACTTGGTTTAGGAACAGAAGGAGCCTTTCCTGAAGTTTGTTGTAATGGTTTTGTGACAGATGGTAACGAGGTCTGGATAGGTGTGGTACCTGATAATGCAGCTCCCTGTTCAGAAGTAGACGTTTTAGAAAATATTGAGAGTAACTGAGCCACATGCTCCGTCAAAACCTTGACTATTTTGGTAAGCTCGTCACAATTTGCGCAGGATGTCTTTTTATTGGAAGACACACAGCAGCAAAAGACTTGCCTTCCGTGAGAAGCTTCTGAAATCTGTAAATCTTCCTGGCCTCTGAAAACGATAATTTCTCTGGTCATAATAGTTAGAACTGCTTTCTCTTCTTTGTATTTCGGGCAGTTAACTGACCGAGCAGGATGATCGCCTCCACAATTGGAGCACTTTGGATCATCCTTACAATCCGTACTATTATGACCTTGAGCACCACAATGTCCGCATATTTCAGGCTTCTTACAAGCTGCGCTCATATGTCCAAAACCCTGGCATTTGAAACAACGTTTTGGGCTCGGGACATACGGACGCACAGACAGACGTTCATACCTAGCATAGATATATTCGGGGATGATAGGTTTCCCGAAGGTCACAATTAGGGAAGCAGTAGGTATTTTCTGCCCCTTTTCCATGCGCATTATTCGTGTGACATCAGTAACACATTCACCGGACAGCTCGGACTTTATCTCCTCCAGGTCAACATGGAGGAGATCCCTGCAGGTAATCATACCCTTTGCAAAGTTCAGAGTTCTGTGGGGTTCCACAGATACCTGAACCTTCCCAAAAAACGACTCCATCTTCAACAGCGACTTACTTTGTTTGTCGCTCTTTGCTTAAACTAACAAAGTCCCATTCTGTAGCTTCTTTATGGAAGCAACAGGACCTGCATTCCCAACTATTGCCTTGTTCATCAGGAAGGGAGAGATCTTGGAAAGGTTATCACCTTCCGCAACGTTTCTAAAAACGAGTTATCTAGGAGTTGGTAACACAATTTCTTTGGTACTTCCCTCGTGGCATTCAATTGTCTCTTTCCACAAGTTTTGGCGTTTTGTTTATTAGGATCCATAAATTTAATACCGAGCGATTCATGAACGAAGATGTTTCGAGCAAGTGGCACAGGGTGCACCCAGACGTCACCATTGGCCCAGGATACTCGAACTTAAGCAAGAATCCCCAATAAATTGGGGGGACCTCCAAATATCCTGGAGCCGAAATACATGTCTGTCAGCACTCCAGAATATTTTAGGAATGGGTTCTGGTACACAGTTACGGTTCCCCAAACCCAAGTACCACTGGCAGCCGCCCTCTATGAACTCACAGAATGTAACCACTTGTTTCAATAGACTCAGCTATGGGCTCTGACACCCATAACTCAACATTCATGTGCTTGCCAGGCGCCTATAGGCTGCTCGGTCCCAGAACTTATCCCATCAGAGGTCCTCGGCAGTACTAGGCACACATCAGGTTCCACATACTTGGCCCCGCCAAAGGAAACCAAGCAGTATTGCCACTCCCAGACATAACGGAACAAGTACAGCAGATCCCTAAATATAAGTGTGAGTGTAAAGTGTTTAAATCGTAGGTGTAGTGCTGTAAGTGGTGTTAGAAGACTTGGGTGCCGCGAGGTTCGTCTAGGTCCTCTCAATAGGTGCAGCTAGTCTGCACCCCCTTCTTGGTGTTTGTGTGTGTATGTTGTGTGTGTGTGAGAATGTGTGTTGTGTGTATGTTGAGTAAATGAGTGAGAGTAGAATAAGCTCTCACAATTTTGGTGGGGTCGCTAAGCCCATCAGCTGCTCACTGCAGCTGCCTCCGCCGGCTCTCACAATTTTAAACCTGCTAGACATAAATACAATAAGTGATATGGTAAACCACTTTATTTCCTTATAACCATTTATAATATATATTAGTGCTTATAACCTCAAAAATTCTAAATCTGAAGCTAACTATCATGGAGAAAATCTAAAGAGAAAAGATGTTTCACAGATTTTGTTCTTTGTGTAGAATCACAGCTCAGTCAATTGCAACAATATATTGTATCTACTACATATCTGTGGAGAATGTCTTATAATGTTTGACCAGTTGCAGTTACAGTACAATTCCGGTTACCAAAAATAAAGGGGGTAAAGCTGTTTTGGATAACAATTTTTTCAGTTAAGCCGATACTTGAAGAACGTAAAGTTTGCTCGTCTCTGTTCTTGGATGTGTCACAGGCGTTAGATAAAGTCTGGCACGTAAGGCTTACTCTATAAACTACAAAGAGACTTGCCAAACCAGTTCTATCAAATATTGAAGTCATACTTGACTGAGAGGTGCTTCAGGATCAGGTATGATGGTGAATTCTCAGAGGTAAGGAATATAGCAGCGGGTGTTCCACAAGGAAGTGTTCTTGACCACTTCTGTACCTGTTGTATACAAGAGATATACCTCACGACCCTGATACAGTCATTGCCACATTTATGGATGACACTGCAATTATGGCAGTCGGGAATAGTGGGGAAGAAACAAAACATAAAATTCAGAATGCTATTGATGGAGTTAGTATCTGGTTGCATAAGTGGAGAATAAAGTTGAATGAATCTAAGTCAAGCTATGTAAATTTTACTAACAGAAAGATAAACCCAACACATATTATAATAAATGGTCACTCAATAGCCGGAAAATACGATACAAATAATACTTTTTTGTATCTACTAATCTAGAAAATTCTGAAGGGAAAAAGATCCTAATCTCTTTCTTTAAGCTGTACATGACTTCTTTATTAAAGAAAATTCTGAAGGGAAAAAGATCCTAATCTCTTTCTTTAAGCTGTACATGACTTCTTTATTAAAGTTAAAAAATACATTTTTTTAGGCTTTCATCAATAAACTGTATACTGTACTTAGAATAGATAACCTTGTAACCTTATAGTATATTAATTATTTATTAAAAAAACTGTAATTATCTTTTGTTTCTTAAGCTACTCGCAACATTTTTGAGCAGCAATGTCCCAATATTTTTTCATTAGAAGGATGACAGCTGGCATTCTTCAATAAATTTTAGTGCAATATGAAGTTAAGTGCGACCACACTTATGTATTCAGCTAGTGGCTAATGTTGATGTCACTGTTTTGGAATAGGAATGCAGGTTGACACTGCAACTATGTTTAGACTCGGAAGTCTATGGCTGGTGAAGTCAACTCAAGTTCAGGTGTGTTTACTTCTCTGCCAGCCCTTGCGATCTCACCCTTACATTCATGTATATTTTATTTCTTCTCCTTCATTACTTAATGGAATTGTAATTACGGATGTATTTCACACAACCAGGGTTTCGGCTGATCAAACCGAGGTAATTGGATGAAAATAAAATTTAATTGAACCAACATTTCTTCTGAACTAACTTATTTTACTGACAGGAAAAGAATACTAACTATTTGCTTTTGTAGGAATTTATTTACTTAATCTGATATTCAATTTGAACTAACAAAACTGAGATAAAACTACTAATATAATTTTAAGGAATAAATTGTTCATCCATAAATCACAATTTAAGAATATATTATATACACATTTAATTTATATCTTATGGAATTTTTAAACTTATAACAAAAATAGTTTTAAATCTGTACACATAAAAAAGAGAACAAATTACCTTAAATAAAGATATCTAATAAAATATTATGGTTGTTTTCACTGTTCAACAATTGAAACATTGCCATTTAAAATATACGCACATTGGTTATTAATAATGTTATAAACTTACATCTTTAACCATACATAATTTGATTTTAAGCATGCTTCTGGTCCCTTGTACAACAAGAGGACTCTATAACAAACCTACTTTGTAGGTTGCATAGTTTATAAAAAAATGAAAGAGAAATTATAACTAACATATTGTAAATGTATTATTGAAAATACAGAAAAAAATCTATTAATACTATAATATACTACAATTTTATATTCGCACTTGAAGATTTAAGGTGAATATACAAAGACACATGCTGAAGTGCACTGCTTCAAATAAAAACTATATTTTAAGTCATTCCTATACCAGTAAACTATAGGAGCTTTCCTTCCTTTTTAATTCAAACACCAACTTCATTAATAATAAATTATAATTTAGTAAATAAATATATTCAATGCAATTTTTAAAACAATTTTAAACTGTAGTATTTTTTAAATTTATTTACTTTAAATATATAAATTGAGTATAAAGATAGCGATAAATCTTTGTTGTGTTTTAAGATATGTAAACGTAGCACCAAATTTATGGTACCATAAAAATAAAAGACAAAGGTGAATACAGAAGCATACACTTGTATGGCATCACATTTACAAATACAAAATTGCATATTATGTGTTTCTTATTTTTCCTGGTACATAATTTTTATCAATAACTGGTTCTTGGAGGAACATATGCAGACATCTTTCATTTTGGGCTAAGGGATGGCCAGCTATCCTAAAATCATATAAATAAACAAATTCTAAAAACAATATACATTGCTTAAAAAAAATATGCAGTTTCATTTATAAAAGTTTGATTTTTTTAAAATGTTCTATTAAAGTGACAAACATATTCAATTTTTCTTTCTTTACAATAGACATACATAATATAATATACACAAAATATAATATACATTATATTTTCCTAAATATAATGGTCAAAACTTGGCATTCTCAAAAATGTTGTAAATTTTTTTTTGAAAATTGAACTTACTGTGTTCTTTTTGATAATTTTTATTTAATTATACCTATTTTACTTTTTTCACTGAGTACCTGTGAAGAGGGTTAATAACTGTACCAGATTTTGTAACAATGGAACTACAGTGTTACAAACTTTTTGTACCTGCTTCAGAAATGAACACCTGAACAAGCCTAAAATAAAATGCACTAATTTATTACATTTTATATATAAACTGTATGTTTCATAAATGAAAATGAAAATTTGCCAGTATACAGCCATTTTATAAGTACTGCATTTGGATTTTATAAATTAAAATTAATATTTTGTATAATTTCAAAGAATGAAAGCGTTCGTTATAACCAAGTCAATGCACTGTTACTTTGTTAAAAGCAAGTTAATTTATCATTATGGAAATAAAACTAAAAAAATGTGCATTTACATTAATTTTTACTTGGATGTTTGTTTCATTTCAACTTTTTTCCTAACATTTTCCTACCTGTATCATCTGTTATCATCAATTTTTAAAATAAATTTTTGAGGCATTTTCTCCTGATAGATTTCCTGACCTTGCTTACATGCTTACTTTAGGACACAATTCAATACTCTTTTATCAATATTCCAATTAATCACTTCATTCATTTGTTATAATTTATTACAAGTTTTATATCAGTAGGATATTGTAGAATGCCATACAACAAATGAAGGAACTTAATAATAGTCGAGACACCTCATTTTAATTTTAATAGTCCATTAATATTAATTCTTTATTGTATATTACACTTTGCTATACAAATTTTTGAAAATGCGGATAATTCTTTAATGAAATAAAATTACAAGGGAATTCAATAATTGTTGATATTTGTTCCAACACTTTTAAAATATTTTAATAGTTGAGTATTTTTGAACACATAGCAATGTATAGCATAGCAATTTAGGAGGGGTTAGGGTTTTTCAAGAGATTATAAAAACGTTTTGCAATTCAAGAGATTATAAAAACGTTTTGCAATTCATTTTTAAACAAAGAAATGTATTTTCAACCACTTGAAAATGAAGCATGAATTAAATGAACTTTAAATTTTATTTTTATTACTTGTCATTAATAACAATTAACATCCAATGCTACAACTGTATTTTTATCACTAGTTTCATCATGGCAAAGCAAAGACAAGGAAGTAGGATTGATTATACAACACAAAGCTTAGGATAGTATGCTAAAGCAGTTAACTGTTGTTTTTCAACATTAGGAAGTGTTACATTTTTAAAAAATAAACAATATTTTGCTAATAAAAAAGAAAATTGTAAATGAATCAAGTTTTACTATAATGCCTATCTAATTATCAGCTAAGAAATGCAAGTTTATTTAAGTGTAGACAACAAATAATATATATATATATATATATATATATATATATATATATATATATATATATATATATATAAATGCTGTGTGTGTTTATAAGCAGGAAAAGTAATGTATTTTGTTGATAACTGTAATACTATACTTCTGGTTCTCTATTTGGAAAATTTATAACCAAATTAAACACATGGTGTAAAAACATGTGAAACTTTCTCATATTCAATTATTTCCCCTTTCCTCAAAAAAACCTACCGGTAAGCCACTGGGGAAAAAATGAGAAAGTATGTTAATTTCTCAAAATTAATTTATCAGATTTTGCTCAAATGTTGGTAATAAAATTACAATATATTTATCTGATGACCATTTCTGAAAAAATAGGCTGTTTTTTTTTAGATTTTTGGGAATTTAGGGATTTATAAGTTTTATTTGGATACTTACAGACTAAATTGGAGCAAAATTTGATAAAATCATAATAGCCAAATTTAACAGTTTTCCTTACCGACAGATGATTTACAAAAAAAAACTTTAATCCCAAATTATGGGCAAACCAGACTTATAAGCCAAATTAAAAAAGAAAAACAAATGGTCAATTAGTATAGCTTATAATAATGTGTTACTCCCAACACCAACCCCCCCATCTTTCTTACACACACACACACACACACACACACACACACACACACACACACACACACACACACACACACACACACACACACACACACCTAAGTCAAAATCACTTTTTTTGACATGTGGGACAAGAAGACAGACAGATAATCAAAATCTAAAAATCTACTTTATTCACATGAGAAAGTAAAAAAATCTACACATAAAAAATCAAATTTCTATGTATCCTTATATTCCTGTTTTGGCTATTTATCAGACGTGGATGAAATTTGGCAGAATAGAAATCTGGAGTCTTCTATTCTTTGGCTCTATAGTAAAAAAATATTGTTATCTTTACTCCTACCCTGAGATTTATAATTATTTATGTTTCAAATTAGCTACATGATAGATGAAAAACTAAATTACCCTGGTACTTACTTGTTTACAAATACTTCTAATCCTTTCCGTCTATCTTCAATAAAATCTTCTTCAAAAATACCATCATCCCCTCTAAATGGCATTTGACGTTTCCACGCCTTTCCAGGTAATGTAGGTACTACAATCTAAAATGCATTTAACTGGGATAAGTTTAAAAATTAATTTTAAATTAAAATTGTTTAATGCATAATGCACACACACTTGTAAATTGAAGATTACAGGATAAAAATAATCCAAAGGGTTTTAACCTTTGGTGCCACTAATGCCCTAGTTTATATGACTAACATGTTGCCTGTTCATTTGGAACATGTATGTATGCTAACAATATTTCTATTTACTTAAATAACTAGATGGGTTGAGTGATGTGCTGCGGGGTGAAAGAACTAGAGTGATTTATGGATTAAAAAAAAAATTAATTTAAATTTAGGCTATTGTATACTTGAATTGGTTTTTGAAATAGTCTACAAAATTTTCAGTGCTTATAAAAAGAAAATGTGTATGGTTTTGATTAATTGTTTTCAAGTCTGATGATTAAAGTCACATGTAGAATTTTGGATTAGGTACTAAAAAGTATCATTTACCAAATTGTTTAAGCTTATAAATTATGTTACCAGATATTTTGTATTGATATTTTTTGTGAAATGAATTAAGTTTAATCATGACTAAAGGTTACAGTGCTGTCTCAATTTATTTAATTTGTTTCACAAAAGGCTTAATTATTATTGCCTTCTTGAAATTGTTAAACTTGTCTGTTCAAATGACTAGACAAAAATAATATAAATTCACAATTCATTATTGTTGAGTTTCTCCTTTTCCCTCTACAAATTATTGGGCTTTCTTTAATTTTTTTCTAGATTGATCATTTATTCATGTAATTCTTTTATTTGTTTTATGAAAGTGTTTTAAGCATAAATGATGGTTTTAACAATGTTATGAAGGTGATATTTTATTGAACATGGACTGTGAATGAAAATGAGCTATGGATATTTTCTTCATTTAAGGTGAGTTCAGGATCCAGAAATTTATGATATGCTACCCTAAGGTGATTAGACATATTTACGTATAATTGAAATTTCTGTATTGTTACACAAAAAGAAATATCAAGAACAAATATGAATTTTGAAAGTAAAGTACAAATTGAAAATAATAATTAATCAATGTATACAGTGAAAGTTTGAATAAACTAATTTATTGACATAAGGTTCAATCTTTATATTGTATTTAGTTGTGAATGTTATCAAAAGAAAAATATTATAAAGAATAGAAATGTTATAAAAATTTTGAAAGTATATAACAAAAAGTTATTTTCTGTGCAAAAGAACTGTAAGTTTTACCAGCTGATATACATTAATAAACTTATATTGTGTACTGCAATTAGATTAGTCAATGGTATGCATGGTAACTTTCAATGTGCGAGTAAATAATTATCATTGTAAATTCTGAAATACAAATATATCTGAGATCAGGCCAGTAACCCAAGATTAAGAATGCTCAAATAAAAAGCTCAATGAATAAAATTTAAAAAATATTATTGCTTACAATGTCAGTAAAATAATTATTATACGAGGGTTGATCAAATATAAACGAGACTGACTTTCTAAAAACTTTTCCGTTGGACATTGAACTCTAAAGGGTGGGGTTTCAGGTAGCCTGGGAGGTTTGGGACGGGCGTAGACGGGCAACATTTCCGTTCGGACCCTTCAGTATAAAACTATACAATGAGTGAGAGTGAAGTGCTGCGTTTCCGTGGAGCAGAGAATTATTATTAAGTTTTTGGCCAAGGGGGGGTCAATCCGACTGAAATCTTTCGTAGATTGACGGCTCAATACGGGACAGGACTCTGTCAAGAGCTCGCGTTTTTGCTTGGCACAAGGAATTCGCCGAAGGGACGGAAGCAGTAGAAAACCTCAGCCATGATCGTCGCCCGACCACTTCCGTCACGGACGAAAACATTGATGCTGTTTGGAAGCTCCTGGACGAAGACAGATGTATATCGCTGCGATTTATTGCAGATGAACTCCAGTTGAGCTATGGTAGCGTTCAAAAATTGTTACATCAAACCTGGAACTCAGCAAAGTATCTGCAAGGTGGGTTCCACGAATTTTGACCGGCGTTCACAAACGGAATCGTTTGGAGATTTGCCAGCGACTATTGACCCAATTTGAACGAGATGGTGAGGCATTATTAAACCGGATTGTCACCTGTGACGAAACATGGGTTCACCATTACACTCCCGAGTCTAAACAGGCAAGTATGGAGTGGCGGAAGAGGGGGAGAGAGGCGCCTCTGAAGGCCAAATCACGATCGTCGGCCGGGAAGGTAATGGCCACTGTATTTTTCGACAATCAAGGCGCCTTTCACATCGATTTCCTCCATCAACGATGCACAATAAATGCACAATATTATTGCGATGTTTTAGAGGCCGCAAAACAGTCTTTTCGTAGGAAAAGGAAATCTAAACCGGCGAGAAACGTCATTCTTCTTCACGATAATGCCCGACCACATTCGGCGAACGCTACGAGGCTTAAACTCGATCAAATTGGCTGGGAACCAATGGAACATCCCCCATACAGTCCAGACTTATCACCCTGCGACTATCACCTGATCAACCCTCGTAATATAAGTCTATTTTCTTATATAAGAGAAGAGAGTGTTCGTTTAATAAACACTGGAGTTTTTACAAACTGATCAAATGTTTTACTTATTAATTATTTAATGTTATATCTTTTGGTTTTCTTTCAAGGTTAGTTATTTTACATAAATTTTAAACAAATGTTCACATTAAATCTCTTTTTCCCCTTAACATCTGTACTTAACATTAAGCCAGTTAGGTTAATGTTCACATTAATTTATCACATTTCCAAGAATGTGATATATAAGAATTTATATATAAATTATAATAATTAGGCTAAAATTTATAACAGTAAATGTTTAACATTTCTAAACAAGTAAGCCAAAAATATTGGGAAATCTTTAAAAATACTTTGTTTACCTTACTGTCTCTTTCCAGTTCATTTCTCAACCACTCAAAATCACTGTACCTGCGTCGGACACTCGATTCCTTGACTTTAAACACAGGAAGATTAGTCTGTAAATGAAAGATAAATATAAACAGACTATTAAAAAATAGTAATGGTTGAATTGAATTTACAAAGATCATTGAATTTACAATGATTATTCAAACAACAACTATAAATACTATGTAGGTTAGTTATTTTCTTTTAAGAAAAAGGTTTATTTATGAGATATGTTTTTTAGAGTAGACAGTGAAGCAAAAGGAAATCTGTAATATTTCTGATGATAAGGCAGAGCGGTACGTTTATCACAATTAAAATAACCATTTACTTTCTATATTATATGAAAACATATTTTAATCTTACTGAAAAATTCGTTCTGATTTACCACCAAATATGTAGCTGGATATATATGTATATATATATATATATATATATATATATATATATTTCCATGATCTTGACATAATTTAATATAGTATAATTTATCAATCACACATATTGCAGGAACTTAGTACACAGTTCACTTTAAAACATTTTTAAATACGGTTTTTTACTTTTCTAAAACATAATCATTTTAAAAATAAATGTTTTATTCATAACCAAGGATGATAGTTTTACCTCTATTATTAACCAAACCTGATATGGATTTACGCTGAGTGAACATTTGTGTGTTACTTGTGCAGTTAAGTGATTAATATTATGTTCTGTTTGAAATAAAACCATTATTTCACAGTAACCAAACAAGTTTTGTATTACCTATCTTGTTTCCTTAATTAACCTACTGATTATCAAAAAATCGCTTCAGCATTATTTTTTGAATCTTTAAAAAAATGTTTCACCTTTACATTCAGGTTAAATATATATTTTCAATTAAAAAAAGTTCATAGATATTGCTGGTCATGCTAATATCAAGGAAAATATATGGTTTCAAAATTTGTTTTATTTAGAGACATATGTTTCGCCATGAGGCTTCTTGAGACATAGTGTAGACAAATAGAAAAGACATTATGTTTGAAGATGCCTCATGGCGAAACATATGTCACTAAATAAAAGAATATTATGAAACTATTTTAATTTTCCTTGATATGGAGTTTCACCAAGTAACGACTGTGTTTAATAAATAAGCTAGTATTCATTAGTACCTAAAATTAAAAATCACATTGAAGCAATCTTTGTCAGTTATTCTGATGTTTACCTTCCCACCACGACCTCCATCACCAGTTATGTGTTCACACCAGTCTACAAACTTAGTGTCTGTGTCAGTTTTTAACAAATCTAATATTTGGAAGTCAGTAAGAAGTAATATATAATGAAAATCATACCACTGGCCTACAAACATTATACCACTACAAAAAAATGTAATTCCTTCCAATTCCAGTAGCACCTTGATTATCCAAGATTAGATTTTCATTAACCTTTGAAGGGCTATTATCATGACATTACATTTTGAAAAGTGTTTCTTATATTTTTTATATTTTGTAGAAATTGTTGGTCATGGTAGTATTTATTAGTAGTTTAGTAATAACATGTGTCAAACTTTACTTGTGAATAATAAAGTAAGGAATAATAAGTAATATTAATTGATGGTAATAAGTACTACCACATAGTTCCTAACTTGGCACATACTTAGTTACACAATTCACCAATATCATTTAATTTGTTGGCGTATACTATATTACAGTCGGAATAGTACAATTTGCATTGATTAAAATAAAATTAATCAAGTTTTAAAACAAAATAATTATTTTTTTAAATCATTACTGTATAGATCTATTTGCAAACCTAATGTATTAGGTCTATACAGTAATGTACTATTCCGACTGTAACATAACATATGCCAACAAATTAAATGAACAGTGTAAAGTGTAAAGTATGTGCCAAGTTAGGGACTATATGGTAGTACTTATTACTATCAATTACTATTACTTACTACTCATTACTATCAATTCACAAGTTAAGTTTGACACATTTTATTACTAAACTACTAATAAATATTACCATGACCAATAATTTCTACAAAATATAAAAAATATAAGCTACACTTTTCAAAATGTAATGGTAAAAACATTTCTTATAGGTATTCATAATGTCACTACAGCAATTTCTTTAGAATCAGTAATTTTCTGGGATGACACGTTTATGAGATCTTTTCAGAAGATCCAACTTGCAGATACTCTAAGAGGAAAAAGGAAACTCGCCATCACCTGCTGGTAGACTGTGATGTGATTGCTACAAGAAAAACTAATATTTTGGGAAGTTACCAATTAGAAGTGAAGGATTTACCTAACTTGAATCCTCTCCAAAACCTTGATTTTATGAAGAGGCTAGAACTGGAGATACTGTGACTGAATCTTAAAAAATTTTTAATGAAGGGTTAAAATACATATGAAGGTTGCAGCTTGTTTGTAACCCCTAATATTCATTCATTCATACTTGGGATGAGACGGGCACTATTGAAAATTGCTTTGTTTGTATTAAATAAGTTTTATTTCAGAAAACAACAATATTTTTTATTAGTGATCTGCACAAATTACATTACACACAAAACCATATAAGCCCTAAGGTTTGGTAAACAGAATATTTTTTTAAAGTCTGACATTGCATTAAAAATACGCTTCTTCAAGTCCAATGAGATTAGAATTAAAAATGAACTGTGTAAGACGACAGCTTAAAGGAATATCAACACACCTTAAAATAAAAAAAAATATTGTAAAATATTAAATAAAACAACAAATAAAGTTATGCCTTGAAGTATAATAGAAGTATTTTATATGTGTAGCAAAAATAAATATAATTTAGTTACTAAATTTGATTATTTATTTTACTGAACTACTTTAAGGTTTCATTCAGGACATACTTTGTTATTCTTGTGCAATAACAAAAATTCTGATTTAGAAAAAAAATCACTGTGTTAATTTTTGAAGCCCCTTCCCAAGAAAGTTGTCACGATATTCAGGAAAAGTATATTTCCAATTTTTTTCAACTTCTAAAATATTGGTGGTCATACTAATAAACAATTTACCTCAAAATGTCTTTTTTTTAACTACCAAATAAGTTATCAAGAGAGAACTGTATGCTAAATGGTCAAATTCGGTAACCTTCAATCTTCAGGCTAATAATATGTATTTATTCTAACACATCTAGGTTTAATTTTGCTCACACCTAGGTCAACTCTACAAGAAATATGGTCATACAAGCACTACAGTTTTCCATTGAAGGGTAAAAAAAAATAATTAAAAAACTGGAAAGCTACTCTTACTTATAATAGCCTATTTATATTAACTTATAGATAATTTGAAAACGACAGAAATAAAACAAAGTTACCAAACTAAAATATTTATTTACATTGTAAAAATCTTTTCTAGCTGAGGCTAAGCTACAGTACTAATTAATATAAGCAAGCCAATCTTTGTAACATTCATACACATTAAACAATATATATTGTTATATGAATGAGCTATATATATCATAATTTAGAGTAATACAGTAATTTTTACTTTTTTCAGATGCAAAATTATACGAAACTCGACAGAACAAAGATTTTAATAAAAGTTAAAGTATAGGCTAGTCCCTTGTATTGAATAAGGTACTTACTCTCATCCTAACTTCATAATCGGTGTATCTTTTTTTTGCCACGCCATGTGTTATAGGATTAATAACATCTATTTCAAGGAAATTAGCTGGTGCTGCATATGCATCATCGAGAGTTTGTTTTTTTACATTTAATCGACGGGTAGCATCTACAGTTGTATCCGCCATCATAAACGCCTACTAATCTCGCCTTCCGCAATCCTCATTCAACTTTTGACAAGATTGTCATGTTCAAAGTCTAGGTAAGGAAACCCCCGAAGACAGACACATGAATATTTACCGTGTTTAATGGACGCCATAGATGAACAAAAATATTGGTTGTTTGAATTTCTCGGATACACTTTTATAGTATAATTACAATTATATATATATATATATATATATATATATATATATATATATATATATATATATATATATAATATCTTATAATAATGTCATTAGTAGTCTTGGTTGTGAGCAGAGAAATTTATTTTATAGAACTAGAATTATCTACGTAACCAAAAGATAGGAATTAATAGTTATTTATAGCTAAATAAATAATTAGAAGTGTAAATAAAAATAATTACAATATTTTATAAAATTGACTATATAGTATACTTATAATTATATGTATGGTACTGTTAGGACAATAAGACAAGATTACTGAACACATTTATAAACGGTCCTGACAATAAGTTCATTTGATGGACAAACTTCTTTGTACTTCACTTAGTTGTCAAAATGATTGTTATTGATAAAGTATAGCTGTCGAATGTCGGCTGATGATTGTAGAATGTCATTGATGTAGGTTATGTTTACTTCAGAACAAGTGTGTTTCTATTAAAAAGTAAGTCTTCATTTTGGTAGTCTTACATTATGGCCTTTCAAATTAAATATATCCATTAAACATTTTATATATCATTAAACTACATACCTGTTTTCAATTTTCATTTGGAGCTAACATTTTGTAAAAGATATAACGTCTTCAATATATAAATTATTGTCTGTATTTTGTTTTTATTTGCTAGTTTAAATCTCATATTTTAACAGTAAAACACAATTGTTAATGTTGAATTAACCTGTTGAACACATAAATAAGGAAATCAGTGAGTCTTACTTAAGAATTAGTTGATAAGTAAACATTCTTATTGTTATGAAATAACTTGTTCAACTTGCTACATATGAACAAGTTGTATGTTATTTTTTAAGCTATTCCATACTTTCAAGAATCAATAAATTAATAGGCTAATGTGTAGTATAAGCTACAGTCAGACTAGTAGTAATTTCTAAGGGCTGTTACATATTGATCTTATTTGTGTTGAGGAGGTTAGAATTTCACTTCACAAATATTTTTAGTATATTTGTTATAAATAATGATCATAGTTTTACATCAGTTAAATATAAATAATGATAATAATCCTACAATATGAAATAACTAATATCTGTTAATGTCCCTATATTACGGATTGTACAAGGCAATACATTGATGATAATTCTCCGTCATCATAACCATTACTCTTAGAATTGTGTTTACTCCTCATTTGTGATACATACTGTTATGTGATTCATTTACCCCCACTTCAGCTGCTGAATCAACTAACCTTTGCTGAAAACATTCCGTTTTTTCTTGTTACATTAATCAGTCTTTAAATAAATGTCAACCTGTTAATTCAAGTGTATTTGCTTTTATTTCTTGTTGCAGCATCGTTTATATTGTTTGTTTACATTTATCTGAGTTTGTTATTTATGTTAATTGTAAAAATTAATTTGAAGTTAGATTATCGTTTTGTGCTATGGCTACTTGCAGCAATGATTTGAAACATTAAAAAAGAATAGAATTAGCCTACTTTTTACTGGTTTTTAATCATAATACACTTCAAAATAAAGGGGCGAATGCTTGTAAAAGGACAAATAATTTTTGTATTATGAAATATTAGAAAATATTGACAAAACAAAAAAACAACATACAAAATGGCTTTAATAACACAACAATAGCTTTAATCAGTGAAATTTGGTTGAAATATTAGGATAATCTTATATTGAAGGTATAACTTACAATTCTAAAGCATATCATGAATATTAATTAAATTTTAAACTAACAGGTTAACACATATTGTGATTCAATTAATTACAATACAATTGCAAAATGTTATCTACACATAAAATGCTCTTATAATGGTACACCAAGGATCATTATTTTACCTGTTCAGAAATCCTTAAATAGTGAATTTATTACGTTTGATTGGTTGATCAATCTATAGTGAATTCTTTTGAAAATTTAAAAAAAACCAAAAGGGCAAACAAAACATAAACATAAAACAATCCCTTTAGCTATTATATTAGCGATGTGAATAAATAATCGATAATATGCAACAACTTTTATAAGCTCTTACCCTTTCATATTTTATTACATCTTTAAAAATTCAATCCAGTTTTATTAGTACAGGTCCAAGAGTCTATCACATTTATCACTAAATACACAGTTTACAGTTACAAAATTGAAACATATGTTTTATTTACTCTATTCTCAATGTAGGGTGATCTGTCTGGCCTTATCCAAGTTAATTCTAAGTAAAATTGATTTTAATTATGAAAACATTAATAATTGGATGAATGAATACTCACTGAATGAAACAAAACAAAAAAGGGACGATATTGTTAACATAGTCAGAATTTTGCTATAAGCTTAACCAGGTCAAATGTGTATTCATCTTTATCTGAATTCAGTAAATTTTAGTTAATGATGAGTTTAAAATTTGAGGTTCAAAATCTTGAAATTCTTTTTTTCAGTATATAATTATGATGACATCTCACCAAATCTCCCAGTTATTTCCTATAATCTCAGTTGAACACTATAACACTGTACTATCCCCACACAACTAATATGATTATATTTCTGAAGTTATTTCACTTCAATTATATCTCAAGATCCCTTCAAACAACTTTAAATGGAGCAGTCAGCAGACATTAAAAAAAATGTTATCGTTTATTACAATGAAATAAAGGTATATTATGAATAAATTATAATTTAATTATAACTGAATTCATTTGCCTTATAATAATTGTAAATATTTATTTACTTTAGCATTATGTACTATATATATATTTGTGTGTGTGCGTGTGTTCGTGCACACGCACGTGTGTGTGTATCACTAATAGTATAGTACAATTAGGTAATAGTTTTTATTATAAATAATCACAGGTAGCAAATAAAACATTGGAAATAATGTTACTTTGAATTGATTACTGTGACAATGTGGGCGTAGTGTTTTTGATATGAAATAAGTGGGAAAACATGAAAATGTGTCATACCTTGTATTCTGACTAATGTGATCCGGTATTAACTGATAATTATAAAAAATAATAATAAAATAAATAAATAAATGAAAAGTAAAAGAATGGTAGTCCATCTAAAAAGTATAAATTCAGTTAAGTCTAAAAAGGTTGATGATGGTTAACAACAGTGTATTCAATTATTTAAGTAGGTTTAAAATATATATAGGCTTTTTTGAAAGAATGGTGTGATATTTATATTTTTGGTAACATCTCACTGTCAGCCATTGGACTTTTTGTGTTCACATTTACACGTGTATACAAATTTATAGGTTTATTGTGCCCTTGCATTGTATGTGCCTATTATAAGTGTAATTATTATCGTAATAAAATTTTATTAATGAATTTAGAATTGTACTCTTTTATTTGCTATTTTACAGTTTTTGTCAGGATAGAACTTGGAAAAAAATTGAAGAAATAAGAATGCCTGGAGGAAGGCGCAACTTAAGCCGATCGGGTTCTGGTCGACCAACTCAGCCTTTCTTCTCATCAGATGATATTCAAAAAGCAAAGTTAGTATAACTGAAAAATTTTAATTTTTTTTATTAGTAATAATCTTGTTTGTAATTCCATGTTGTTTAAAGGATATGCAACATCCTGGCATATTTTCAGAGAAAAATATGTGCTTAATTATGTTATACACTGAATAAAATTAACTTACCAATGGAAAAAAAATAGGTTTACATGCAATTTAACTGAGTGAGAGTATAATATTGAGTCCTTGCTTATATGTAAGATTCTAATCAGTTCAAAAATGTATTTTATACACATAAACATACAGTTATTATAAAATTTTATATCGTTTATACCTAGTGCTTTTCTGATAGGCTAAATAAGAGACCACAGATTCAAGGGATTTCCTGATCAAATTATCTAGATCTTTTGTTCCTAAACATTTATATGAAATTTCATTATAATTAATTAGCAATAAATAGCTTTTTGTAGACCTTTCCAAGATTTATACTTTTGAAAAAAAAGTTTCACTTGCTAGCTCATGTATTTGTGAAATAATATATACAGTGCTTATTGTACAGCAATGAAAAGGCTCAAACACAATTTGATATGGTTAGATAGCTAAATAAAGTGTGATTCAAAAGCTACCAAAGTGTTTTACAAATATTAACTAACAAATTAACTTAAACTTATTAAACTAAACTAAGTTTGAGTTATTTATTAAACATATTAAAGAAAAAATATTAGAATTTTTACATTTTTTTACTTTTATACTACATGAAGTATGTAAAAGTATAATGATCATGTAAAAAATGCATGCACGTTATTGGATTTTAATTTTTTTTTTTTAATAGTATAGTAAGCATGTGTCAAATTACCTTTCACCCATTTTGAAAATTATAATATCTTCATCATAATCAGCATTAAAATCTCTGTGTTAGCATTTTTAACTTTTAAATTATATTGAAAATATAAAAATGAACCATGACCAAAAAATTTATTAATTTTAACGAATTTTGAAAATTCAGAGTGCTAGTTTATATAGCATTTCATACTCATTATGATAACGAAATCAGATTTTAAAATAAATTTAAAATGCAAAAGATTTTAATTTTTAAAGATTTGAAATGACGGACAAACTTGAGTGTGTTAAATGTGTGTGTGTGTGTGTGTCGTCATTGGAATTTTGACGACCAAGTAATTTGAAAATGAGCAGATAATAATTGGTAAAAAATGGACATGAATACATCACACACACACACACACACACACACACACACACACAAGTTTGGTCCATCATTTCAAATCTTTAAAAATTAAAATCTTTTGCGTCTTAAATTTATTTTAAAATCTGATTTCATTATCATAATGAGTATGAAATGATAAGTACACACACATACTTCCTCTTATTAAAATAAAATGTACATATTTATATAAATAGAGGTCTTATGTTTTGTTTACAGGTTAGGAATACAAAATGATGCTATTACAACAAAAGTGGTATCACCAAGGCATATTCCAGTTCCAAGTTTACCGCATGATAGTAGTGTCATGTTTGAAATTGTAATGTTTGCTTTTACTACAATGGCTACATTTCTACAATTTCTGAACCTATATCGTTCAGTTTGGTGGTTACCTCAGTCGTACACACGTTACTCTATGGTATTTGTATAAAATAAATTACCTTTTATTATGACATGCTTGTAAAAGCATGATTTATTTATTGATTTTTTCTTTATGTATTTGCAAGTAATAATTGTGTTTTAAGTTTGAATTTGCAGTAAGTTGTTACATTTGGCCCATTTAGTTTTCAGGGCCCTAATGTTTACTCTTAATACTCTTACATTTTTATTTCAAGATTATTTTTATTACATGTAATGACATGCAATTTCTAAATAATTTAAATTTCAAAATAAATAATGATCTTAACTGCACGTCCACCCATGTCATTAGTTTCAACCGAAAACTATACATTTAAATTAACATAACATTAAAGTTACTTCAAAAAGGAGGAACAAAAGAAAAAGAAAATTGGAAAGGAATTTGGCCAAAGAGGGGAAAAATAAGAGAAATAAAAGAAGTAAAAGTATATTTACAAGTGTCCTGATTACAAAATGAGAATGAGCATTGTTAAATTGGTCTTCTAGGCAAGCAGATACGAATCAACACATTCAGTGCTAGCTATGCGGAAATGTGTTAAAGGGGTCACATTAGGTATGCTGAGTACGCGGATCTGTATGTGATTGACATTATGTTTTGTATTGTTTAGTCAGAGCTCAGTTTTTGTCAAAATAGATTAATTTTCATGAGCATTGTCTATAGATGTATCTTAACATCAACATGTGGTCAGTTTTTGATCTGAAAGTTTTTAATCCTTTTTTTTGTGTATTATTTTTGTTTGCATTTCTTCATATAGGTTGTTTAAGTGTATTATTTATTTTAGTTTTTCGTTCTTGAATTCTTTGTTAAAATGATTGCTAACCAGTTTAAGAATACGCAAGTAAGTGATCATGAATCTTCAGGCAGTGACATTATTGACATTGTAGTTTCTGAGATGAAGCTATTTTGAATTCTATATGGTGTAATTCTACATCTGGACTTCGAACAATTTTTTTTACTATGGAAAACAAATTGTTAGTGGAAATTCCTGGTATTAATAAGCAAATGGATTGGTATAGCATTTTGTTAGAGGATGTGTTTTTAGAATTTGTTTGTTGGAAAATGAACAGTTTCCTGGAATTAGAGTTGTTTTGCTGACCTAGTACGACAAAAAAATCATGAATTACTCATCAGGACTGTTCCAGAACTGAAAATATTCTTGAGATTACTGATACATATAGAAAATAACTATGAACAGAATGCAAGACTATTGGGAGACACAGGCTGTTCAATCAGCAAGTGTTTGCAAATACATGATTTTGTGACCATTTTGTGTTAATTATGAGGTGCTTGCATTTTCTAAATCAAACTCTGATAGTAATGATCATCAACATACAATTAGATCCATTGTGGGCTAGGACTGTTTTAACAACAAAATTGCTGAACTTCAAGAGCTTTTCCGTGGTGTTGTAGCGAGGTGGACATAGTTTCAGGCAGTACAACAATAGAAAATTTCATAAGTATAGTATAAAATTATATGGTCTGACAGAACTTCATGGATTAGTTGTTATGTTTAGTGTTTATGGTGGTGCCAGTGATATCCTATCTGGTAAAGATCACGCTTCAAAAGTTGTACCGTACACAAGGCAAGTTTGGGCACGGGCATTAGCTTTACACGGATAATTACTATAACAGTATCACTTGCATCTAAATTTTCGGGCAAATGGAAAGATAAAAGAGAAGTCATGTACTTATCTGCTGAATTTGAAAATAACTTGTGCATCATAATGAATACATTAAAACAAGAAACTGTAAGCCTCTCCCTGCTATCCAGTACAATGCTTATATGAAAGGTGTTGACAGAGCAGACCAGATGGTGTCATACTATCCTTATGAATGTATAACTGTCAGATAGTACAAGAAGATTTTTGTTCATGTGTTACAAATGATTACGATAAATGCTTTATACAAAGAGCACAATTCTGACATTAGAATGAGTTTATATGATCGTAATCTAGATGTTATCGATGTTCTTCTACCACCAAAAGAAAACTCATTGTATGTAGGCACTTCTCCATGCAGTATAAATGAGGAATATGGTAAGAGTGATCAGAAGTGCAAGGAATGTAGCATGTTCACCAAAGACAGCAAAAAACGAAGAATTTACATGTTCTGCTTGTCCAGACAAACTAGGACTTCATGCAGTTACTTATTTTGACAATTTTCACAAAAATATGTAATTTCTTAAAAAAATGTTTGGTTGGTGATGGGTATGTAAATAAATTGACAATTTTTTTACAGAGCCGTATTTACCTATGGGCAAAGCCGGCTATCACCAGGGGTCTCACCTTGAAAAGAGGCCTCGAAAAGGAAATAAAAAAAAATATATAAATGAAAAAATGAAAGTGAAGAATTAGAATCAAACTTAAAAAGTGTATAAATGTCTGCAAGTTTTGCATTTTTATATAATAATTCTGCATTTTGCAAAATTGAATAAAAAATAATTAAATGAAAAGATATTATGTAATGCAAAATTTATTAAACGCAAAAAAATTATTTCACTGCAACTTCTGGATTTAAAATTGAATCCCTATTTATCTTCGACCAGAGATAGTATATCAAGGGTCTCATTTTTCAATTTGCGAAACCACAGTATCGGTATATATGGCTCTGATTTTTTATAAAAAGCCTAAACTCTGAATGTGACTATTTGTAATGTTAAAATATGTCTACATTAACTGATTTATTTTTATAACTATAAATTTACTTTATTATGGGTTTCTGGTCTAACATGTGAATCTAATGGATAAAGCTGACCTTGTGTCAGTGTGTGTATGATGTCACTTTGAGTGCCATTTTTGACTCATAGTAACAATTTTGGTCCATAACAAGATTCAAATACCTTGTGGTAAGTTTATCAATTCTGCCAGAGGCAGCTGATGGGCTTAGCGATCCCACTGTACCTCTAGCTCATATTACTCTCATTGATTGTGCACACACACACACACACACACACACACACACACACACACACACACACACACACACACACACACACATTCATTCACTGCTCAACATTGCTTGGCTTACTCTAAAGTGTAAAGTGACCCTGGCTTAATGGTGTATTAAATGGGGCCATCAGAAACCTGGCAACCTCCCCATGTCGCCCTTACCCATGCATGCAGGGCTCAGTATGGGCAGACCTCATTTTCTTAGCTACTTATGGGTGTTCCCATAAGTAAAAATATAAAATATAATGAGCAGGATCTCACCGCAAATGAACAGGTTGGCCAAATGTTTGACATCCGAAAAAAAATGAAAGGGAATAAACAGAACAAGCATCTGCAAGCATCTCAGTAAGGAAGTGAGAAGTCAGCAATTAGAAATGGGGAAGCTACCCACCTTTAATCCTAGACTTTATAAGGAGATTAAGACTGGAGAAGGCACCATAACTGAGCAACTCAGAAATATAGAAAAGAGGCACAATAGATCTTTAACCTTAAAAAATTTCATTCATTCAAGTTTATCATTATAAACATATTTTAGCATCTAAACACTTTTTTCAGTTAATTTTGTTTTAATCTAATTAACAATTTTAGCGCCAAATTTTAATCTAATTTGCTCAAATTCATGTATTTCCCAAGACGTGAATTATTGCACTTCATTAACTCTTAAATGCCAAAGTATAAAGTATTTCATTTCAGCCACTTTTTCCAAATCTTCCAGTCATGTCTAACAGTAAAATTTTAAATATCCAAATTAGTTTAATTCACTCATACATCAAACTAAATTGTAAACTTTCATTCCCACTTTTCACCCAATTCAATTTAGATCATTAGATTTATCATTGGATTTAAGTTTATTCTTTAAATATACTTAATTAATCTGGATCTTGTATCATTTTTGATACAATTATTATGTAATTGTGATTTTCATTACTGTAAGTAAAATGTAAATAACAAAAAGAAAATATCCTCAAAACAATACTCTGAGGTAATAGTACGAGGGTTGATCAAATATAAACGAGACTGATTTTTTAAAAAAATTATTGCTTACTTACAAATTATTCTTGATACAACTTATTTTTCTACATAGTCTCCTGCACGAGTAACACATTTTTCCCACGGATTGGAAGTTTTTAATTCCATCTTAGTAAAAAGTTCTCAGGCGATCATTGAGCTATTGGAGCACGAAGGTCTCCACCGCAGAATCGTCTTGGCGCTGGCCTCAAGCGCCTCTTTGAGTGGCCCAAACAGGTGATAGTCGCAGGGTGATAAGTCTGGACTGTATGGGGATGTTCCATTGGTTCCAAGCCAATTTGATCGAGTTTAAGCCTCGTAGCGTTCGCGAATGTGGTCGGGCATTATCGTGAAGAAGAATGGCGTTTCTCGCGGTTTAGATTTCCTTTTCCTACGAAAAGACTGTTTTATGACCTCTAAAACATCGCAATAATAATATTGTGCATTTATTGTGCGTCGTTGATGGAGGAAATCGACGTAAAAGGCGCCTTGATTGTCGAAAAATACAGTGGCCATTACCTTCCCGGCCGACGATCGTGATTTGGTCTTCAGGTTTTCTACTGCTTCCCGTCCTTCGGCGAATTCCTTGTGCCAAGCAAAAACGCGAGCTCTTGACAGGTTTCTGTCCCCTTATTGAGCCGTCAATCTACGAAAGATTTCAGTCGGATTGACCCCCTCCTTGGCCAAAAACTTAATAATAATTCTCTGCTCCACGGAAACGTGCACTTCACTCTCACTCATTGTATAGTTTTATACTGAAGGGTCCGAATGGAAATGTTGCCCGTCTACGCCCGTCCCAAACCTCCCAGGCTACCTGAAACCCCACCCTTTAGAGTTCAATGTCCAACGGAAAAGTTTTTAGAAAGTCAGTCTCGTTTATATTTGATCAACCCTCGTACTATAAACATTTTGAAATTTTTATAACATTTTTCTAGTTAATGCAACGTCTGTTTTATTAACACAAAAGTTGAAATTTTATTTATAGTGTATGTTGTTGACAAAACACACCAGAACTTATATAGTAAGTAAAAACTAGTTTTTAATATTTAAACTAAAAGAGTAAAAAGAAAGAGAATTACAGTCACTGACTTTGATTACAAGACAGTTCTACCAAAAAAAAATTCTGAACAGCACAAACCATTTGAAAGTTTAAAAGCTAGTATCAGTTCCCCTATATGTTATAGTGTACATGTTTCTTATTAATATTGACCAAAAATGATTTTTTTTTTTATTTACTTAGATCAATATTGTTTTATATTTTTGTTTTAGAATTTTTACCTGATTGATCCATACTTGGTTGGATTTATCGCAACAATTCTAGGCCGGAGATTAGTGTACAGCGCAGTATGCCGCTGCCTTATGATTTGGACTCCGCCTTCTGTTTGGGCAGTTTTGCAACAACTTGTCAGGTAAATTTGTAGACCTTCATATCAGTCTATAACTTTCTGTCTTGTACAAGTATTATTATTGTTATAAATTTTGCTGTTTTACGGACTTTTGCTAAGTATATTTAAAAATTTTTTTTCTAACATAGTCTCATAATTTCAGCAAATATACTTTGAATCCTTTGGTAGTGAAAATCTCTGGTGTACTCTGAAATTTTTTTTTAATTTAACACTTTTAAAAGCACATATTTCTTGATAATATGTACTTTTATTTCACATGAACATTCAAGGCAGACATTTAATATTAAAAAATGAACATAAATAGTTTATAGACTAGTAGTAGATTGAAATTTTAGAATACTAGGCATAGCTAAATTATTTTTTCAAATACTTTCAAAATGTGTTCTTTCCAACAGTGTAGTATTTTCAGAGGAATTACTGTTGCACACAACTTCCACTGCAGCATTTGCTTCAAACAAATTAGGTAACAGAAATACATTTTCAAAAAAATCAAACGGCACAAAAACTTATTTCAGTAACAAGGTAAGACAAGTTATTCGGAAAAATTCATTCTAAAATAGCAGCTGTTCAAAATTTTAAAAATTCATAATGTTTTCTTTTCATAAATTTTTGACTACTACTATTATAATCATAATATACATAAATTAGATTTTCAAATTTTATTGAAAATGAAGCCTGATCAACGGTATCAGTCACATTTTCCTGGATTGCTTCTGCTTTTCTACTGTCCAATGTGGCCCTTGAATTCTACTTCTACTGTCTTCTTTGAGATGAGTATTTCCATGGATTTTGGAAACTTGAAATATTGTGCCAAGTTGAACTCTTGAAGATCTTTAGATTAGTTTTTGTGATTATGGGGTTTGGTGGCCCTGGCTTTGCGATCAAAAGACCTAGTGGGCCTAAGCCTCTTGGGTTCTAGTTCCCTTAGACCACAGTGTCCTGTAATGAGCCTAGTGGTTCCCAAGATCTTAATGCTCCTGGCTGACAGATCTCTAAATTTGGAGTATATTTCCCATCAACCCTGCCATCACAGCTTTCCATTCTCATATTCAAAGTCTGATCTTTGGGAAGTCTTCTGCTTCTAGCGTTAAGTGACATCATCTTTGCTACTACCTCTTCTCTTATCAGTTTGTGCTTTTGCACTCTTGATAGATGTTTGTACATGTAAAAATGTCTGCTTTAAAAAATGTCAAACCATCACCTTATTATTTGAAATTATTAATTCCATTTCTCTTTTTCCACTGCAGGTTGGACAGATCCATAGCATCCCTACAATCTAATACAGTTCAATGCTTATTGGTTCCGTGGAGTTAGGCATAGCTCCATGCTATTTTCATTCCCCAGGATTAGTTTAACAGGGTTTTTTAAGCTTTGAAGGTTTGTTTCCAGCTATCATAATCCCACAAGTAGCTAGGGAAATTATATGTCAACCCGTATAGAGCTACATGTGCTTAAAATAAAACTGTATGTTGCTTGGTATCCAGAGTCCACTTATTTAAGCTAAACTCCCCATTAGCTATGCTGCCTTTGCTTGGGATGAAGGGATCTAACCCAAGAGCAGATAAATAAAGTAAAGTCAGATACAGCACCTCGAGATTGCCAAGCCTGTACTCCCAATGTGTAAACCATGAGTAGTTCCAAATCTTTAAAAAATCTTCAATTTTGTAACTTTTTTTAAAATCTAATAATAAGTTAAAACAGCTTGTGTTTGACAAATCAAAAATAAAACAAACAAGAACTTTTTTACTTAGGAATAAACTTTTTTTTTTTAATGATTTATATAGTTTATTTTTAAAGTTTATATTAAATATTTCCTGATAAATCAAAATTCTTTTAAAAACTAAATCCTGCAATAAATTATTGATAATTATCAAAATATTTCCTATATAAACAAAATTGTGTGCTGTTAATTTACTAGGATTAACAGTAAAATTTTATGAATTTGTTTAGATTGTTTTGTAACTAAATGTATGTTTGCCTATAACACACAAAGCTGGAGTTGGTGTGTTTATATACTCAGATATTTATATACTTGTAGAACTTTGAAATTGTACAAATAGATAATAAATTATTTCCAATTTTACTAGGAAAAAAATTTTTAATTGAACTTTAAACATTTTAGAGGCTGTGAAACATGCACACCTTACATACTTACTTTGTACTTTTACAGGTTGCTGTTGTTAGTAATAGTTTTAACTTCACTAGTTTGGTGTGCATACAACATCATGCAGAACCATCCTATTGTCAATATATTTTACCTCTGTTATCCGTAAGTACTTTCATATTGCATTATGTACTTTTAAATCAATATAAATATTAAAGATTTTTTTAATAATGACCAACCAACCCCCAAGTAGATATTATCTTCAAATAAACTTTTTTATTATAGTTTTGCTAAATATTTATTATTTTAAATTTTATTTAGCCACTTTCTTGTGGTAAACTAATGGCTCTGCTTCCATGGCTATATTTAAACATCAGCGTAACAACTTCCTCCCTTTCGGTCACCATATTGGAACATTACAATGACAACTGCCTCCACCTCCGTGACTAGTGAAACATTACAGTGGCAGTTTTCTTTACCTCTGTAAATATAAAGAAACATTATTATGACAACTACCTCTGTGTCTGTGACTGTATTAAAACATTATTATGACAACTTCCTCTGTCTCTGTGACTGTATTAAAACATTATTATGACAACTTCCTCTGTCTCTGTGACTGCATTGAAACTTTATTATGACAACTTCCTCTTTGTCTGTGACTGTATTGAAACATTATTATGACAACTTCCTCTGTGTCTGTGACTGTATTAAAACATTATTATGACAACTTCCTCTGTCTCTGTCACTGTATTAAAACATTATTATGACAACTTCCTCTGTCTCTGTGACTGTATTAAAACATTATTATGACAACTTCCTCTGTGTCTATGACTGTGTTTAAAACATTATTATGACAACTTCCTCTGTGTCTGTGACTGTATTAAAACATAATGACAACTTCCTCTGTCTCTGTGACTGCATTGAAATATTATTATGACAACTTCCTCTGTGTCTGTGACTGTATTAAAACATTATTATGACAACTTCCTCTGTCTCTGTGACTGTATTAAAACATTATTATGACAACTTCCTGTGTGTCTGTGACTGCATTGAAATATTATTATGACAACTTCCTCTGTGTCTGTGACTGTATTAAAACATTATTATGACAACTTCCTCTGTGTCTGTGACTGTATTAAAACATTATTATGACAACTTCCTCTGTCTCTGTGACTGTATTAAAACATTATTATGACAACTTCCTCTGTGTCTATGACTGTGTTTAAAACATTATTATGACAACTTCCTCTGTGTCTGTGACTGTATTAAAACATAATGACAACTTCCTCTGTCTCTGTGACTGCATTGAAATATTATTATGACAACTTCCTCTGTGTCTGTGACTGTATTAAAACATTATTATGACAACTTCCTCTGTCTCTGTGACTGTATTAAAACATTATTATGACAACTTCCTCTGTCTCCGTGACTGTATTAAAACATTATTATGACAACTTCCTCTGTGTCTGTGACTGTATTAAAATATTATAATGACAACTTCTTCTGTCTCTGTGACTGCATTGAAATATTATTATATGACAACTTCCTCTGTGTCTGTGACTGTATTAAAACTATTATGACAACTTCCTCTGTCTCTGTAACTGTATTAAAACATTATTATTACAACTTCCTGTGTGTCTGTGACTGTATTAAAATATTATTATGACAACTTCTTGTGTCTTACTGTGTAGGTACATTATTACAACTTCATCTATTTTTGTAACTGTATTGAAACATTATTGTGACAACTTCTTCTGTCTCTAAGACTGTATTGAAACATTATTATGACAACTTCTGTCTCTGTAACTGTATTGAAACATTATTTTGGCAACTTCGTTTGTCTTACTGTATAAGTAAATTATTACAACTTCACCTACCTTTGCAACTATATTGAAGCATAATTATGACAACTTTCTCTGTCTCTGTGACCATATTATAACATTACATTGGCAAATTTGTACATCTCTGTGACAGTATTGAAATATTCTAAAATATTATCGTGGGAACTTCTTTTGCCTTTGAAAATATTTGAACATTGTTATAATAGCTTCCATTACCTCTGTCACCGTATTAAAACCTTATTCATGACAATTTCCTCCTCCTATGTGACTACTGAAAAATTACAATGGCAAATTCTTCATTTCTTTGTCTATATGGAAGCATTGTTACAGTAATTTTCTTTACTTCTGTGAGCATACTAAAACATTTTCTTCAGATATCAACATTAATATGGCCATATTAAAACAATACCTTGATAGTTCCACAAGGAGGTTAGCTTGTCTATAAAATAATAAATGGAATTTTATTGAAATGTTTAAACTTTTTTTTCAGAATTTCAGTATACTTTATCCTCTTTGGGCTCAGTATCAGTCCTTTTTTTGATGTAATGTCACTGCCTTCTCTTATTACTGAAGAGTCAAAAGCTGCAGCCAGAATTCTAGGTAAGCACTATATATATTTCAGTAAAGCAGTTTGGTACCTGGTTTGTTTTCATATTGGTAATTTCATATTACAAGAGCAATCCAGGAAATATATCATGGAACTGCTTAACATTTTAATATAATGATTACACTCATAACGATATTTAACAAATGATTTCACAATGTAATAATTAATGAAATTTTCTTTGTTATACAACATTTAAACAATGAACTGTTTTTATAATTTTTTATAACTGGTTTTTGAACTGTTTTTATAATAATTTTACATCTGACCACAACAGAGTGTATTTTGAACTTAACTGCTTTGTCCAGCCAAAGGTTCTCTGATGGATCAGTGGTATATTTGGCTAAGCTTGCTGCATCTCTGAACTACGCATTTCAAGGTAGTTAGTTCTAGGCCTAGTTACTGCAGTTGCTTTATCCTTACCATTAACACTGATACCTCATCCTCATTATTTCAATTGACAAAGTATAGAACAAAGCAAAAAAAAAAAAACAAACAAACAAACAAACAAAAACAAAGGTTGTCTCCTTGGGCCCTTGCATTGTTCTAGAAGAATTCGTCAATTCCGACCTACTTGTGTATATCAAATGTTCTATAACTTTCTTGAATGTTATATATTTCTAGGTGGCTGTTCTGATTGTTGAAAAATTTGGCACAAAATTATAATTCACTGTAAAGATGATTTTTTTCTTTTGTTTTCAGATTATCTATTAAATGAATTTACCTGAAATCAGTTTATAAATGGATTGAGAATTTAGGGTTTTTTTATTTACTCCCAAACCAACTTTTTTTTGAAATTGCTACATTGACTTGAGATATAAATCTACATATATGAAAAAAATTTTATAAATTTTATAAAATTAGGTAAATGTTTCAGTTTGTTTTATAGTTCGGGAACTAGATTTTCTGTTAACACTTTTTTACCAAAAATAGTTTTAAAACCATTTTTTGGTAAAATTAAAAAATTATCTCATGATAAGCAAAGTAAATTTAATAATATTTAATTTAATAATTCTAATAAGTTTTAAATACCACCAATTTCTACAAGTGAGGAAGTAAAAAATATACAAAAAAATATTGCTTGAAATAAAAATAATTCTTAAAAGATTTTATATCAGTTGTTTATTAGTAAAGTTATATGATGGTAGGTGGAACATTTGAGAAAATTTAGATAATCGTTGTATCTCCAATGTTTATATCAAACATTATTTGGTAACTTGGGGAACATTTTTGGTTATCTGTCAACACTTGTTTATCTCCTGTTCTAATTATCCAGTTGTTACGAAATTAGTACCCTAGTTACAATAAATCCTTTAACTGTTTTAAATTAGATATCTTGTTTCTCTTAGTCCTTCTGCCTGTATTTTTCCCTGGTTTTAAGCAGCTACAAGAACGATCTTTGCCAAATTTTATAGTAATCTGTCACATCGTTTATGCATAAGTGTTGTGTTACTAACTGTCAGACAGACTCAAATTTATAAGTGCCCTTGGCTTGGCCTACAGACCCTAGAAATGTTTTTATTAAATTATTTGTTATTCTTAACAAATTTGTCTTTTATTATTTTTGTAAAAACATTCTTTTTGAAGAACTCATTTATTTCCAGATTTTGTTGTTGTTATTTTAAGGTGAAAAGCACATTAAGGCTATTATCGCCTACTTACATGTAAGTGTAAGTGTAAGTTTGTGTTAGACTTGGGTACTGCGAGGGACGTCTAAATCCTTTCAATGGGTGTAGCTAGTCTGCATCCCCCCTGCGGGGTATTTCCAGAAGAAAATATTGTCAGGTTTCTAAAATATATTTTATTTAGTCTACAAAATACTATATTGTTACAGCTCATTAACATTTTATTTCAGATAATTACTTATTGAGCAATCAATTGCTATAAATGTAAATATTAACTTGTTTGTAAGCCGCGCTGAAGTTATCTCTGCCGACCTGTCTTTATTGCTGAAATTTATCTTTGAGTCATTTCACTAATTTTTCAAGTTTCATTTTATTTTTGTAATCTGCTTTATATAAATGTTGGTACACATATATGTCTACCTCATGTAAAAATTTGCGCTATTGTCATCTACCGTATTTTACAGATTATAAGATGTCCTTTTTCGTCAAAAAATTACCTTCAAATCAGGTGCATCTTATACTCGAAATTAATGTAAAAATGTCCAGTGTTTGATTTAAAATTCCGGCTAGTCTTAAAACTGGCCATATATTCCATGCTGTGGGAATCCTCTTTGTGGCAACATTGCATTCAGCTGGCAGCAGCAGTGCACCAATGTGACGAACATGAGTTGTAGGGATTCACAAGCTTGCTAACACTGTCTTCCTCCTGCCCCGCCATTAGAAACTCAGAACACTAGGGATGTCTAAAATAAGCCCAAATTTCAAATGGTCCAAACCATAAACGCTTGAAAATAATTAAAAATGGTTCAATTGGATTTTCTTCAATGTGAACTTTTGCAATGAATCTTGTATTTCTCATGTAAAAGAAACACTTTTGCAAATAGTCTAAAACTAAATAACTTTTAACATAGTCAGTTGCAAGTAGGCCAAAACCAATCACAGCATAGAGAGGAGTACCAATGGTTGTGGCAATAATCATAGAGTTAAAAATTGAAGAGGTCCGAAACACATATAATGTGTGAACTGAATATAAAGAGCACTATCTAGTAATGAAAAAATGAAATACAGAACAAGTTAAACTGAATATATAAAAAAACAGGATATAATTTGCTGCTATATTGATACATATTTACAAACATTTCTTGTCTAGCCTATGATGTGTCATTGCAGTCTACGATGCCAGTGAACTGGAATTTAAAGTGATATTTGTTTTAACAGTACAATATTTTTGTTAGTAGCTAGTTTAGTAATGGAAAAAAAATAAAAATAAATTAAGATTTTTTTACTCTGACTTTGCAGTCTAATAATAAAAATGGTAAAAAAGTTTTTTTTAAAATTGCTTAAAAATTAAGGTTCATCTTATAATCTATTGCGTCTTATAATACGTAAAATACAGTATAAGAAAATATATTATTATGTATTTTTTAAAATTAGCCTATTAAATAAGTTATATTCCACACATTTATTAATTTTTTTACAGAATTTTATTTAAGCAATCTTTAATTTAATTTTCTTTTTTAAATGTATTGTTTGCTTTTCGTGCACTGATCATTGTTGTTTTCAAGTTACAAACTTTTCAACTTGTGGACAGTTTTGCAAATACAAATTGTATTTCCGATAATTGTGTGTCCATTAACTGAGGGTTTACTGTAGTTTGCATACAAATTTTTATGTTTCTTTCTAATGTCCATACTTTATGCAAGTTGGACTAATGAAGATGAGGGATTGGTGCTAACAGAAAGGGTAATGGCATGGCAGTAACTGCATCGCAAACCTACAGATTTGAGGTATGCATTTCAGAAACGCAGCAAACTGTCTTGTGTCTTAGTCACGTCAACTACACCCCCCCTGAGTGTTGATGTATGGATAAAAATTAAATATAAGTGGCAGCTTAAATAAAAGTAGATTTTTTTTTAAGATGGGATTCTTTCACACATTTGTTATTGTATTTAAAGACTACATTTGGGCTAAATTTGATTTTGTTAAAGCTGATTTTGAGAAAATTCAGGTTTTTGTTACTTTTTAAGATTTTTTGGTCAAAAAAGACTTAAAAATTGATCTCAAGGTAAAGTACTGGCAAATTACAGTTATACGATAAACTTAAAATCAGTAAATGAACTGAGTCTCCAGTGATCTCATAGGAAGACCTCTAGGTAAAAACCACTTTTTTAGACTTAGAATATTAGACATCAATGAATAATATTTGTTTACAGGTAAACCACTGCACAGTTGCTCAATGTCACCACACACTATACGTGAAGAAGTTGATTACCTTAAAACAGATTTTAACAACAGAATGAAACAAATCTTGTTCAGTTCAGTATTGAATGCATACTATGCAGGCTTCGTACCGTGTTGTTTTGCTCAGGTACAGTATAAAAAGTAGTTTTTCTTTTACTTTTTTTTTTAAGAATTCAAAAAAATTCAGTGATGTACCATTTTCATGACATGAAATTTTATTTTTGTTAATGATAAAAAATATTGTCACGTGTGTTACACTACTTTTATCAGTTCAGCATGTGCAAGACTTTATTGTGAGGTACAATGTCATTTCTGTATATCTGTGGCATGAAATATCAATTCTTCTGTAAATTTAAGTAAATATTTATATACGAAGCATAAACTAATTTTTCCCCACTAGTTTACCTTTAGGTCCTCCCTACACTGTTGTTTGTCCTAATCTCTGACCTTGTCATGAATTGCAGAATGGATTCAAAATGGTAGGGAAGCATTTAAAGTCTGTAATGTAATTTTACGATGGTTCACCCTATGGTCAATAAATATTAATCTTTTGATAAGTAAAATATATTTTCTTTTATCCTAATTTAACATTAAGAACAAAAGATCACAATATAATATATTAAAAGTTATTGCACCACCCTTTATTTACACAAATTTACCAATATTTTTTTTATTGACCTGTCAGAGTTATGTTTTTACTTAGAAAGTTAAATTAACTTCTTTATTGTAAAGATTTAAGTAGTAAAAAATGTTTCAAATATAGGTACAGTAATCACTTGTTATCTGCTGAGGTGAGGTTATGAGAATGTCCTGTTGATAACGGAACTATGAGGCAATGTAAAAACATTTGTTCTTGGTAATATTACTTGCCCTGTTTCTACAGGACAGTAAATTAACACAATAGAAAAACACCATTATAGTACACAATTTAAATATCTCTGTAAAAAGGCATTAAATATTGTACAGTACACTACAATGAGTAGGAGAAACAAACTGTTATTGAACTTTATTTCTGCTTGTGGTTATTGTCTTTTTTGTGGGATTCAAGTTATCATGAGTGCACCTTGTAAACTTCAATTCTCTTTCCCCTGAAGGATCCATTTTGAGAACATGATCACTTAATTGTTAGGCTTAGAAAAAACTGAATTTAATGTTTTTATTGACAAATCTGGCTTTACAGTTTGCACTTCTACTTCATCTTCCGACATCAGCTGTTCAACAGGATAATTGTGACAATCTCTTTTAGGTCCTTCAGTGTTAACTACTGACTGTCGTTTGACAATTTCTTCTACATCGGCACATTTATTGTATCAAATCCCCTTCTACATTTTGTGCTGTGTTTACTACGTTGGCTGACATGGTGCTCACATCCATAGTTCTGCTGTCGGTTATAACTGTCAGACTTAATTTGCACTAACAAACATCTTTTTTAAAAAATTATTACTTAATGATGGCATATTTATCTTATTATTACTGTTTTTTCAGACGTTTGCCATCACTTGTGTATATGAGTGTTGTTTGTACAAGCATCATTTGTGTTGCTTTATATACATAAATTATGTTAAATATCTGAATAAACATTTATGGAACATAGTTTTAGTGCTAATTTGCATTAAGCTGTGTAGTGTGTGTTAAAACAATTTTGTGTTATACAGTACTTAGTTTTATAGACATTTGATAAATATCACAATTTCAAACAATAATTACCTTAAAAATAATTGAAACTGCAGATGGAAACTGTGGATAACTAAGGATTACTGTATAATTAGTTTTATAGATATATTTTAGAAAATTAGTATTTTATTTTGTTACTGAAGTATTGGAAATTCTCTACTAATTTAAACTGAAGTATTTATATACTTATCTTTTATGTATTATGTAAGGTAGATTTTTAGTGTTTAATTACAAAATTAAAAATTAAAATATTTTTTCAGAGCTTTTTATATTACGATGTGTACTGGGCGACTCAGCATCTTACTTTTGTATGGCTAGGATGCTTCACAATGTACCTTGTGCATTGTTATCCTGTTAAGTAAGTCATTTAAAACAATGTATTTATTAATTCTTGTAATATAAGTAATTAGTTATTTGGTTAACCTCATAAAGCAACCAATTTAATATTGCTTTACTTACCGCCTATTTGATGCTTTAATTTTCAATTGATGTTTTGCAATTGATGACTATTAACATTCCATCATACATTGTGCTACATTATGTTGTACAATTAAACTTACAACACTCAACAAATTTAATAATCTAACATAATGTACTGTTTACAAAATACATTGACCATATTACAAAAAATAATATTATAATTTGCTTTCTAATAAGTGAACTGGCCAGGAGGAGATCACAAACCATATTCTATGTTAAAAGTTTGAGTAGAATGTGTTGTATGTTTTGTGTGAGTTATATATACTTTTTATGAACTGATAAAGCGAACTACAAAGGTTTTTTTTCGGTGAAACGTGTAATATTCACCTACAGAACAAGACAATCACAGTATGCAACTGCCTTGCTGACGAATTTCCAAAAGTAAGATTTATGGTATGGCTTACGCTTTTAAATTTCTAATTTCACTATCATAATCAGCATTAAGATCTCTGTATATTAATACTTTTTACATTCAACATACGTTTCTTTACACTTTCACAATGAAGATACAAAAGTGAATTATGTCCTCAGTCATATTCAATATCTTAATTACACAATGGATTTTGAAAATTCAGAATGCTAATTTATGCAGCTTTTGAGGCTGATTATAATTTTGAAATCAGATTTTTTTAAATTTAAGACAAAAGTTATAATTTTTTAAAGATTTGAATTGACAACAATTTAAAAACTGTTGAACTTGCCATTTGCCGTCTAATGAACAATTTGTCCTTTTTTATTACAAAAAACAATTTTTCTGACAAGTTTAAATCAAATCAGATGAAAATCGCTTACACATGTATAGGATTTAACAGTCCCTCAAAAAAAAAAGAAAACTGCGAACTGCACTCCGGGAGTGCCAACAGAAGTGAAAACTTGAACAATAATGTTGTGCATTTTTGAATGTCTTGGAATGTTAAGGGAATAATTTTGTGCGAATTGTTTTATTTATCAGTAGAAAGTACTATCATTTATATGGTAAAATACAATATTCATTTATCGTACACAATTATTACAATTATTTTACATAAAAAAGTTTACACTTCAGAAAAATCAACTTTCATCCATAATATCAACAATTCTTTCACCATCATCACTGCCAGCATCATCATTGCCAATTTCTAAAACTGATACAATAGGTTTATGGTAGCTAAAGTAAGAAAAGAACAATTTTGATTCGGATCTATTTAAATGTCTTGTAAAGACCGCATCAGTAGTAGTTTTATATTTCGTTGTGCTAAGATTGCGATCATTTGACATCGTAAAACCAAATTCATTATTTAAACATTCAATTAATGGTAGAAAACAAAAAGAAGAATATTAACAGTATATATAAAAACATGTGCTCTTTATACTTTGTGAACTATGTATATACTGTAGATAAAGCATGTGTATATATAGAGTGTAGAACTAGAAAGAGACAGATACCAGTAGTCAGTATATGATTCCTATTATGTATATATATATATATATATATACACATATACACCATACTTTTATATGAAAGGTTTTTGCCCATCCAAAAAGTGCCCAACAATATATAGTATATACGCATGGCTGCATTCTATACTATTTTATGTACTATACACAATAATTTTTTTTTTTTTTTTGGTGTTTAACGTCCGATTATTGTGCACACTTGGGCTAATGCAGACGATGGGATGATTTATAGCGTATGAAAATGCTAAGCCTTGACCAGGAATTGAACCCGGGTCCTCAAGGTGAAAGCCTCTATATACAGTATACATATGTATATCTCATGGTAGCGGTCACTATAAAATCTGACGCGAGTTAAATGCTTTTTGCTCATCCAAAAAAAGTGCACAACATCGCTAAAGAAGTTTTCACTTCAAAAATAAATTAAAAGTCAGAATCAGTGCTTATTTCAAGGTCCCAGGTCTGGGTTTTACCTTAATGACCACTTAAATAGATTGTTTTCCAATGGAAATTCCTATTAGAAAAAAAACCTTAAAACCTTAATGCATGTTTTTTTTAGCAAAATAGCGCTTGAATAACAACTTTTTTTTTAATTTAACTAATGTTTTAAGGGGAATTTAAATTTTGCAATGTTTAAAACTTTATTATGTTCATCTTTTATCATGGGCAATAAATGTTAATCGCTTGATAGATAAAATATATTTTATTTCATTCTACTCTATCATTAAGAACAAAAGATCATAACATAATATAAAGCGTAAATTGATTAAGGTTTAACTGCTTGCCAAATTTTCTTTAAATTGATAAATTTGTTTCATAAATATAATGTTTTTATTTTCTCCTTATATCACAGTATAAAGAAAATATAATGATTTGTGAAAAAACATATTTTACAATTTTCATAGATTAATGCAAAATATAATGTTTATAAAAAAAATGTTGATAAATTTATCTATTTTCAAGTCTTGAGGTTCTGGAAAAACTTGTTTTTACTTCAATGTCCGTCTGTGCACATACTGTCCGTATGTGTCAACCTACTAATTGACTGATTTAATAGGTTTGGGTTGCCCATAAATCAAAACCGTTTTTTAATTATTCAAAAATTTATTTTTTGAAACCCATTTTTTTAATCAAAAAAGTTTGTTAGAAATCAGATTTTTATTTCTTATACTTAAGTTTTGAGCTATAACAATTTTAATAAAACTTTGCTCAAGTATAAGTACCCAAACATTAATGCTATATTCGTACTTTATCAGTTTTTACTCGTCTTTTGGACCCAAATGAAGCAGATGTTGAGATAAAATTTTTTGTTCAGGAGTGTATTATGAAGAAAATAATCCGCTTTCTTTTTGTTTTTTTACTCAAACTATAATTTTTTTAATTATAAAATTCTTTTACTAATTTTAGTTACAATTCTTCACAATATTTGACGAAATTTTCAAAAAAATCTGATCCAATTTTGAAAAAATGGTTTATTTTACTAATTATATCCTGAAGTAAATTTGTTGAACGAAATAATAAAATATAAAATACTTGTTTTATGCATGGTTCTTTACCATTACCATTTTTATAAATGAAAGCATAAGATCTATTATTTTCAGTTTTGTATAGTGTCATAAAAATTATGTGTAAATTAATATAATAACATTAAGATAATAATATGTTGGTTTCAGATACTGTGATACATTACACAGAGCAGCTCTGCATTTAGGTAAATGGGCCAAGGTTGAAGGTAGATCATGTCATCTTCCCTCACATCTGTAAGTTATAAGAGTTTTAATTATAATAAGGATTTGTGTATGTGTGTGTGTGTGTGTGTGTTGTATGTGTGTATGTGTGCACGCGCACACGTGTGTGTGTCTTCACAATTCTTGGGGTTGTCATCAACTGTACTTGTACCCTTGATAAGATAAGAATAATATAATGAAATTAAATATATTAAAGGGTTTTTTCTTGAACCACCAATAATTAATTCTTTCGAGGTCCCAAGTTAGGAGAGATCCCTAACTCCTAAAGTTAAGGTCAATGAATGTGCTATTTATAATCTTGTTAATAAAGTACAGTAATATCCTGGCTTATGGTCAACCTGGACATTGGTATAATTCATGGAATGAAACATGATCTGCTTACAGTTTAGGTTTCGAATAAAGGGCTGAACATATTATAAGTGTTTTCATTTTTTTAAATTATTACTCAGCAGGTGTGTAAATACAGAAATAACATTGTTCTGTATTACAGAAATAAACATTGTTCTGAGTCTTTGTGCTAAACATTGTGCTGAGAAATAAACACAAGTCCTTGATGGCGAGGGTTTTGTAGGGCAATAACTTACATGACATTTCTTAGTTATCTGCTCTCAGAATGCCCACTCCTATTCTCTTTTCTGTCATCGTACCTAATTTTACTTAGTGTGCCCAACTCTTTTACTGTGTATTAAATTTGTTAGCTCATTAGAAAATTTAAACAGTTAATAATAATAATATACTGTAACTGTTTAAATGTTTATAATGTAATAACAAACTATTGATTTTTAGATTTAAAAAAAAATTTAAGTGTCTTTGTATGGGAGTTTCAAATTGTTGTTTAAAATCCTGTTTAAATTGTTTTTGTGAATATTAATTAAATGGATCCTAAAAGAAGTGCTTGTGGTAGTGGAAATAAAAGTAAGTCTTTGACTATTGAAATAAAAAAAGCCACAGTACAAACTGAAAAAAAATATATGTATTGATTTGTCCTGTGTGTGTGTGTGCATGCGTGCGTGCGTGCACGTGTGTGTGTGTGAGAGAGAGAGAGAGAATTACATTTATATGAATTTAGTTAAGTGGGACTTCTGTTCTGTGAATTTTCTTCATTTTTGATATATTAATAGTAAGTACTCAATTATTTTTGTTATGTAACAAATTAACATAAAGTCTCTATTGTAAACGCTAACTCGCACAACAGTCTGCTCAGATAACAGTCTTAGTTCTGGAACGAATTAAGACCGTTAGCTGGGGTACCAATGTATAGGAAAAATAGAAGTTTACTTTTTTTTAGGAGTAAGTATAAAATTAGTAACCATTAACCTGAAAGTATATGTCAAAAAAAAATTGGCTATTGTCTTAAATCTCGATTTTTGTTTTGGCAAACATAAAAAATTGTAACAGAAATGAATCTTTTCCATATCTTTAAAATATAACTGTAAAGTTTAAAGTTTGTCACCTGTGTTCAATACAGCAAATAGTGCCCCATCCCATGTGAAATATGGTGTGTAGATTAATTGATGGTAGTTAACATTTTATAAATGTTCATTTTAAATAGAAGCTTGTTAAAATTTAGAAATGTATAGATTGTAATGTACATATTTAATTTATTAAATGATTATGCATAAAAAGAAATACATATTTTGTAGATGGGCTGATTCAACTTTATGGCACCAGGGGGCATTGGTGAAGCATTGCAAGGAGCTTTATAAAGCAGAGGGAATATCAAACGCTGCAGAACCAGGGAACCCTTCACACACAAGGTTTTATGTAAGACAGCTAAACATATAACAATAGTTGTTAAGGTTAATTCAATCAAATGCTATTATTTTGCACTTTTTTATAAGAAGTATGTGTGGAGATTGGGAAAATCGATCTTGGGATTTTGATGAATCCTGGAAATTTTGGATGTCTGCGCACATCTCTGTAAGCCTAAACTAATAAACTAATTGACTGATTTTAATAAAATTTGGTATATATGCCTAGTTTTGCTGGAATTTTTTATTTAAAAACGAAATCAATTCTCTTTTTTTGGTCAAAAACTTTGAAGTCTATATTTCTCAAAATCTACTTTAACAACTTTGATTGAATTTTGCTCAAATGTTGTTTATAAGTTTTTTTTTATTTATTTTTAATTATTACAACTAAGTTTTACACTTATCCAGCAATTTGTCTTTCACAATATTGTCACTGTGTTGGGAACACCATCCAGTGATGGAGTCCTATGATTGTGCAGGCACTCTTCATGTGGATTACACTAACATCCACTGATATCCAAGGGTCTTGTTCGCTTCAGGCGCCGCACGTCGTCTGCGTTATCCAGTAGACCAAGCATTTCTGAATTTTCATGTCTTTGCAATCTGTTCCTGTGCAAGATCGCATATCTCTGAATTTCCTCTGTGACAGAACTCATCCCAAGATCACGGTGAAGATCATCATTACGTACGAACCATGGTGCATTAGCCATATTCCGCAATGCTTTATTTTGGAATGTTTGAATCATTTTAACATTAGTTTTTTTAGAACAACCCCACAGCTGTATTCCATAGGTCCAAATTGGTTTTAATATTTGCTTATAAACTAGGAGTTTATTGTGAAGTTCTAAAGCAGATCTTCTACCAATCAGCCAATTCATTTTCCTGAATTTTATATTTAATTCTATAATTTTCTTTTTGACATGTTCTTTCCAATGAATCTTAGCATCAAGCGTCATTCCTAGGTATTTCGCTGTATTTTCCGAAGCTATTGAGTGACCATTTATTATAATATGTGTTGGGTTTATCTTTCTGTTAGTTTATAAGTACTCAAACAAAATATTATTAGTTGATATAATAATAACTGATGTAACATAAATTTCAAAGCAAGAATTTTTAAAATTGGTGGATTTTATTGCTGTGTTGATTATGAAATAGAATCTTTTTTACAAGATTTTAAATAATATATAAATAGCAATAAAGCGGTAGCAGATTACTTAATATTAGGTGATATAAATATAGATTTAATGAAATTTGATATAGTAGCACAAGAATATTTCTATTACCTTCAACTGAATGATTGTCGATCATTAATCAACACATGTACTCACCCAATAAATGGTCATAAGTACTTGCATTGACCATATGTTAATGAAAAGTAATTATCAAGCAAGTGTGGGTAAAATATTTTATGCAATAACTGACCAGTATCCTATAGTTTTCTCTGGGAACAGTATTAAATGTATTCAAAGAGAAAAATTTGAAATTAATAAAAAAAAGTTCCTTAATTTGGGCGAGTCTGAAAACTGGAGTGAAATATAAAATCTGCTATGTACTGAAAAAGCTTGTGCTTTATTGATTGAAAAATTGTAAAAAAAATTAACAAAACATGTTTAAAATTAAAGTCTAGAACTCAAAAACCAAGAAATAGCTGGATTTCCCGAGACCTGATTAACTCAGTAAACACTAAAAATAAATTGTACAAGGCAAGGAAAAATGATTATTTGAATGATGAAAAGTGTTTATAATTTTTGAACTATGAAAGACTTTTAAGAAGCTTACTCAGAACTGCGTAAACCAAATATGAACAAAAGTTTATCTACAATGCTTATACTAAAAAACTTGGCAGTATATACATTCAAAAATAAATCAAAAAACAGGCAGTTTGGTAGTACTAAACATGATAAGGAGGATTACCTTATCCAATGATGACTATACTAAAGCTAATATTTTCAACAATTTTTTTTTAATACAATAGCTGATAAACTACAGAGTAGCTTAATTCCTCCAGTTCATTACCATGAAGTGCCATTTATATCTTTTAACCAGTATTCACTTTTTTTAACACCGACAGATGAAATCAAAGTATCTCAAACTATAAATAAACTCAAAAATAAATCTGGATGTAGTGATAATATTCATACATTTATATTAAAGCTAGCAGTACCATACATTACATCAATATTAACTTATATTATCAATAACATAATTACTGAAGGAATTTGTCCATATCAATAATAAGTGCTCGACAGTTTGGTTTTCTGAAAAACAAGAGCAAAGATGATGCTATATCCTTATTATGTAAACTTATATATGAAAATCTTGGCAACAGTAAACCAACAGTAGTTGTCTTTTTAGACTAAATGAAAGCTTTTGACACAGTCGGTCGTGAATTACCATTGTTTAAACTGTATAATATGGGAATTACAGGCGTTCGTCTATCTTTCTTGAAATCTTATCTAAGCGGCAGAACATAAATAACGGTAAACACTATTAAAAGTCAACAAGTTGCAACAAATGAAGGCATTCCCCAAGGAACTGTTTTAGAACCACTTCTATTTATTCTATTTATAATGATCTGTTATCTCTCTTTAAGAAACTGATAGCCTATGCTGATGATACTGTTGGACTATCGTGGGTAGAAGTAACTGAAACAATGACTTCGAAGCTTGATGGTATTTACTCATGGCTATATTTCAACAAATTAATACTTAATGTCAACAAATCAGATATATCACCTTTGGTAATTATAGAGATTCATTCCCAGAAGGAAATATTATTATTTCTTTAAATGGTCAACGTCTCCAAAAAGTAGATAGCTGCAAATATCTTGAAATAGTCTATGATTCAAATTTTAAGTCAAAACAATCATTAACAATTGGTCAAAGATGTTACACGTGTCATGCCAAGAAATATTATAATATTTCTTATATTATAATATGTTCTTCCAAATGCTTTAAAAACTGTATAATGTGGATCTAAAATTCTAAACAAAAAGTTAAAAGAACAGTTTAAAAAAATTTAAGTGATTGTTTTTAATTAATTTTATAATATAAATTTTTTTTTGTGTTAAATATCTGTTAAATTTAAATTTTATAATAATAGTACTGAGAGATAAAATTTCGAAAAGTATTTACTTATACTTTTAAGGAATTAATTTCAAGGACCAACCTATATACAAGCATATATGCCTCCTGTAGGTCCTTCATATTTTGTATTATGCATAATTTTTGACGGAGTTTTGGAAATAAATAAATATAAAACATTAATTTTTTTAAGTCCATACTTTATACCAGATAGACTAATGAGGACGAAGGATCAGCGTTAACAGCAAGGAAAAAGCAATGGGAGTAACTACGGCTAGAATTAAGAACTGTTTTAGGTGCCCAGTTTAGAGATGCAGCAGATTGTCCGGTGCTTTAGTCACATCGACCACTGAGTCTCCTTGATACAAAATATCCAGTTTTGGAGCTATAAAAAAACCAAAAAACTGACATAATTTTTGAAAAATTGGTTCATTATATTTTGTCAAAAAATTTTGGTCATATATGAAGAATCGTATCTCAAGTAGGTATACCAAATTAAAAAAAAAAAAAAACAATGCAGAAGTAAATTAAAACCTAAAAATTAACCCTGATGCTATAATGTGTGTTTTTTTTTTAATTTACTCTCATCTTTAAATTTTTGTTATACTGACGAATTATATTTCTTCATATATAACCAAATTTGAGCAATATCTAACAAGTCGATTATGAGAAGTCAGACAAACTTTTTTTCGTCAAGAGTTTCTGAACCGAAATTTTAAAACAAATAATAGAGTGTGAAGAAAATATTTGTGCTTCCTTTATTACTAGTAGTTTGATCTGCTCATACATTTATCTTTGAGTAAATATATTTTCATCATACCATATATAATTGCTATATTGTCTACTATATTATCTTAAACATTTCACAATAGTCGGATGTTAAACACAAAAAAAATCTTAAACATTTCAATACTGTAAGTTAAGATTTTGTAAAAAGTTCTTTATTGCCAGTTGGTGGGAAAATTGCATTTTTTAAAACCAAATTACACAACATTTTGTCTTTATTACACTATGAAACAAGCAATGATTTGTCGGAGATTAGGACAATATTGATGTTAATGTCAAGCATTAATATATTCACTCACCCTTACGTTCCTATACTGTCCCATCATAAACGTAAATCCATGTCTCATCACTGGTTACGACCTTGGAGATGAAGTTGGAATCATCTCTTGCTATAGTTTTCAATTCAGGGTAGATAGCTGTGCAGTGGTTTTTGGTTACTACTCAGCAGTCTAGGTATAAATTTTGCAGCAGTGAGTCTCATGCTCAATTTTTTTGAGAAGATTACTTACCATAACTCCTTTTTTCCATTGTCTCCTTCAAAAAAGTCTGCTTGGGTATGGATACAGTGATCACAGCAGTGATCACTTCCATGATTCAGTGCATTCCTGGAAGTTTGTAAATGTGTTTCAAGCAAGTCTTGTGATTCTGCTTGGATTTCCTCAATTGTGTCAAATGATGGCCTTTCAATTTCAACTTTATTTTGGAGAACAGAAAAGAAGTCACATGAAGCGAGGTCAGGTGAACAGGGTGGTTAAGGAATCATTACTGTGTTTTTGGAATCCAAAAAATTCTGAATGACTAATGATTTACGCGCTTCTGAACTTTTGCACCTATTTCTCTCACATAACCACTTCAGAATGTCATAATAAAACTTTCAAATGACAGTTTGACCAGAGGGGGACAAATTCCTTGTGTATAATGCTTTTGATGTCAAAAAAAGAAAACAACTTGACTTCATGTTGCTGCGAACTTATCTTGCTTTTTTGACAGCTGTGAAGATAGTGACTTTTACTGCAACAACTGCTGTTTAATTTCAGGGTCATAAAAGTAAACCCGTGTGTCATCACTGGTTATGACTTTGGAGATGAAGTTGATATCATCTCTTGCTATAGTTTTCAATTCATGGTAGACAGCTATGCAATGATTTGATCACTACTCATTATTCGTCTATGATCTGCAACAATAGCCTGTTGCACTTTTGCTATTTTCAGGTATTGTGCTTGTCCGATTGCCGTCCTGAATATTCATTGTTGTTGACAGACATTTGTCCATCCTTGAAGTGTTTGTACTACAAAAAAATTTTATAGCATTCTCTCAAATGTTCCACAACCCTGCGATTGGTTTCTGCAGCAGTTTTTTTAAGCTTGAAGCAAAATTTGATACAGGCTCTTTGCTCTTAAAATCTGCTATTTACACAAGTTTAAAAAAATTGTTGCAACACTAAACCACAATGTTACACAAATGCACAAAACTCATCTTTACAGCTTTTGGAACACAAATTCACAAAGAGAACTGTTTACCCACTGTACCAGCAGCAGGTCATATCGCAAACGGTTTGCATGTGGAATTTTAATTCCCCATACTTTTGGGTAGCACCTTGTGGGACCAGTTCAGTAAAACAGTGCATAGGAGCACAAAAAAACATACACAGTTGTTATCATCATATTATTTCTTTTTGCATAAGAATTCATATTTTTCCATGACATGTATATCGGTTAAGTGCATACTAGACAGTGAGACTATTTTGTGATGATATTTTCAGATAAAAGTGGTAGTCAAAATTAGCCTTTAAAAGTAATAACAAAGACTGTTACTGTTAACAGAACAAGATAAGGCAGCAAATATTTTTAAATTATTATTTATTTTATGACTAAAATGTTTATTTATTTTATTTTCAGTCTATTTTCAACAATCCTTCAGTACTTCTGTGTGTTATGGTAGGCTTACAACTATCACTTGTTGTGCTGCAAGTTGTAATACTAATCAGAGCTTCAGAGTGGTACCAAGTAGTTTCTGTTGCACTGTTGCTGTTTGCCAACTACTACACGCTGTTCAAACTGTCCCGAGATTATCTTGTTTGTTGGAAAGTATACAAAGCTGAAGCAATGATCCAAGATAAAATTATTGGTGGATGATGTACAAGTCATTGTTTTCATTACTTGTACTTGTCGTTGTAAATAATTGTATTAATTTATTTATAATTATTCCTTTTTTATGTGTGAAATGTGTTTATACTTAAATTAGTTAGACTAATTTTATATTTTCCCAAATCTATGATACAGTAGAGCCTTGTTAAGTTAACCACTTTCAGTTAAGCTAATTTTGGAACACACTGAATAAAAATATGAAAATACTAGAAAATTTGCAGTACAATCAGAGAGTTGAACATATAATGAACATTTTTTAAAGATATCTCATCACAGTTACTGCTTTAATTAATAGGAGTAGTCAATTGTGAAACACTGTAAAATGTGTGTATAATAACTTGATCAGAAACACATGGCGCCAAATGAATTTGACAACATAGGTATGCATGTGACTGTTTATATGATTGCACACACACACACACACACACACACACACACACACACACACACACACACACACACACACACACACACCCTCTGTAACTTCTTGCAAGGTTGCTTGATCATAGTGAGCGATAGTTCAACTGATACAGCAGAAGCTTATTTGTTACTTTTACAAGAAATAGATTTTACTACACATGTGTTTGTTATGTATGATGATATATTTGTAGTCTGTTAATATATTTCAAATATTTTGTTCAATATAAAAACAATTTTCTCTACATTGATGTTTTACAGATTGTTTTCAAATTCTCCAGGTAACTCAGATTTTGTTACTATTGCTCTAATCCCAATTCATTCAACTTACTGAGGTTCTACTTTTAAGAATGATTTCTATATATTTTCACTAAACAATCTTTCCTTTTTCAATAAATTGGAAAGTATGAATAAAGTTTATTAAACAGATTTAGATTTTTTTAAAGAAATAATATACAAATTTCATTTTGTAATGAAAATGAGCTAAATTTGAATTACCTATAAAATCAGCATAAATCATTGTTATAATGGATGACTTAGAGCACAAAAAACTATCCAATTATTGCTTATAATGAAGACATATTATTGTATATGAGGGTAAGTCAATAATTAAAGTGAAATTGAAAAAATCTGTATATTTATTGTAGATAAATACTACTAACATTACTAAATGTTAACATAAACATAACTACTAACATTACTTTTCAACATAATCCCCTCCTACTTCTATGCACTTAGTCCATCTTTTAACCGGTGTTTGAATTCCTTCCTGGAAAAAGGTTTTCAGCCTGGTGTTCAGAAAATTTTGCACCGCTTGTATGGCCTCTTCATCACATCGATAAGGTGGTCCAGCAGCTGAAAACCGAGATTTTTAAGGCATAGGACTGTGTTTTTAGCCGTATGAGGTCAAGCATTATCCTGAAGCATAATTACATCTTTTGAAAGGTTACCACGTTTTTTAGGTTTGGATTTTTACTTCATTAAACACAGTAGCTGTCACTATTTATTATTTGATCTGTAGGTATGAAGTCAACCAAAATTGGATCTTCCATATCCCAAAATATCATCATCATAACTATTCCTACAGACAGCTGAGTTTTGAACTCTTTGCTTGGGGATATGAAAGATGTTTCCTGTTGCTTACTCTCTAGTTCAAAATGATGGACCCATGTCTCATCAACGGCTATTATTCGCTTAAGAAATGTGTTTCCTTCTTCTTCATAACATTCCAAATGTTTGGTCAATTGATGTGGAACTCAGCGAGTACAGACTTTTTGAAAGTTTAAAGAATCGTGGGTGGATGATTGAATATGCTGAGCCATGGCTTACAACTCACTTGCAATATTATCAACTGTAATTTGTCGATTATCAAGAATCATTTGTTTAACTGCTTCAATATTGTCAATAGTCTTTGAAAGGCCTACCAAGCCGCTGTTCATCGCATAAAGAAATCCTACCACTTTTAAAGTGATCAATCCATTCGTAGATCTTGCTTCCACTCAACAACTCTCTCCTTATTCTGCCACATTCGACAAATAATCTTTGCTGGTTTCATACCTCTGAATTGAGGAAACACATTAATACTTGCATTCCTTCCTTAGTGTAATCAGACAAAGGAGAACTCATTTTAAACAGTCTTTTAAACACAATCACAATTAGCTAACAATACTTTCAGTGAACAGCTGATAGACATTATAAGTTATAGCAGAACAATTAGTGCTGACATTCATGTGATTCAAAGGAAATTTAAATTTCTCTTTACTTTTTGACTTGCCCGTGTAATGTTGTTCACACATTAATTATGTGTATGTATATTCCATTGAAACATTTATTAATGAAGATTTACCAATCGAAATTCATTAAATATAAAAAATATTTTTTGGGGGAAAAACGAAAAACTGTGTTGGTAATTAGTGGAAATTAACTGGAATGTCCTGTTAGTGTTAACTGGCAAACATGTACAAATCTATATCACCCTCTCCCACTCCAAATCGTTATAAGAATCACCCCTCCCACTCCAAATCATTATAAGAATCACCCCTCCCACTACAAATAACAGTTTGCAATATGTTTATTGACACATAAATTCCCATTTATAATAATGTTTATTAACACATTTAAAGATTGTTTCATGTTAGTATAAATAGTTTAAACTACGAAATTTTAAAGTATCAGCTATTCGTTTTTTTTTTTTAATGGATTAACAGATGACTTAAGACTACTATTGAAGACCATGGAGCTTTTATGTATCATGTTCTCACTGTATTTCCAGTATTAGCAACCAGAGTATGCTTTCAATCACAGCTTTTCAATTTGCGCCATGATGCTGGGTCAACTTCTCTTGAGCTCCCTTGGGAATCGACCAGAATCCCTTGATTGTAAAGCGAGAGCACTACTGTAGTCACTAAACTAACTAAAAATATTGTGTTTACATAATTCAAATAAACTCAAAATCATACAGGCCAGAAAATAATGAGGTTCCAGTTAGTTTATGAAGCAATATTTTACATGATTACTATGCTGAATATTGAATTAATTTAATTACTGAATTAATCATGTTTAAAAATTTTACTGAAAATATTTTTTCATATTATAATTATGATATAAATCACTATTTCTGTATATAATTTTTGTATAATTTAGAATTAAAAACTTGTGTATAAAAAAGTCTTCATTGTGATCTAAAAATAAAAACTAAGTAAATGTTTCTGTAGATTCTACAAAGTATATTATAAATATTTGTATCAAATGATTTTTTAATGTTTTTATTTTAAAATATTTAGTTATATTTTGGACTTCTAAAAACATGTAATTATAACTTCAAATAGAATTATTAAATGTGTCTTAAGAAATTATTTATTTTAATTGTTTTACAGAAGTCCTCCACTTATAATGAATGTGTTTTTACGAACTTTGTTTTGAATGGACAGAATTACAAATGAAATTTTCTAAGTTTAACTTTTATCTTGGTTCATATTTTCTCATTTAAAATTTGTTGAATTCTATTTATATCATTTTATTAAACATCATATCAAGATTTACTAGAAAAATGTATTCACTCCTCCTCTAAACTATTCAAAAATGTGCTCAATCTGTCCACATAATCAATAGAACCTCGTCAAGTTGGTCTCTTAACTCAGATCTCTGGATAACTTGGCCTGAAATTTTGAGTAACTAAAAAAAAAATATATGAAGGAAGACTGTAGATATGTACCATCGGCATCAATGGTATTTTGTATACACATCAAATATTCTTGGAAGATTTGGTGGATGGAATTAGGGAGAAGGTACTATTGCCTTTTCCTGTACATCCTTATCAGTTATTTTGTGTCTTGTGAGAATTATTGCTATATACAGTTCTCATGATGCAATTTGTATTAATTCCTAGAAAAAAAGATATAGGGGTGGACGGTGACGCTAATAATTTTTCTAACAATTGTAGTGACAAACAGGTGGCAGTGAATGTCTGTTAATATGATTGGTTGCAACTATCAATTCAGTCAGTCACATTCCAAGTTTCAAAAATTTAGTTTTTAAAATTGTTACTTAATGATGAAATTATGTTATTACTCTTTATTCAGACATTTTCCATCATTCAATTCCTACTATTAGTTCATGTTCTCCCTATATATATTTGTATATTTTGTTCAAATTTGCAATCATTAATAAAATACTTTCTATTCATCCGCTCAAGTTCAAATACATTTTTTTAAACTTGTAGTGTATGACACTTCATGTTAATACAATTTTTTCAAATATTAATTCATTAATTAAATTTAATTAATTAATTTTAGTTTTATATGGAAGAAAAAAAAATTCTCTTATATAAGATATTTAGCTGGATATAAATTTAGGAATAAATTGTTGACCTAAGTAGGAATTTACTTTTTTTTAATTTTATGTGTATATACTAACAAACTATGACATTTCAAGGGATGTATCAACTCTCGTTGCCTAAATTAAAACCTAACTGTGCATAAGCTTAAATGCCTAGACTTATGTCAAAATACTAAAAACTAAGAACACTCAGGAATAATTCCCTGAGTGGTCAAAAACAATAAATTAAACTAAGACTTACATGTGATTAGGAAATTACAAGTCTCAAAGACAGTGAAAAAAAGCTACACAATAGCTGAAAAATACTGTATCAAAACAATGATATGTACAAGACAACAGTAAACAATGTAAGCATTATTGAGGGAGTAATCACAAAAGCTTTATTTCTATACAAGTTTGGCTGATTGGGTTGTCCATTATTTATATGTATAAGCCTTCAATTACTTTCCTCTTATGTAAGTTATCCTCAAGCTGTATTATTTTTGTCTCTTCCAAATTAAATCTATGATGGGTCCAAAAATGTATGATGATATGGTCTGAAAACCATAAATTGGTTATATAGCTCCATTTCCTATCGCTTTTCAAGAAACTTCACAGCAGATTCAGAAGTTCACAAAATAGCCCTCATGAATGTTACAATTAAATCAAACTTCATATGCACATACTCTGGTGTGGAGAAGTGGATGACTTTAGAATAATTGCTGAAAGCAATCTTCATTAATATCAAAACATATCTGCTACATTTCTCCATGTGACATATTGCTGCCGACATATTTAAGAATCACAGTACCAATTCCAGTTGAATGTTGTTTTTCAGATATATGATTGTGTGGGTGTGACTGGGTTGTGATGCACTTTTTCTTTCAGCATTCTCCATAAAATAAAAACTGAAAGTGTAAGATTAGATAAAAATGATAACCAAAGTCCCACATGTTGCTTAGTTTTCAAAGGACTCAACTTCTTTCATATTCACAGAAATACGACAAGAATTTGTTATTCACACAACTGATTTATTAGTAAATTAATTATAAAAATTTCCTTCTGTATCAAATTTTTCTGTAACAAATTGGATCAATAATGTGATAAAGCACACCAAAAGCCAATTTTAACATGATTAAGCTGCTTCTCAAACACAGTGTAAGGATTTTGTAATATTCTAACTGGATATTCTGTAAACTTATGGCTCCATTTAAACGAAAACATGTGCAACCAAGATTGTCTGTAGTCACATAAATAAAACAGCTCTTTGTTATTTTATTTCCTCAAGCAATGCACTAAACAGCTGTTATTTAAATTAACTGTAAAACAAGTTAATGATACTTGCAATTGTTGCATGCCAAAATTAAATACTTTTTATTTTATACACACATATAATATACACAGTAAATGTACACAGATGAAAAAAACATTTTTGTGAATTAATCTTTGACTAGATATGTAATTGCTTTTTAAGTAAGTATTGCACGGTTATTCAATACATCAAGTGAATTAAATTAAAAACTGTGATGCTATTTTGAAACTTAAAATACATCTACATAGGTACTATGTACCCAGATAAATGGTACATGTTCTTCACTTAGTCTTTTGGATACATTTCCCGTAGCCATGGCTGTGGTATATACTGTGCTCCATCATATGAGAGGAAATAAACCTTTAGATAAGCGCTTTTTATCTGTTAAAAAACAAAAACAAAATTAATAAAATATATATTTTTACTTTCTTAAAATAACTTTTTCATAAGCTTTCCTTAGCTTATTTTTAAAAATTAATAAATTTTATACTGTTTGGTTTATAATAGTAAATATTCACTCACGCCTGAAATTAATATAAATACTGGTAGTTTATCTTCAAAAAGGTTTATTTATTTAAATTTCATTGGAAAAAATTGTTTAAAGGTATATAAAATGTGACAGAACATTCTAAAATATATTTCTTTCTAATAATATCAAATACAGTACTATAATATCATTTAACTGAGGTAGTGACAGGGTGGAGTGACTCTGCAAAGAAACAGAAAACAAAAACTGATTATTACAATATTTTACTATTAAAAATTATAATCCAATACAAATATTTGGTACTATACAGTATTACGAATTACAATATGTACAGCACAGTACTTGAAAAAAAATTCAAAATAAGTAGACAGAAATATTTACTCTGTCATTTACCTGCAAATTTTTGCAAGTCATTGTAAGTTGTTATGTGCAGTAGGCCTGCATATTGTGTTGTACCCATTTATTGGTAAGGGGATAACTTTTCTGAAATGCAGGTAAAGAATTCTCCAAGTTTCATGCCCTGTCACGTCTATACATAATCAACACAACAATGTTTACGGAATTAAATTGCATTAATATTTCAACACTGTATATATAATTTTTTGTATTATACAATGCAATCAACGAATTACCCTATTGTAGTAGCCATTTAAAGTAACATTTATGCCTATTTTTGATAACTGGATCCCCGGGAAATCAAAGCCTGTTTAATGAACATTGTACTGTAAACAAATAAAAAAAATTGACTGATTTTAATAAAATTTAGCTTGTAGACAATTAAGTACAGTTTCCCCATATCTTAATATCATTTAATTTTTCAAAATTTTTGCTTCTTGTTCAAAAGCATTAAAAAACAAATTAACAAAAATTGGCTTTTTCAAAATTAGCTCTAACAAAATCTGCCATCTCCTTGAGGGGCAACTAAATAAGTTTATTAATCTTAAACATTTATGAAAGAGTTATTAAACCATAAATGGTTGAAATGGGGTTGTAACCCTAAAAAACCATATACTTCATTTTACAATTTCTCGTAATATAGATTACTAAAATCCAAATATACAAAAGAGGTTAAATATACTGCTAAAATTTAAAAGCCTTAGTAATTATTCCTAAAAGTGTTGATTTGGGTTGCAACCCTCACTAGGTCTACAACTAATTCTATCATTATCTGCCACTACAGATAACAAGAGTTCAATGAATGTATTCATAAAATGAAATGTATTCATTGAACTCTTGTTATTTGTAATGGCAGATGATGATAGAATTAGTGAAGAAGTTATTTACAGTACCAGAATTTGTTAACACCCGTCATTTCACCAATAGGACATTGACTACACAGCACATTCTGTAGGCCTAAACATATTAAATAACGCTTTTCACCACACACAGCCTTTTCTGCTGAAGTCCTTACAACTGATGAGGAATTACTGAATATAAAAAACTACTGATTCAGAAATTACGGAATCCTTAATTTAATTAAGTTGCTCCTACCTGTGTTTTCTTCAATAAATAAATTTTGTCCTGTGTGACTTCCGCAACAATTTTAGTTGAAACCTTGTTTTCTTCATCAATAAGCAATGCATATATTGTTTGTTTTGTTGTCTGAAACATCATTAACTTTTAATTATTTTAACAGCAGAATACAATTTGGTGTTAAATCTAGGAAGAAATTAAAGTTTATTATAATTAAATGTTGATGAATCTATAGTATTTATAAAAGAAGAAGCCCTGACTGAATCACAATATAGAACCAAAACTATAATAGCTAGAGACTTTAAATTTTGAGGGTTACCTTTGTATTGTTATAAAAAAGTGCAATAATAAAGGATTTTCCGATACTCAAACCCTTAAAGCGGTAAAAAGAAGGTATAACAGTTTTAATTAGAAAAAATGTTTTTGTTGGATCTTCTTGAAATTTAATATAAAAACTATAAAACAACGGTTCCCAAGTGACAGTCAGCTGCGGGCCCTAAGTTCTAATTTTTTTAAATTTCATACAATCGCAACTAGTTATAGAATAATACTTTTCTAACAGTCTATAATTTAGCTGTGTGGTAGGAAAACGTCCAGCAACGCATGATTCTGAAGTAAATTAAACCATTGGGTACTCCTGAATCTGTATTTACATCAAAAATCACAACTAACATTATCACTAACATTATCATCCCTTATCTATCACTAGTGTTAGTAATGGATATCCAAACAAAATTAAAATGCATGGAGTAAATTACTTGCAAAGTTTTATAATCATAAACTAGAACCATTTTATATAAAGCAAATGAGACATATTTTGTGACAATCTGCTGAAATACTTAAGTATGAAAGATGAAATCTTTTTTCTCCAAAATATGAATGATGAGGTGATTTCTAAGCCTGTTCACATATGTAGGTTGTACAAAATGGTGTTAAATGTACATATAGTTAAAAGTACTGTAAAGTGCTTTAACTTACGATAAAATATTAGTTTTACTTACTTTGTGTACATACCAATCAAAAATAACTCCTCTATAACCTTCAGATGTATTTTCTACGACTTGACCTACTCTGTACCATACTTGTTTTGGTCTTTCTGATCGTACTGCTGTAGGCCTATCACCATATAAACCCATTTTTTTTCTATATTTAAATACCTCTATTGCAGGTGATTCTTCTTCAACTACATTTTTCTTTATTCCTAAAACATCTATAAAAAACAAATAATATAAAAAATATTTTACAAATACTGTATTATTAAAGTCAGAATGATTGCTTTATGTAACGTATATTCATAGAAATTCAGGCATTTTCAAACATGGTAAGATAAAAGATTTAAATTAAAATGAAATTTTGAACATACAAATCAAACATTGTGGTTATTTTAATCTAACTGGTCTGTGAAAACCACTAGTTTTACTCACTGTGAATTATGGTCTATTCAAAATCCTAAGAGACCATATATAGTTGTGATACATAGGTACATACTATACATAGGTATATAAGTACATAGGTACACAGATAAATAGTTATGAGCACGTTCTGGCCCTCCAGATCTTGTCAATATTTTACCACTTGTATTTTGTTTGTTTATTTCTGTTTAACACAGGTATTATAATAAGATTACTCTAGAACAGTAAGCCTGAATATAACTAATTTTCATTAACTTTTTTCTGAAAGAACTAATTATTTTTTTAACAAACAGTTAAAACTATTTTTAGTTCTTGCAAAAACTAATACTGCAGTGATTTTTTTAAAATTGTTTTTCTATAGTAAGGTGTACAGTAACAAAACAATTTTTGCTTAGCATGAAGTACTTTTTTATTTCAAATAAAATATAATTTTTTTAACTCAATTGCACTTAATACTCCACATGTTTATTGTACTGACTTGATTAACAAGGTTAATGTAAATATACTCTAAGCATGTAAATACATTAACTTATTGTATTTTAAATAAAAACCTACATCTCTATGCACAAAACAAATCAGTTAAATTTTTAGATAGACTTTGGGAAGTATTAGCTAATATTTTTGATAATTTAGCACTACCTGGTGCTACACATGCAACTTAGTCTGCTGCATAAATGATCAACTTTAACCCCCAGAGAAAGGATTACCTGGTCTCTATTGGGAAGCACAATTAAAGATTGCATGAGTACGAAAGCTATTGATTGGACAACAACTAGATAGTTTGTAGAGTTTAGTTTAGTTTAGAAAAAAAAATCACATTATTCACTTAATCTATAAACTCTTTTAATTTTAAATTTTATTTTTTTTTTTTTTAATGTTTTTACTTTAAACATGTTTTATTTTATATATAAACATGAATGATCAACAGCACCTAAAACTTTAGGCAGGTGCAATTGGTACTAGACCCTCAGCGCTAAAAATAAATAAAAGTTAAAAAATAAAAAGCTGAGTATAAAATTTTATCCTAAAAATGCAGATAAAAAAAATTAACTACAGCAGTAAGTAAAACAACGTAATAGTTGAGGTAACTGATAGTGAGGGGGAGAGGTTAATGAAGGAACATAATTTACAATATATCAGGTATCAGCCAAAGCCACTGTAGAATAAATGAATGATTAGTTGACTAGTTTCTGAGATACAGAGCACTGAGAGATATGGTCAGCACTTTTGAGTGCTTTAGGCTCGCCAACTTCTGGTCAGATATTTTAGACCTTATGTCAGCTCAAATGATGCGATAAGCACATCTGTGCAAATTTATAACTAGCCCTGCAAATCTCTCTTCCCATCTTCTAACTACTCAGCCTTGTGCCTAGAATTGCGCTTACTGGGAAGGCAACTGCAGTATTTGTTTTTCTTGTGCAATAGTTTGTGTGAGCTTAACCACACGTTTTTCAATTGTCACATTAATGTTTTATTTGCATATACTATGGCGTGACGGTGTGTGTTTTAATGAATAGTATTTTAAATTCTCTTGTATTATTAAGTTTTAGTGAATTAAGAGCGGGATGTCTTTTGCAATGAATAAGTTTCGAAAGTACAAACTCAAGTGCAAAAAAACAAAGTTTTGTGCAGTTTTTGAACTGACACAAAAAAGTGATTTTGTAAAGTTTTCTCAGGTTCTAAAGCAAATCCTGCTTGCTGTCAGATACATGGCCCAGGACAATATGGCATTATGAGGAACTTCTGATTTTTTGTTTGTACCCAATTGTTTATACAGTTTTGAACAATGTGAAAGAAAGATTTTGACAACTGGATAAGTATTCACAAATGTTTGAATTTTTGTGTTCTCCAGACAGATTAACACATATATGACAAAACTGAAAATGTCTCGGCAAAAAACTTGAATGTGAGCTTAGTGTAAAGGCAAACAACTTCTTTTCGAAAGACATAATAGCATTAGATCTTTCAACAGAAAGTAAAGAGTTCAGAGAAATAGTACTCAAGGATACCAACAATCCAGCAGAAATCTTAAATTACTTTAATGAGATTGGAAACTAATTCCCAATCATTGCCTATGAAGTTTTATAAACCTTACCAATGACAGTTAACTCTGCAAAAAAATGTTTTTCTAATTTGAAGTTAATCAAGACTTATTTGAGGAAGAGCATTTTGCAAAACTACCTGTCTTATGTTAAAAGAAGATAACATTGCTTTGAAACTGAATTTTGAAAACATTTTGATGATTTGGCTTACTACAAAGCAAGAAAAAAGTGACATTAAAAACCAGAATCACTTAGAAATTTTTAAGGGCAGAACTTAAGTGTAGACCCACAGTTAGTTCAGTATTAAACAACAAATATCTACAGAGAAGAAATAGTGAACAGTGATGAATAAAGAGCACCCTAAATAAATATTAGGTTATAACTGTGACTTCATCATTTTAATGTCTAACCTACTTATTGGGATTTATTAAAGTTTAAGCATACCAAATCTTAGTAGCCTTCTTGATAGTCATCTAATAGCTTTATATACATGACTACTGCTATCCAAGTTGAGTAAATCTCAGTCTTCTTGAATATCTTAAAAAATACTTTTAATTAAAAAATATTACATGTTTTACAATATTGTATTTGCACATTGCAAAACTTTATTTTTTAAAATTGCAAGATTACATCAAGTGGAGTGAGAGGGATTCTAAATTATCATTTAGACTGGATTCATCAATAATATGGAGTAGTAAAAGTTTGCACATGTAAATTTGGAACATCTTCATTTTCAGGTGATTTACTAAAGTAATGATTTTTGCAATTATTTAAATTATGTACTTTATTATCAAATTAAACTGCCTCAGTAGCCTAGTTGATAGCGTACTGGGCTTTCACCCCAAGGACCCGGGTTCGATTCCCGGCCAGAGCTTGGCATTTTCATACGCTATAAATCATCCCATCGTCTGCATTAGCCTGTGTGCACAATAGCTGGACGTTAAAAAAAAAAAAAAACAAATTAAAAGATATTCACTATAATTAAAACTGAATTAAGAAAGAAGGATTAAATTTCTTATGTTACAGTTTTAAGCCATTTTTAAAAAAACTATATTGGTATTATTGGTGTTTACTTTGCATACAGCATGCTAAATTTCCTACACAAGGTTACTATGCTAACGTGACTTACCAAGCTACTGCTCATGTGAGTATTATCAAACTATAATAAGTCAGTTATCTTGCTAATTGTATTTAATTCTTGTAATGAAAACTTTGTGTTCAAAGTTCAGTAGCTTTTATGAAATACTAGATATACATACAGCAACCAAGTTGAGTTAGTTGTTTTTTTTTTTATTATCAAAAAAGCTTATATTCTTTTATTAATTTAATAACTCAAATTTAATTAATTGCTTTTGCCATTAAAAACATGTTACCTAATAATGTGCAGTAGCAATTATGAGGTTATATGGATAACTTTTATTTTCCCTTTTTTTTAAACTGCCCATAGTTTTCACGTTTTTATAATTTGTATCATTACTTCTGGGCATGTAATAAGCATTTTGGCAAAAAATTATGAAAACTGACAAATCACTAGAAAATGCAGATTTATCAAATTTATTACCTATTTATTAAAAAAAAGTATGTCCTATTTTCAAAAAGAAAATTGTTGAAAATCAATGGTCTCACTGTTCTAGAGATTTCTAAAATCATATAATTTAAGTACAAATAATTCATCTTAACTATTTTGTAGGGCTTAAATAGTCAAATACAAGAAAAGTGCACTTACTAATTACAAACCATGACAAATATCTTGACCATTGGTGTTTCAATGCTCTTGAGCTTAACCAAGAGTCCTTAAAAGCCCACACTTCTTTTACAAAATTTAGTATTATATCCGACCTGTTTCTTTCCAAGGTTTCTCTTCCGTAATTTGATACATAATATTGTAAAGGAACACATAATAACAAAAGTCCCAACTGAACAAATTCTCTGTGTGTCCACGGCATTGCTAATTAATACAAGACTTTCTAGAAATATATTTCATACAATATCAATACATTTTGTGAATAATTTTTTATATAACTACCAATATATATACTTTGGTATATATTCATTTCATATATACATATGGATAATCCGCAAGTAATTTATTTCTGTGTTTTTATTTAAAACAATGCCACACAAACTTTAATACGTGAACAATTTTTTATGTAAACAGTAAAGGTAAACAACTGACGAGATGTTTAATTATTTCAGAAATTACTCAAAACAGCTGATAGCAGATAGCACTGATGGCACTGATAAAAAAGATTTGAATACCAACCGTTTAAAAAAATTTGTCTCAGCAGCTTAACAACACAAAACAATTTCCCATTGCTGCAACTGTGACGTGTAGGTAACATCATCTCTGGTAGGAAATTTTTAAAATTAGGAAAAACAAAAAATAAGATAATACTTGTATATTTTCACAATACAATAACAATGGCTTAACATAACAATTATATTAGGACATACACGATTTTTTTTATGTATATATTGTGGCTTATAAGCTCAAAAAACCAGAATTTATATTTTAGGATGACTTGAATTTATATTCAAGTGATCATGGGCATAAATTACATAGAAAAACAGATTTTGCAACTTAATGTTATAGACCGTTGACGATCTTTGGCGCTCCTAGTGAGTGTGGACGTTTTTCATAAATACGATCTGTAACATAATTTCATTTTTCGTTATAGAGTTGCACCCTACTAATCATGAATGTGTTTTTAATTTATATTAGAACTTTCCTATTGGTCGATCTCTTGCTCATGAAAGTTAAGCCCAGTGTGCCCACCGCTAGAATTTCTCGCGTACATAGGAGAATTCCCTTCCAGTTCTCTCAAACAGTCCGGTGTCACAGACGTCAGTCTGACTTTACATACTGTTAATATGTCAGCTGTTTAGAAGTGGCCTGCTAAGAACACCAGTAGGGCAGAGAGAAAAAAATGTGTGAGTGACAGGTTGAGTTTCCACTCTCTCACCAATGCCGTTTATTATGTGGCTGGACTACACTCAGCGATAGTGAAGCTTAGTGGTAGGAGGGAGCTGTGATGAAAGTGGGGACTCAACCTCTCACTTCCACATTTTCCTCTCTGTCGCACTGGTGTACTTAGCATGTCTTTTTCTAAGTAACTGACCCAGTACATTCTGAAAAAGAAACAAAAATTATTTAATACATACTAATAAGTTAACATTAAGTTATTTACAATAACTATTGTTGATTAATCATTTATATATATATATATATATATATATATATATATATTATTAAGCACGTGATATGTGATCCAAATACAAAGTATAAATAAATAGTTCTGCAACTACAATAATGTTGATTCGGCTGGCGTCTTGAGTTAGAATACTCGCAATAACACATGTGACATAAAAAACATAACAGTATCCTTTTTTATTTTAGAAACAGTATGCTAAACACCATTGTTTATTTTAGAATTTCTATTTCTATTTATTGTTTAGGCTCGTTTTTAATTTATTGGGCGAAGCCCTTCTTCCCAGCAATTTTGACAATACAAAAAACACATCTCCTCCGAAACTACTGAACCGATTTTGATGAAATTTGATATGCATCTCCAGCATAGTGCTGCGGATGTCGTGGCGCAAACCTTATCTTAATATTAATTTTTAATCAAAAGTTATTGAAGTTTTTCGGAAAGGCCACGATTGCTTGCTGCAGTGTCTATTCTCTAGGCTTTAGCTGCTCCACCTACTCTCTCTTAATGGAATTTTAACTGTAATATTAGTATAGCTGGGTGCTTAGCTGTATTTCAGCCGGTAAATACAGCATGTAATTTACTGCAGTATATTTGTTCGGAATGGACTTACATTGTTTACATATCAGTTGCTACTTGGATTGTCTACATATCAGCCGGTACTTGCCGTAATACCCATTGACTTTACGTTCAAGTTCTATAATGTAACGTTCAAAAATTTTCCAATTTTCGGTTGAGTACATGAAGTTACAAAGTGAAAAGCCCGATTAATTTCGAATTTTTATTGTTTAGTGTATTCAGTGAAATTACAAAGTGAGGAGTCCGATTATAATTGAGTACTGTATTATAATATATAGTACTCAATATAATATATAATACATAATATATAATACTCAATTATGATATAATTGAGTACTGTATATTTTACAATAATTCAAATGCCTAAAAGAAAAAGATGTTCTTTTATCGGACGACACACACGTAATCAAATAAATAATAGGCGCTGAATAAACAGTGGGGAAGTGGTTGAAAATGTTCCTGTTGTGGCTTCCGATAGTTCCTTGGATAATAACGTGGATATTAATCTTCAAGTTACGCTGGAAGAGGAATTGAAAAAACTAAAATTTTATGAGTGTCAGAATTGTTCTCGGGTTGTTATGTAAACAAATTCTACTGAGATATGTAAACAATGTAAGTCCATTCCGAACAAATTTACTGCAGTAAATTACATGGATCCAGGTACCATTCCAAATGAACTCAAAGATCTTACATATGTAGAACAGCTTTTAATTGCAGAAGTGCATCCTGTTATGCGTGTATATAGAGTAAAATCACGAGGTCTTCCGGGTCAATACGCGTACAAAGGTAACATCATTAATATCGGACAAGATGTTAATGAAATCGTGCGAAAACTGCCGCGTACTCCTGCTTCGTTAAGTTTGATAGTTATCAGGAGCGAAGGTTCCAGCGGTCATCGTGATTTTCATGTCAGACGATCCAAAATCATAAATGCTCTAAATTTTTTAAAACACAATAATCCTTTCTATGCCGACATCGATATTGATAATGAGCTTTTATTACAGCTGCCATTAGATGCCAGTATATATAATCAAATTCCTGCAGTTGAACTTGAAAATACAAACGACACTGAAGATGATCAATTGCAAGGAGTTTATGAAAGCCACATAACCAACAACATCAGATTGCAAGAAGCTCAGCGTATGCAAAATGCTGTCAATAACGTCATTCCATAGTCTAAAGGAACTAATGTTATCAATGAATCCACCTGCGAAGGTTATATAAGTATGGAATTTCCAACGCTATTTCCCTATGGATCGGCTGAATTGAACGATAACAGGCGTAATAAAAAACTTACAGTTAAAGAATACTTTCAATATTTAATAGAATATAAAGATCAGCGTTTTGCTAAAAACCCAAGGTTCCGATTTTTTGCTTTAAATACAGTTCAGCGACATGATGCTATTCAAAAAGAAATTATTTTTGCAAAAAAGTCGCATTTTAATGGAACCATAGCAGAGCTTAAAACTAAAATAGTAGAAAATCCTCAAATAATAAGCAGTTTGAGTTTTTGGTGTGGGCAAATTTCTGGCACAAAGTCATTCTGGTATCAGCGTAAATCAGAACTTGAAGCTATGCTCAAGCAGTTCAAGCGGAAGAATTTTCAGTTGGTTTATCTTACGTTGCACTGTCTCGTGTAAAAACTCTAACTGGATTATTATTAAAACCAACATTTAATTTTAACAGACTCGAGAAAATTAATAAAAGCAAAGCAATGGCAGGAAGACGTGCAGAATTATCACGGCTTGAACAAATAGCAACACAATTTTAGTAGTAAAGAAATTCAATCATTAATAATAAAATGTAACATTTGAAAGCAAAAATAAATACTTATATTTACTGTAAACTTTGTACTGAATTTTTCGTATTTCCACATTCTCAACATCGAGGGCTTCGCCCTTTTTATGCCCCAGGCACTCCTAGTTAAAGATATTGTCTTTTTTCTATATACAGTTTAATTGAATTCATAATCATTTATAAAATTGAAATTCATGAGTTCAGTAATCCAAACCAAGATCTTTTCAATGTCATATGTTAATCATTGTTTACTGATCAAGAGTATTGTATAAAACTTTATGATGTGTATAGTAGTAAAATAACAATTACACATATGTTTACACTATTATTTGAAAATACACTGTGGTATCCTGGAAAATAAACGTAATTTTTTTTAAAGTTGATTTTTTTTATTAAATACATTATTTTTTATTTTAAACTTTATTATTAATATTCATTCTAATTGCTTTAAAAAAATAATAGACTGGCACTTGGGGTAGTGCCGACAGTAGTGAAAATTTTTACGCTCTCATTTAAAAAAACAATTATTCAATGTACAAAAATATTTGAATTGATATTTTTTTAAATTACAAAATTTAAGTAAAATATATTACTTTTATTTAATATCCGATCTGAATATTTAAAAATTTAATTATATAAAAAGGCAGAAATTTCGACATACATGACTGTGTACTTTTTTACAGTTGTGATTTAATTATTTAAAAAAAAATTTAGATGCAATAGTTTCAGTATAATAATAAATATAATATCTATGATTCTGGGAATAAAAATTGGAACAGGTCATAATCATTAAATAATTTTAACTACACATATTTAGAACATTTTTTAAAAATTAACAACATTTTAACATTTTTAAAATTAACAAGAACAGTCAATATAGTCTCAATTGAAATGATACTGAATCAATAGCTTTTGTGCGGAATCAGCTGTTTAAAAGTAGTTATTTTAAGTATACATATAAACAAGAACAATTTTTATGCTGTGAAGAATGCGTTACGGAATCAAATTAATACGGCCGTTAATACTCATATTTTGTCAACCGTGACCATAGAAGTTTTTAGTTCACAAATCTATTAATTTAACGCCAAATTTAGTACTTTTTTAGAAGGGAAATTTAGTGCAAAATATTTTTTTATGATGGAGGCACTGTCTCTGCCAGTCTACCTGCGTCTGCGGCTTCTTAGATGAAATTTATTTGGCGCGAGTGGCTATTTTCAACGATTTTCACTCTACCTTTATTTATTTCCACTCTGCCTTTAATGTTAATTGCAAGTGTTACGTGTGAGTATGAGTTAATATGTAATAATTACCAACAGTAGTAGATAGTTTTAGTTAGATACAATTTTACATATTAATCTATAAAACTTAGTTTACATACTCAGTTATCATAGACCAACAAATGTATGAGTGGTAAGTTCTATTTTCTATTGTAATTTCATTCATTAGTTTGAAATTCTACTACAAAATTGAATTGAATTTTAACTCTACGGTCAAATGTATAATTGATTTATAAACTTTAAATAACCATTGTGTTATTTATTATATGACTTTAGTCCTGCTCAATACACTCAGTCCCTAATGATACAATAAACAGTTATTTAAACCTGTTTGACATGACTTTGCGGAACTTAGCGACAACTCTAAGCTTCAGCGACAAATTTTACCAGCCGTTACTAGCTAACCTAAAAACATCAAACGTGTAACATCGTTAAGACAAAAATTATAGATAAATTTGTAATTCATTAGATATTTAATGGTTTTTAAAATAAATGTGTATTATAACGAAGTATATCAATTATAAATCTCAGTCAGTCATTGCATACATTAATAACTATTATCAAAATTTAAAGTACAGCTCGGCGGCAACGTGTTATATACTTCTTATGTTTAGGTGATTGAAATAATATCACTGTATAAAACTGCATTCAAATAAATGATTTTAAAAATTAGTATATACATCTGCATTCAGTGATTTCACAATTAGATGTCTTAATGTTGAATTCTAGACATCGGTATAATTAAAGTCAAGAGTGTAACCCGAGGTCGACACGCTGTACAAGTAAATACTTTTTACTTGTTTAGGCGATTAAAATTGTGTCACCTAATAAAACGGCATTCAAATAAATTATTTTAAAACAAAGTATATACATCTGCATTTAGTAATTTCACAGTTAGTGGTCTTAATGTTGAATTCTAGACATCGGTATAATTAATCAAAGTCAAGAGTGTAACCCGAGGTCGGCGCGCTGTAGAAGTATTCGGTTTAGGCGTTGTATAAAACTGCATTCAAATAAATTATTTTAAAACATATTATATACATCTGCATTTAGTAATTTCACAGTTAGTGGTCTTAATGTTGAATTCTAGACATCGGTATAATTAATCAAAGTCAAGAGTGTAACCCGAGGTCGGCGCGCTGTAGAAGTATTCGGTTTAGGCGTTTAAAATCGTATCATTGTATAAAACTGCATTCAAATAAATTATTTTAAAACATATTATATACATCTGCATTTAGTAATTTCACAGTTAGTGGTCTTAATGTTGAATTCTAGACATCGGTATAATTAATCAAAGTCAAGAGTATAACCCGAGGTCGGCGCGCTGTAGAAGTATTCGGTTTAGGCGTTTAAAATCGTATCATTGTATAAAACTGCATTCAAATAAATTATTTTAAAACATATTATATACATCTGCATTTAGTAATTTCACAGTTAGATGTCGTAATGTTGAATTCTAAGACATCGGCATAATTAATCAAAGTCAAGATTATAACCCGAGATCGACGCGCAGTAGAAGTATTTGGTTTAGTTTAGGCGTTTAAAATCGTATCAACGTATAAAACAGCATTCAAATAAATTATTTAAAAACAAAGTATATACATCTGCATTTAGTAATTTCACAGTCAGATGTCTTAATGTTGAATTCTAGACATCGGTATAATTAATCAAAGTCAAGAGTGTAACCCGATGTCGACATCCAATATAAAATAAGCAGACCATTTCGTTTAAGCGTTTAAAATCGTACCACCGTATAAAACAGCAATCAAATAAATATTTTTTATAATCGTATATAAAACTACATCTAATAATTTCACAGTTAGTTGTGGTAATATTCAATTACAGACATTCATATAACAACTTAAATATAAAGAGAACAAAACGGATTACAAGCGATGTATGTAGGCTTTGTGTTTAGACTTTCCAATTGTACCATTAGGTATAACAAAAAGTATTAATTGAATTAGGTGATAACAAATATTATACATTATTCCATTTCATACAAGTAGAAGCCATTAAATGGATAAAATAATTCAAAGATAGGCTTTGAGACAATACCAGTAAGTGTAGAATTCGGGTCAAATTGCCAGGCTTAACAAAATGCTGAAGTTAGCGTTAATTTTGTCCTTGCTATTTAGTATTAGAATCGTATGACGAATACATACTTTTTTTGCAACGACCGTATATAATAACTATCAAATTTTTATTTTAAAGTATTGTATGTATATATGCTTTATGTAATTTAAGAATTTAGATGTCTGAATATTGAATTATAGAAATTAAAATATAATTTTAAAACCCTAGTACGGCCCAAAGTCGACGCGATGTATAGCCAAAATTGCATTGTGTTTAGGCGTTTAAAATCGTATCACAGTATAAAACTGCATTCAAATAAATTATTTTAAAACAAAGTATATACATCCTCATTTAGTAATTTAATGGTTATATGTCATAATGTTGAATTCTAGACATCGGTATAATTAATCAAAGTCAAGAGTGTAAGCCGAGGTCGACGTGCTGTAGAAGTATTTGGTTTAGGCGTTTAAAATCGTATCATCGTATCAAACTGCATTCAAATAAATTATTTTAAAACAAAGTATATACATATGCATTTAGTAATTTCACAGTTAGATGTCTTAATGTTGAATTCTAGATATCGGTATAATTAATCAAATTCAAGAATGTAACCCGAGGTCGATGCGCTGTAGAAGTATTTGGTTTAGTTTAGGCGTTTAAAATTGTATCACCGTATCAAACGGCATTCAAATAAATTATTTTAAAACAAAGTATATACATATGCATTTAGTAATTTCACAGTTAGATGTCTTAATGTTGAATTCTAGATATCGGTATAATTAATCAAATTCAAGAATGTAACCCGAGGTCGATGCGCTGTAGAAGTATTTGGTTTAGTTTAGGCGTTTAAAATCGTACAATTAAAATGTATAATTAATGGTATTAATTACACTGAACATTTTACCCTGTAATTTTTCTCTTTGCGATATTGAAAAGTTTAATGTTTTTAGGTTAGCTAGTAACGACTTGTAAAATTAGTCTAAGGGATTTTTAGCGTTACCGCTAAGTTCAGGGCGGCTTTGACATAATGTAACTGTGTAAGTAGATATTCAGCAATGCTGTGGACACATGATATATTCAACTGTTATGCAGTTACGTTATCTAAAAGATTTTAATAAAACCTAATAGCAGTTATGTTGTAAATTTTATAAAAATGTACAAACATAAAACCAAATAAATAATCATAAAAATACAACAAAGGTAAACTTTTTAATATAATGTATATACTTCCTAATTATAAATAATACGGATAATTAGGCTATAAAAATTGTTAAAGCACATCACAGTCACTTTGTTGGTGGTGCGATGGTGGTCAGTCTGTGGTATCTCTAAACTTGGCATATCTCAAAATTCAAATAGTTACAACAAAAGACTGAAGTTACTGTCTTTGCTGTTAACTTCAATCCTTCATTCTCATACTGCATTAAGTATGGACGTTTAGTAATAGAACAAAACAAAATTGGTTGTATATTTATGTATGTATGTGTTTAATGTATATCAATATTAATGTATATTGGGTGTATTTGGTTTAAATATAATACAACTTGTATTTGAAAAGTTTTAAACTATTCAGACATGTTTAGAATTTAGTAACAATCAATTTTATAAACCATATAATTATTGTAAATGGTATGTTTTATATATATATATATATATACTGAACTTTCCAACGATGTACACTGCTTGCACCATATAAAATCTTCGTTGTTGATCATAGATATAAAATGTTAGACAAGATATAAAATCTTGTCGTGTCCGCTGTTAGGAGGAGTATAAAAGTTAGATTCCATTGTATGTAGGGTACCTGATTACTTTGGCAGACCATTTATTGGATATTTTGTAATTATATTACAAATGTTTTTTTGTAAGACAAGAAGCTGACAAAAATGGAATGGATTCTTGTTTTGAGATAAAACACTATTTTTAAGATAAATGGAGTGTGTATTTGCAAAGTAGTACAACCCCACATATCGACCTTGGCATAATGGACCATGTGTCTGTTGGTTTAGTATTGTACATTTTCTGATAATACATATCGACAATTCTGACAAAGCGGGTAATTCCATTTAAATTGTGAGACAGTTTAAATTCAATGTAATATACTGAAGAGTAGCCTAAATAAACAAAAACATCTTGATCGGTCCTGTACATAAATAACTACATGTTGACTTGTCCATCTATAACGAGTCAACAAAGTGCGCTAATCTGTTTCTCCTTGCTGGAACCAACAATAAAGTGAATTACGATGAAAGTATGCTGAAAACAAGTATTATATAGTTTTTGAAGCACTTAAGCTTGGAGTGAAGGAAGAAAGTTGTATTTTTTTGATACTGTCATAAAAAAAATATGTAAGCATCGTTCCCATGCCACTTCCTTGACACTCATATATGCAACTCATCATTTTCGCTCCCCTCCACTGAATGTGTTCTTTCCAAATTTGTTGTTTCAAGGAAGTGACCTGCTACAAAAAAACTGAACAGTAATATTTTGTTGGCTGCCACTGATATGTGCAACATAGCATCATTTTTGCTCTCCTCTGCTACATGTGTTCTTTCCAAACTTGTTTCCAGGAAATGATCTATTAGGAAAACACTAAACTGTAGTAAACAGTAAAGTTTTGTTGGTTTCCATACGTTAAGAATTTCCAAGAACTGTCCGGTATTAAGAAGTTTCAATAAGCTTATAACCTTTGATTTAGCTGTCTGTTTTTTGAGAATGTCCACTAATTAGAAGTTTGTTTAAGCCTAGTATAGCTTCATTACGGTCAGGGAATATAAAAGTGTCCATTATAAGAAGAGTCCATTATTTAGAAGTTTCATTGTATATATTAAATTTATATACTCTAGAATTATTATAAATGGTAAGTTATGTATGTATAAAAATTATTTGTTTTTTTAATAATAGGCTACATGTTTAGGCTATAGTGTTACATCATTTACTCACATAATCTATTTCTGAAGTGTATCTAATTTTACCAGTATGGTAGAAACCTCAATATTATATATTTTCTCACTAAATTAGTAGTTGTGTACTATATTTAAAATTTGAGGTATCAAACTTATTTTAAAAATGTATAACATACTAATGTATTCCTAATTACCAAATACATTTTAAAATATTTTGTTTAATGTCTTTAGTTTGAAAAATATATTTAGTATACTATGTGCATTTATGTTACTTATGCAGATATAGACCCTCTTATCATTTAGTCCTTTTAGTCTTAATTCGATGTGAGAAAGCACTTTTTATGCATATGATGTATGTTTAGTTATGTTAAATTTGTATGGTTATTTAATTGATGATACACAGTTTATTATCATTAGTTTAATTATAAAGAACATTCTTGGCACAGTTTACCAACAGCAACAGTTTGGTGTTCAAGTTAACATCAAAAGATTACTAGCATTTTTTTACTGGGAAATGAAACAATTAAATATGCAAGTAAATAAAATTGTTCTGATTCTTAAGTGCACATATTTTTTAAATTTTTTACAGCTGTATTAGGTGTAGAAGGTTGCAGCGCTGTTTTATGACATCATTGTTCAACATTGTAAAATTATCATGTAATATACCTGAATGATTTATTCACTTTATCACAATAATCCAATCAACGCAATGTAGACATCAAATGTAGTTGATATTTTCTAATTGGATGTTTGTTTCTTGCACAGAGCACCTATGAAGTCAAGTGTCTGTACTTCCAGCTCTTTAATAATGCATAGATCAAGCACAATGCTGGTCGAAAGAAACAGCATATTTATCTAAATAGTTAGTAAATTGCTTTTCCTTGTCAACTGTTGAGCTACAATTGACAAATGATGCTTGTAGGTTTTCATCTGTCCCGCAGTAATTACAAAAAGCATCTTCATTTAATTCAGTCAAGAGTGTGTATATTGTTTCTTATTGTACCTATTTCTATGGTTTTCACAAGTTTTCAACTTCAGGACAATAGATTAAATTTCTCAGCCTCTTTGTTTATCATAAAATGAAACAGCAAAACTATTGTGGTAAAAGGCTCCTTCTACTGAGCTACAAAATTATTGTTATTATTCAGATCCAAAATGATGTTTGAAAGCAGTGCTGCAACCTACTGTATGTAAATGGCCATACATCTTTAGTGCATAAAAATCCAGGCCTTTATAATATCACACATATCCACATAATACTGACAGACATGTAAAATCAATTTTTTTGTCGTGAAACTTAGAAATTTATTAAAATCTAACATTTTTATACAGTTGCAATGAATTTATTGAAAGATGTTATGTACGTTTTTTTTCTTATTTTTAGTACAATACCATAATGAGTGAAGGAAATTCAAGTGGAGATCTGAGTGAAAGCATTCACAATAACACTTCAGTGACATCTCAAACTGAACATTCAAGGAGAGGTATGTTTCAAGGATAAAAGTAGTCCTGACTCGCAATTTGTATAAACATTTTCATTCCATGTTTAGCAAATTACGTGGAATTAATGGAAACTACAGTAGACTAAGTTTGTTAGCCAACTTTAATTTTCCATACTGTATAAATTTCTTCAGACTACTTACTAATACTAATACTGTCAATGAATCACAACAAAATCCATATTCTCATACCGTTTAGTTTTGCCTGTATTTCTTGAACACATCACATTCGTTAGTTATATAATTACATTCTACTTAACACTCTTTCATATGTTATAACACAATACCTTCCTTTTTAAAATGTACATTTGTATTAATAGAAACAAGCATAATGAATACTGATAAATAAGCATCAACACACAACAAAGGTTAATAAAAGGAAATGAGTATTGTTACCCCTTCATTTTCGCTGTTACCACTTCAGTAATAAGAATTGCTTATCATTTGGCACACTTAAAATATTCGACAAAAAATCCACATATAATTTTTAATGCAAGTATCATGTGTTTAATACCCATGATAACGTAAAAAAATTTCTGGTATTAACCATTGTGTAATGGTAGTGTAATTGTCAAAAAGAACATAAATAAACAGAAAATTACTGTCTAAAACACTTTGCAAAGTGAATACTATAAATTTTTAACTGTGAAATACAAAATAAAAATAGAGTTATTGAAATTTATTTCAAATTTAGTCAGATATTAAAGAAGACTTCAAAATTTCTTGTTATTTTAGGAGTGCAATTAATTGAACATTATAAATATAAACAGTGATTTTTTTTAAAGCATCTGGCAGTTATTGTCTGCAAGACACTCTTAGTACATTGATTTATAGAGTTTGAATAAATAGTCTTCTTATCATACTGTAACATGATTTTGCACCAGATGATTACTGTGAAAAACTTTGGCATTATTGTAATAGAGAAACAATAAAAATTCTCGTGAGTTATATCTTAGTCTATGCTATATATTTTATCTCAGTTGAATCTTTTCGAGGCTCAACTGTTTAGTACTCCTGCAACTACACACATTTGTGCCATTATTAAACTGTCAAATATAATGAATATAAACTACTCTGTAATGTATTAAACACCTTGTTATCTGTCTTCTGAAATGATTATTCCAGTGAACTTATGGTGTCTAGACTTATAATAGGTTAAATACCTTATCTGTCTTCTTTAGTGATTATTCCAGTGAAACTATTGGTTTTTAGGCTTATTATAGGTTAAATACCTTGTTATTTGTCTTCAGTACTGATTATTTCATTTAAATTACTGGTTTATAGGCTTATAATAGGTCAAATTCGTTGTTATCTGTCTTCAGTAATAATTATTTCTATGAAATTATGGGTTTCTAAGCTTATAATAGGTTTAATTTCTTGTTATTTGCTGTCAGTAATGATACTTCAGTGAATCTACTGGTTTCTAAGCTTTATAATAGGTTAAATCTCTTGTTATCTAACTCCAGTAGTGATTATTTCAATGGAACTACTGGTTCCTAGGCTTATAATGTTCAAATCCCTTGTTTGTTTTCAATAATGATTATTCCAGTGGTACTACTTGTTTCTGGGCTTATGACCTCATAATCTGAAACACGAACGTTCTTATATAAACATATTTAATTCTTCTCAAACTTCATCTACTTACCAAATTCTTAGAACTTTATGTAAAAATATATATAAAAAAAGAAAAAACATCACAACACTAAACAAAATATATTAAAGTTAAAGCTTGTGTGAAATAGTTGGCAACAGGCTTACAGGAAGACTTATAGATATGTAGGAAACAGACGATGAGGCTACAAGCCTCAAAACAGGTCATAATGTCAAACCCTAGGAATAATGTCATACTGAAAGTAGGTAATCAGGTACCTATTTAACTTTCTAGAGTGAATTTACTCAACATAGAGGCAAAAAACAATGATTAAATGAACTCATAATATTAGAATTTAAATAGTTTAAAAAGTATCTTTTTTTTTAAAAATATTATATCTGGAAGCTGAAATTGTATTTTTTTTTCTAGATTACAAGATAAGACATCACAATCTAGCTATGATTATAGCTTCTCAGAACGTCAATTTTGAGGCAAGTACTGTATTATGGTACATCAATAAAATGTAGGCTACTTATTTATATTTGTATTTTGTATATTTCATGTGTGTGTGTGTGTGTGTGTGTGTGTGTGTGTGTATATATATATATATATATATATATATAGCCGCCTCGGTAGCCTAGTTGATAGCGTACTGGGCTTTCACCCCGAGGTCCCGGGTTCGATTTCCGGCCAGGGCTTGGCATTTTCATACGCTATAAATCATCCCATCGTCTGCATTAGCCCAAGTGTGCACAATAGTCGGATGTTAATATATATATATATATATATACAAATAGAGAATAACAAAAAACGTTCACAGTTTTAATTATTCTTATTGGTTGAATTAAACAAAAACAATAATTTTTTTCTGTTGATTGATACATGTCACAACTAAGGGCAAACAAAACCAGTAATAAAATTTGTCCGCCCTCAGTTATGAAATGTGTCAATCAGGCCATGCGTTTGTATCCCATCGTCTGCATTAGCCCAAGTGTGCACAATAGTCGGACGTTAAAAAAAAAAAAAAAAATACAATTTTTCACCCCGCAGGGGAGAGGATTTAGATGCCCCTCGCGGTACCTGAGTCTAACATACACTTACGACTTTAACACTTTACACCCACACTTACATTTAGGGAGGCGATAATAGCCTCAATGTGCTTTTTGCCTTAAAAAAATATAATTTTTTAACTATGTACAGCATGGTGTATACTTAACTACTTTTAGCAAGGTAACATTTTAGTTTTAAACAGTTTGGGATGTTTTTAATAAAACAAAAACTGCTGTCGTATCATGTACAGGTTAGTTTTAAATTCTATTCTACCCTATATTGTCAACGGACACATGTTTCAGCTTCAATAATTATGACTGTATAGATAATCATGTCCTTATAAATACACCAACTAAGATTAGAGTATAGATATTTATGTCAGTGTCTGCCCAATAGTGGTATGAAAAAGCAAAATTTGACAAATTTTACTGCCAGTGTCTGTTTGAAGGAATGAAAATTCTTAAAAAATATGATGGTCACTTTTTTAAAGTAAGAACCATTTGCACATCATGTCTATGCAGGTTGTCATGTGACATCTGTTAGCCACTCTCTGCCAGTCCCCAACTATTCCAACAATACCTTTTGTATCTCTGTTTGTGTTGGTTGTTGTGTAATACTACTTTGTCACCATGTTGTTATTGAATCCTGCCAGTAGTGAAGTGCAATCTGTAATTTGATTTTTAAATGCAAAAATATTTGCCTTACTGAAATTTACCGGCAGCTTGTTGAAGTTTACGGTGAAGGTGTAATGAATGACAATCTGCGTAAGTGGTGCAAGCTTTTTAATGAAGGAAGGACAAATGTTCATGGTGAAGAACAAATGTTCATATGAACGGTCTACTGTCATGAATTAAGAGTTGACACTAAAGGTTGATGAAGAAAATTGCTAAAAAAGGCATTTCACTATTGACATGCTTCATCAGAAATTTCCTCTCAAGTTCCAAGGTCAGTAATTTATGAAATTGTTTCTGAAAACTATAATAAAGAAAGATATGTGTGAGATGGGTACCATAAATTTTGACAAAGGAACACAAAACAAAGCATATGGCATGTTATTTGTAATTTTTGTAGTGCTATAACAAGAATTGTGACAAGTTTTCGAGTCAGATTATCACTGGTAATGAAACATGGATTGCTTATTATAATCCTGAAACTAAATGACAATCCAATGAGTGGCATCATTCAAATTTTCTTGACAAAATCATGAAAATTCAAGCAAGAACTATCAACACAGAAAATCATGGCCACAGTTTTCTGGGACCGGAAAAGGGTTTTGCTAATAGACTTCCTGCCAAGAGGAACAACAATAAACGCTGAAAGGTATTATGAAACCTTTTTAAAGCTTAGGCGTTAGTTTACAAAATTGTTGGTTGGGACTGCTTTCAAGCTGTGTCATTTGGTTCACCATAACACTTGACCTCATTTTGTGGGAAGGACAAAGTGCAATTAGTGAATTTTCAATGGGAATTACTGGATCATCTACCATACAGCCCTGATTTAGTACCATCTTTTTCTAAAACTTAAAAAAAAATTCTTAAGTGTTTAGATATTAATGGACACTATGGTTAAAAGTAAAAAAATATTCACATTTTCATTCTATTAAAAGTTATGCTTATGAATAAAGTTTCCCTTATATTATTATAAAACGGTTCTTACTTTAAAAATGACTCTTATATGTAGGAATATTTTCTGTTCTCAAAAAAATGTCCACCCACTGGAGGTGTCCATTTATCAAGAGTGTCCATGAAAGGAGGTTTCATTGTATATTATATTAACTTAGACAGTGTTAAAAGTTGTTAGCAAAGAGGCTGAAGATGGGGAGTTGTTGGTGGACAGAGCTCCTAGTTTTTATAAATAGTGATAAATTATTATACTTGATTAATAAATATTTATGTTTATTTATATCAAGTTTTTCTGCCCAGCATTTATATTTAGTATGTTATTGTTTTTTTTTTTTATGATGACAGAATAAAATTATGATCACAGTTTTAACTTCCTCACTGTATGATGTATGCAGGCAGTATGGAGATTGTGAAAAATCTTGATATTTTAATAGATTTTCATATCCCTTCAGTTAAAACGTGGATGGGTTTTTTGCATATAACGAGCAACTAAATTAATTGGAATAGCTTGCAGTGAATTGAATTGAAATACTCATGTCAGGATTATGTCTTCACAATTGTTTTGTTTTTATGCCCTTTTTTGTGTAAAAATCTTTATAAATTAACAAAAATTGAATTTAAGTCAGAATGTATGTTTGATCAAATTTTACTCAAAACTTAAGTACCCAAACAAAATTTTGGCTTCTTAAATGGCTTCTAAACTTAAGTTCCTAAACGTACAATTTAGAATCTATCACCTAAAAACCAATCAACCTGATTTTTTAAAAATCAGTTAATGAGATTTTTCTCCTTTAAGAAGATTTTTGACTCAGATTTAGCAAATTTGACTTAAAAAAAAATTGTGCCTCTAGAATCGAAAAAAGTAAACCCAAACTATTCTTAAGTTTTATATTTACATCTTCTTTTGAATAATTTCAGTGAATGTGAATAAATTTATGTATACTATTTTTGTTAAATCGAATTATTTTATGTTACAGTAATTTAAAAATCAGGTCAAAAAAATTTATGTTTCAGGCAATAGCTGACGTATGGGTCAATGTTTTTGAAACTAAAGCAGAAGAAGCTTCACAAATACTTTTAGAATTATTATACGATTCTGCTGGCTACAAACTTATTACTGAAACTGCCCTATCAGCTGATAAGGTTGTATTATATTTTATGTTTTTGAATTATTTATTTGAAATATAATAATTAAGACCTTTCATTGTAATTTTCATATCCAGTCTGTAGTCGATCATGTTTGAAATTTTCTATCAAGAGTTTTAGTGTGAGAGAGGAATGAAATTTGTTTTTAAAGCATTCAATAGATTTGGGCATTGAAATGAACATCGCTAGCGGTGAATTAAAAGAAATGTGTCATCACAATAAGAAAACTGTTATCTATAATTTTGAAAACAAATCTTAAAAAATATCATTGAAAAGGCTTTGCTGAAAAATCACGTTTTGTCCTCCACAGAAGCTGTACAGTGTTTCCACAAATAGACTTTATAAAACATATGGCTAAAAGGAGAGATTTTTTCAGCTAAAATTATTTTTAAAATCACGTTAAATTATATTTAATTAATTAAAATTATATTTAACATCATGTAAATGAATTATTCTGTTTTTCAGAATAAAATTATAAATAAATCTCTGATTCCAAGCATGTTGTTTTTTGTAACTCAGTAAAATTTTAAATGTTTATTTACACAGATTTTTAACTCTGATTACAACTGTAAAATCATATTTTAGAAAAGTGAAAAACAAAAATGTTCTGAATTTTCTAAGATTTTGAATGGCTATCATTTTGAAATGGTTCAGCAGATTTTGCTGGGTAATGATCTAGAACAAAATGTGTGTGTGTGTGTGCTTGTGTGTGTACTTGCATGTGTGTATATGTTTTAGTGAGTGAGCGAGTGTACATTGCTAAAGATTAAACTGATGAACTGATTTTGATGAAATTTGGTATATAATTGTATCCTGACACCACTTTCTAATTTGTCAATTAAAAGTTTTTTGTGCCCTTTTTGGTTTAGAAAATGTTAAAAATTTTAAAATCGGTTCCAAAATTTTGCTCAAATGTATTCTTCAAAAATCCAAGCATAACATATGGGTTTCTATAACTAAAAGGTCTGTTAGAAGTTTTTTATAACTTATAAGTTTTTTTATAAACAAAGAAGAAATAGTTGTCTCATATTATTATTACACATGGCATTGATCACAATATATTGCAGAAAAACCTCAATTATCTGGGGTATTTAAGAGAAGGAAAGACACAAGGAAACTGAAATTGTGGTTAAACCGCTTGCAATAAAATAAACAAAAAATACCGTAACTACAGCAACCATGGATACATTTTATTAATATAAACTATATTTTACATGTATAATGTATTTATATTACATTTATAAAATCTATATACATTTTATTCAACATTTTTTTTCAAAACAACCAAAAAACATTCAAAATAACCAGAGTTGACTGTAGGTTAGCATATTGTATATGACATGCTACCCAAAAGTTCTGGGAATTTAAATTCCATGGATGAACTGAACTTTTTGTGGTATGACCTGCTGGTAAGGGTGAACAATACTCTTTCTGAATTAGTGTGCCAACGGCTGTGACTGTGAGACACCACGTTCTTAAGTTTCATTTGTTTGTGTAACGTGTTTTAGTGTTGTAATAATTTTTTAATTTGTGTGACACATTTTTAAGGATATTAGAAAAACTAGATGAACAAAGACACACAAATAAGTTAATATTTGAAAGAATAAGCAAGATAGAAAGCAATATGAATAAAAATAAGAAAAAAATGAAAACATGAACCATACTTTGCGAATAGCCACTTGGAATGCTAATGGACTTTCTCAGCTAGCCATGGAGTTGGAATTGTTCCTCATTAATGAGAAAATTGATATCTGCTTGGTGTCAGAAACACACTTCACTAATCAATCCTATTTTAAAATCAGAGACTTTTGCCTTTATCATGTGGATCATCCTTCAAACAAAGCCAGAGGAGGCTCTGCTGTCCTTATCAAAAACAACATTAAACACTATGAAAGTTTTGAAATAAAGCTAGAAACAATGCAAATTACAACAGTTGCAGTGAAATTCAAAAACAAATACTTTAATATATCATCTATATATTGTCCACCTAGACATAATCTAAGAAGGAGGACTATTTAAAGCTTTTAATACACTAGGACATAATTTTATAATAGGAGGTGACTTCAATGCAAAGAACACTTATTGGGGGTCACGATTGACTACTGCAAAGGTAAAGCATTATACGAATCGGGAGAGAAATTAAATGCGATTTCTACTCCACCGCAAACCAACTTACTGGCCATCGGATTCTAGAAAGATCCTGATCTTCTTGATTTTTTCATCGCTAAAGGCGTGTCGGATGGGTATGTGTGTGTTGGTGAAAGTTATGAGTTGGCTTCTGACCATTCTCCAGTTATTATGACAATAAGTGGGAATATAATATAAAAAGATGAACTTCCTAAGTTAACAAATCTTAAAACTAATTGGGATGATTTTAGAAAGGAGTTGAGTTGTAGAATAGAACTGCAAACATCTCTTAAGACTCCTGATCAATTGGAAGACGAAGTAGAGGCTTACATCCATAATATCCAAAAATCAGCTTGGAATAGTACACCTTGGTTATCCAAACCTAAGAGTAATATCACATACCCGATAGAAGTACGGGATTTGATTCAGAAGAAAAGGAAAATCCGTAAAAAGTGGCAGAAAACTCGAGTGCCTCAATATAAATCTGAGTTAAATGAACTGAACAATAAACTTAAGAGATTATTGAAACAAATTAAAAGCGAATCCATTTCTAGATATCTTGAAGGGCTATCGTCAGATAAGGATAGTGACTACAAAATATGGCAAGCCACTAAAAGCATCAAGAGACCTAGAAACCATATTCCACCAATTAGGAAGGTTGACAATACTTGGGCAAGAAGTAATAAGGAAAAAGCTGATTTGTTTGCTGCTCACCTAGAGAACACATTCAAACCATTTGAGGCGCAAGCAGCAGGTGAAACATTAATACCAATAGAAAAGAACGACCTAGTGGATATTGGTAAAGTAACATACAACGAGCTTGTAAAGGTAATAACAGGTTTAAAAGCTAATAAAGCTCCTGGTTATGAATTAATAACTGGAAAAATTGTTAAGGAATTACCAGAAAAGGCTGTTCGAAAATTATTACATTTGATAAACGCCTCTTTTAGGCTAAGATATGTCCCAAGACAGTGGAAAATAGCAGAGGTTATAATGATACCTAAGCCAGGAAAAGATCACAGGGAGAAAGCATCTTACCGCCCCATCTCTCTTTGCCAATTATCTCAAAAGTCTTTGAAAAACTCTTGGTAAAACGCCTCAAACCTATTATTGAAGAGAGGAACCTAATCCCACATCATCAGTTTGGGTTTAGAAGTCAACATTCGACGATTGACCAAATACATCGGATTACCAATGTTGTTGAAAGAGTACTTGAAGAGCGTAAAATCTGCTCATCACTGTTTCTGGATATGGCACAGGCTTTTGACAAAGTCTGGCATGAAGGCTTATTATATAAGTTACAAAGAGATCTTCCAAACCAATTTTATGAATTACTGAAGTCATACATGTCAGAAAGATGCTTTAGGGTCAAATGTGATGGTGAATATTCTAGAATAAAGGATATAGCTGCAGGAGTTCCTCAAGGAAGCGTATTAGGACCTATTTTGTTTCTGTTATATACAAGAGACATACCTCAAGATTCGATACAGTAATTGCTACTTTTGCAGATGATACTGCAATTTTGGCCGTTGGGGATAATGTAGAGGAAGCAAAACTGAAAATTCAAAAATCTATTGATAAAGTCAGTATCTGGATAAGGAAATGGAGATTAAAATTAAATGAATCTAAATCAAACTACATAAACTTTACCAATAGAAAGATAAACCCAACCAATATTGAACTAAATGGTCACTCATTAGCTCCTGTTAATACAGCAAAATACCTTGGGATGACGCTTGGATTTAAAACTTCATTGGAAAGAGCATGTCAAGAAGAAAATAAGGGGATTAAATATTAAATTCAAGAAAATGAATTGGCTGCTTGGTAGGAGATCTACACTAGACCTACACAATAAACTTTTAATTTATAAGCAATTACTCAAACCTGTTTGGACTTATGGAATACAGCTGTGGGGGTGCACGAAGAAAACAAATGCTAAAGCCGTTCAAGTATTCCAGAACAAGGTTCTGCGTAGTATTGTTAATGCACCATGGTTCGTGCGTAATGATGACCTGCATCGTGACCTCAGGATGAATACGGTTTCAGAAGAAATAATGAAATACGCAATCATGCATAAAAACAGACTACAAAAACATGTCAATCCTGAAGTGTTGTGCTTGTTGAATAACACAGATGATGTTCGCCGTCTTAATAGAACAAAGCCCTTGGATATTAGTGGACGATAATAAATAAAACAAGAGTAACACATGAACATTGTGTTTAAAATTTATGGGACTCCATTACTGAATGGTGATCCAAACAAAGTGACATCGTAATATCAAATGTAAATTACTTGTTAAGTGTAAATTTAGTTGTAATTGTTATATAAATAAAAAAAAAAAAAAAAAAAAAAACATTTTTAAGGAGCAAAAAATCTGCATCAAATTTTGCTTCAAGCTTTAAAAAAGCTGCTGCAGAAAGCCATCGCATGCTTGTAGAAGCATTTAATGACAGTGCTACAAGTGAAAGTAAAACTTTTTTTGTGGTACAAACGCTTCAAGGATGGGCAAACATCTGTCGATGACAATGAGTGTTCAGAACAAACATCGACAAACACAAATGAATTGAAAATTGCAGCAGGAGATGACCCCAACTTATCTCAAATGTCATAACAGTGATGAGATATGGGTTTACAGCATTTGTTGTAATGGAAGCTGCATTACCACATTAAAACCATCATTACCACAGTGTCAAGTTTGCAGCAACATGGAATCCATATTGATTTTTTTAAGGTGTTATTCACAAAGAATGTATCCCTCCTGGTCAAAATGTCAATGGAGAGTTTTATTGTGAAATTTTGAAGTGGCTAAATGATGAGAGCATTAGACACAAATGTTCCTAACAGTGAGAGAACAAGTGCTGGGTTTTCCACCACAACAACGTGCCTGCGCTTGCATTGCTGGTTGTTCAGAATTTTTTTGCTTCCAAAAACACGGTCGTGATTCATCACTCATCCTATTCACCTGACCCCATCTCGTGAAACTTTTTTCTGTTCCCTAAAATAAAGTTGAAATTGAAAAGTCATCGATTTGACATAATTGAGCAGATCCAGGCAGAAACACCGAATGTGATATGAATACTGACACTTTTAGACTTCCGGGTTGCATGGAATCATGGGAAAACACTGGGATTACTGTGTTAATGCCCTAAGGGACTATTTTGAAGGAGATTGTGGAAACTAAGAGTTATGGTAAGCAATTTTATTTTAATAGGAAAATACTCTGAACTTTTGGGTACCACCTCGTATTTGTGTTGTTATGACCCTGCAGGGGGTGCAGACTAGCTGCACCTATTGAGAGGATTTAGACGTCCCTTGCGCTACCCGAGTCTAACACACACTTACACTTACGACTTTAAAACTTTACACTCACACTTATATTTAGGGAGGCGATAATAGCCTAATGTGCTTTTTGCCTTAAAATAAAAATTTTAAAAAAATGTGTTGTTATGATTATTCAGATAATTTGATTTTTAAATCACTATAAACAACCATTATAATTTTACTGACTACTTGAATACTTCACTGATCATTTAACACTTTAAATATTTTTTTCAAAATATGTTTTAGTCACTTATTAATGTTCCATTATATTATCAGGAACTACCATTACTCATAGCATCTGATGAGTATCAAAAAAATTTATCAGTGTTTTTTGAACATTTGATGACGCCTCAAGTAATTGGAGCAACGAGTTTGATGAAGAGACTCAGTTCGTGGCTTATTAGTATGTCCACTTGTAAATGGGATTCTTTCAGACTTACAGCTGTAATTGTTGGTAATTATGATTTTTTAAATATTTCTTTTATAATATAGAATGGTATATTACCATAATAAATTATGGTATATTACTATAGTAAGTGCATGGGAATACTTTCCTGATTAATGGAGGATCAAAATGCCAATAAAATCAATTTTTCTGTAGTAAATTAATCCTTAGTAAAAGTAAGTTGGGCTTACTTTAATACTACATCTATTATAGACTTCTTTATTAGCTTTGTCAATATTATTTTAGAAAGTAAGTTTGGATTAAAATGTATCTAAGCAAAAACTCTACAAATCGTATTATAACTAATACTATATTGTTTTCTGAATATACAGCAGACTTGAATATCCATTGGCTATTTTTACACTAGTTACTAAGAAAAAATGTTTCTTTATAATAAACAATTTTTTGGTGAAAATCGTGTATACTGGATTTATGAAAAACTACTGCATTTATTTCGTTAATGTCTCCTCCCTTGGAAAAGTTGAGGACATAGAAGAGTGTAGAGGTGAAATCCATACATTTCTAAAAACAATAATGCACTTCTCACACAATACTTGTGACTACTGTATAATGATATAGACAGTCAATGTGACTGACTCGTGTGAAATGGCAGGTGGAAAACTACATGCTGCTTACTGCATTATGTAAAGTGTTTTTTTACAAACAACAAAACCAATGCAAATAACTAATTATTTTGGAATAGCTTTAACTACTATTTAAAAAGTTTGAAAACATGTTTGTTTTCCAATTGTACAATTGTGATTTATATTACTTCTTTTTATTTAAACATATTCAGTATATCTTTTTTTCTATAAATCATCATCATCTTCAGATTCAGAATTATTTTCATCATTTTCATTTTAAACATTATTACTATGGAGCTCAGTTGCCCTATTTAACACTGTATTGGTTCTTTCATTTCCTTCATTTAATTCATTTGTAATAAGATCTTAGTATGTATTCATTATACATGTATTCACTGATTTCTAATGTTTTATCATCTCCATTATTTTTCTTTTCATCAAAATATTTAGTTATTTTTGTCATTGTTAATTGTTAACACCATCTAAAAATAAAAAGTAATATTTGTGAAGATCTAGTTCGTGCATGGACAGCAACAGGTATTTGTTAGGTGATAGAGAAAGATAAGCAATTGTCTCCTAACAAAAACCTTCTTATTTGGGCTACATAAACTGCTAAAGTAATACAAATTCTAATCTATATTATAAATAAAAGCTGTGTCCAGAAAGTAAGTGCCATTCTGTTCTACCGCCACCACAGCACTACTATCGGCACTCCATACATGTATGCTAGTCTTCCTGGTTCATTGCTTCTTCACTGACACCATTACGGTTGATTTATGAAATGTTTCCAGTTTTCCGTTTACATTTAAAATGTTTAAGACAATTCATGAGCCCATCAACTGTGAGATTTGTTCTAGCATTTGGTTTTTGAATATAAGGGACATTGGCGTTGTGTTTATGCACAGGCAGGCCAACCACTGGTTTGCACTTGGTCACATCGCAGCACCATAGCACACATCTATCATGGGTCTTATGATTTCAGTATAGATTTATTTCATCATGCTTGGTCTCAGTCCCCATGTCTTACCAACCATTCTTCTAACTGCCATCAATGACTTGTTGGCTTTCCCTAAGATGCACCCAAAATGTGCATTGAACGTTAATTTGGTACCAGACACGAAGTCTAGGTATTTCACCTTGTTTGCAACAGAGATTGTCTCACCAAAGAGCTTAAACTCTCTTAAATATGGGATGATCCTCTATCTAATAAAAGGAACAAGAGGAACCTAGGTTCTTTTGATGATAACAGGTTTCTACTAGTGATAGGGAAACTTGTGAAATCTTCATGAGATCCATCACTGTGTTACACTGTGCTACCCCCCTCCGGTAGCACCACCAACAGTATCTGCATGTATTTGGGTGTAGCACCCTCCAAAGAGAGAAATTCCAAGAATTAATCCACCACCCAGTTCCATAACAGAGGGGACAATACACTCCCCTTGTATACAGCTCTGACAACCTTCACCTTCACCTCTTCTCCGAGAGCTTTAACTACAATTGCCCTCCCCTTCAGCATGTCCCCCCACTTATTCACACATGGTTTTAGTTGCCCCACTCTGCAACAGGGCTTAAGGCATTGTTGAAAGCTACCTCAGTGTCTAGAAAAACACCGAGGGCATATTCTTTGGCCTCTAGAGTCCCATCCATCTGTGAACTAAATTACAAAGTGCACTCTCACAGTCTTTCCCTGATTGGTAGGCATACTGACTAACATACAGAGGAATCATGACTCCTCTAACATATCTCTAGAAGTCCCGGCGGAGGCAGCTGAAGTGAGCAGCTGATGGGCTTAGCGATCCCACCATACCTCTAGCTCATTCTACTCTCACTCATTTACTCCACATACACACAACACACACATACACACATATTCTCTCTCACACACACAAACACATACACACCCGCAGGGGGTGCAGATTAGCTGCACCTAGTGAGAGGACCTAGACAAACTTCGCGGCACCCGAGTCTAACACACATTTGCTGTTCTTGTTCCGTTATGTCTGGGAGTGGCGATACTGCTTGGTTTCGTTTGGCAGGGCCAAGTATGTGGAACCTGATGTGTGCCTAGCACTGCCGAGGACCTCTGATGGGATAAGTTCTGGAACCGAGCAGCCTATAGGCGCCTAGCAAGCACATGAATGTTCAGTTATGGGTGTTGGAGCCCATAGCTGGGTCTATCGAAAGAAGTGGTTCATTCTGTGAGTACATAGAGGGCGGCTGCCAGTGGTACTTGGGTTTGGGGAACCGTAACTTTGTACCGGAACCAATTCCTAAATATTCTGGAGTGCTGACAGACATGCATGTCGGCTCCTGGATATTGGAGGTCCCCCCCCAATTTATTGGGGATTCTCGCTTTACTTCGAGTATCCTGGGCTACTGGTGACGTTTGGGCTACCCTGTGCCACTTTTTCGAAAAATCTTTGTTAATGAATCGCTCGGCAAACACATTATGGAAACTACAAAAAAAATCGCCAAAGGTCTGTTAAAGAGGCCTCGTTCGACTTTGTCGAACGGGTCTGTTGGTTCTGTGGAGAATGGTGAAAATATGGGAGGCAAGGAGATGAGTACTGAATTACTTCAATTACCATCTCCTAGATTTTTAATTTTTAAAAACTAGGTGGAAGGGGCAGACTTATCTAAAGTATCACCCTTTTTAATAAATAAGGCAATTGTGGAAGAGCAGGTCCTGTTGCTTCTATTAAGAAGCTGCAGAACGGGACCTTGCTAGTGCAGACGAACAGCGACAAGCAGAGCTCATCACTCCTAAAGATGACATCTTTTTTTGAAATGGTCAAGGTTTCTGTGGAACCCCACAGAACCTTAAATTCTGCTAAGGGATGCTAAGGAGATGACTTGTAGAGATCTCCTCCATGTTGACCTAGAGGAGATTAAGTCAGAGTTGGTAAGTTAATCAGTTATAGAAGTGTGCCGTATTACTCGTAACAAAAGGGTCAAAAAATATCTACTGCCTCATTGATTTTGACTTTTGGTAAACGAACTGTCCCACACCACATCTATGCTGGATACCAGCGCCTTTTGGTAAGGCCGTATGTTCCAAACCCGAGACTGTGTTTTAAATGCCAGGGTTTTGGACACGTTAGCTCCACATGCCGGAAGGATCAGGTATGCGGTAATTGTATTGGTAATGGTCATGATAGTGAGCAATATAAAGATGATCCAAAGTGTTCCAATTGTGGTGGAGACCATCCCGCTCATTCCTTCGACTACCCTAAGTTTAAGGACGAGAAAGCGATTCTTACTATCATGGCCAAGGATAAGATATCTTTTTCGGAAGCAAGGAAGGTTTTCAAAAGCTCAAAATCAATAATTGAAGGTAAATCATTTGCTGCTGTCACCTCGAGTAATAAAACCTCGTGTGCTAATTGCAAAGAGCTAACTAAAACGGTAAAAGCATTATTGGAACAGGTAGCTCAATTGCTAACTCTGATTTCTGCGGGTTCCATTCCTGATTCGCTGTCTAAATCATCTGAAACGTCTTCCTCTGAAGTGTTTTCAAAAGGAAAGAATACTCACCTTTCGAAAGTCGCTACTAAAACCCTTGTGACAAAGAATCCGAGGCATGTAATTCCAGAAGCAAATCCATCTTCTTCCAATCTAGACGTAAGAACTAAGTCGCAAGTGTTAAAGTCTTTGTCTAAAAACGTTCCTTCTGGACTAGTCCATTTTCTTAAAAAATCAAACACATACCCACCAGTGGTTGTGTCTAAAAAAGAAAAAATACAAACAAAGAAGGAAAAAAATCAAAGGAAGGAGTTGCTTCCAAGGTGCCTCCTTCCAAAACTATTATTTCTGCAGAGTCAGACATCAATCACAGTAGTGATTCGATGTCCATTGATTCGGATAAATCAATGACTCATAAGTGTGAATCCGAAATGAATCCAGTTGTATAGTAAACCTAAGAATTCATTGTCTGCATGTTCAAAAAATAAAGTGATACAATGGAATGTTAATGGGGTAAGAAGCCATATTGAAGATCTGAAGGTTCTTGTACGAGATATGTCGCCTTTAATACTGTGCCTTCAGGAGACTCACTTGCGTGAATCTCACATTTTCAGTTTCAGGGGTTATTCTGTTTTCAGAGCAGATTTCATCGCTGAGGAAAGAGCCAGAGGTGGTGTAGCCATTCTGGTTCACAACTCAGTCGAGTCGGTTCTTGTGAATATAGTAACTCCTTTACAAGCTGTTGCCGTTCAAATAACCGTACCATTCAAACTTACAATCTGCAGCCTATACTTACCGCCTAATTATAATTTCCAAAACCATGAAGTATGTGACTTAATATGCCAGTTGCCACCGCCAATATTATTATTAGGCGATTTTAACGCTCATCATACTGCATGGGGTTCATCAAGCTGTAACTCTAGAGGAATACGCATTGAAAGGATAAGGTCCGAATTGGATTTATGTCTTCTTAATAACGGTTCCCATACACATTTAGCGGCATCTACTGACAATTGGACTGTTGTTGACTTGTCATTCTGCAGTCCAATTCTGACAACGAAGTTTGAATGGTCGGTATTACCTGATCTTTACGGCAGTGATCATACTCCCATTAATATTTCATTTCGTAATTTCCCTCATCCAGATCAGCGCCTGCCGCGTTGGATTCTGAAAAAAGCAAATTGGGAGGAATTTATGAAGAAATTTGTATCACTAGTATCAATGACTGTATAAACACAATAGTGTCAAAATTTACTCAAAACATTTTACAAGCAGCAGAGAAATCTATTCCAAAAACTTCAGGACGCCCTTCACATCCATCTGTCCTTTGGTGGAACGAGGAGTGTAGGAAGGCTATGTAGAAAAGCTCTGAGGAGATTCAACAGAAACCCGACAAGTGAAAACCTAGAACAATATAAAGTCCTTTGTGCAAAAGCTCGTAGAATATTCAGGCAAAGCAGAAAGGATTCTTGGACCCAATACATTGGAATAATATGTAGAACAACACCTACATCTGTAGTATGGAAGAAATTGCATTCCATTTGTGGTCCGCCTCCATCTGTAGGACTGGTGGGACTTCAACAGGCGGACGGATTATTGGTTTCTGACAGTTCCGACATTGTAAACCTTTTAGGGTCATCCTTTGCAAGTTTTTCCTCTTCTGCAGCCTATAACACTGCCTTTTGTAAACACAAAAGCGCATTAGAAAAATTGCCTTTCACTGTCGGTACTTCTGATGATTCCCCTCTGAACAGTCTGTTTACTCTACGTGAGCTAGAATCTGCACTGCTGTCCACCAAGGATTCAACTTCAGGTCCTGACAACCTTGTTTACGCCATGATTAAAAATCTTCCACCGTCGGGTAAGTTATGTCTTCTTGAAATATACAATCGTATGTACGAGGAGCGTACATTCCCTGGCGATTGGTTGGAAGCTACAGTAATTCCCGTTCTTAAACCAGGCAAAGAGAAAACTGATCCAAGTAGCTATTGTTCTATTTCTCTCACCAGCGTGCTATGCAAGCTGGTAGAAAAAATGGTAAATCATTGCCTTGTTTGGTATTTAGAAACTAATAAATTACTATCAAAAGACCAGTGCGGTTTTCGACAAGGTCGATCTTCTATGGATCAGCTGGTTTTGTTAGAATCTGCAATACAAAATGTCTTCCTCTTGCATCAAACACTTGTTGCAGTGTTTTTTGACCTAGAGAAGGCATACGACATGGCCTGGAGAAGAGGAATACTGAAGATTTTAAAATCATGGGGTATACAAGGCAGAATTCTAGCTTTTATTACAAATTTCCTGTCTAATAGGTACTTTAGGATACGTCTTGGAGCTACAGTTTCAGATCGATTCCACTTAGAGAATGGTGTTCCACAGGGGAATGTACTTAGTGTTACCTTGTTTGCTATTACAATCAATGGAATTACCGCTAATGTGCAGTCCCCTGTCCGATGTAAGCACCAGAAACATGGCAACAGCTGAAAGAATTCTTCAGCTGGTAATAAATAGGTTGCAGACATGGATCTACTGGCTTTAAATTCTCTGCTGCTAAAACTCAGTGCATTGCCTTCAGTCGACATCGACATATCCAAGCTCTGTCGTTATATCTTGATGGTATGCAGCTCCGGACTTTTCCATCCGTTCGATTTTTGGGTCTAATATTTGACGAAAGGCTCTCCTGGAGACCTCACGTGCGTGATTTATAGTTACAATGTAACAAAATTCTTGATATGTTGAGGGTTCTTAATAGTTCTCGATGGGGCACTGATAGGACCAGTATGCTGATGTTTTATCGTGCTGTAATTCGTTCGCAAATTGATTACGGTAGCATTGTATATTCATCTGCTAGACCATCGGTTTTAAAGAAACTAGATCCCGTTCATAACTCTGCAATCCATCTTGTTTCTGGTGCTTTCCGTTCAAGTCCCATCGTGAGTGTTCTCGCGGATGCTGGCGAACCATGACTCTCTCGTCGGAGACAGCAGTTACAATTAAGTTACATATGTAATATATTATGTAAACCATAGCATCCTGCTTATAATACTGTTTTCCATAATCAGTTGCACCAACATTATGAATCCCGACTGCACGCTACAGCCCCTTTTGTCATTAGAACAACCCATGTTTTTGAAGACTTGCGTATTGAACTACCCCCAATGTTTGAAAGGTCCTTTTGTCATGTCCCTCCATGGATAATCAATATGCCAACCTTTGATTTCTCCTTGTGTACATACCTGAAAGACAACACTCCTAACATTGTGTATCAACATGAGTTTTCTCGACTGACTAGTTCATATCCATCTGCTAAATTTATTTTCACAGATGGTTCTAAGATGAATAATAATGTTGGGTGTGCGTTTTATTCACTGGACGAAACGTATAAGTATGGATTACCTTCAATTTGTAGTGTCTTTACTGCCGAACTCTTTGACATCTTAAAGGCTCTTGAACACTATTGAATTCGATAGTTTGCATTACGTAGTTTGTTCTGATTCAGAAAGTGCCCTTTAGACAATTCGGGATATATATTCGGTAAACTCTCTGGTTCAAGACATTCTGTGCTCTCTCCATAGACTTGAACTACGAGGTGCAAAAGTATCATTTATCTGGATTCCTGGTCACTGTGGAATATTTGGAAACACTGCAGCGGATAATGCGGCAAAGGAAGCAACTTTTCTGCTGCCATGCACTCCATGTGTAATCTTGTTTGACTTTCTTTGTCACGTAAAACATTTAATTCTTCTACAGTGGGAAAATGAATGGGCAGCTACAAGCAGTAACAAATTGAGGGTAATTAAAAATACTGTTCGTCCTTGGGAGTCGTCAATACGTGCAAGTCGTAGAGAAGAGGTGGTGACTACCCGCCTTCGCATTGGTCACTCCATGTTAACGCATGAATTTCTGATGGAACGCGGAAACCCACCTGAATGTGAGTTCTGTAGGGAAACCATCACAATAAAACATATATTGCTCGATTGTGATGGTTCCAAAATGTGCGTGTTATGTGTGGTCTGAGCAACTGTTTGCAGACGATGTTGGGAGTGCCTCGGCCGTTGACCGGGTTCTAGACTTCCTTCATCGTCTGAATGTTTTAAATAAAATTTAATTTATATGTTTGTTATTTTATTTATTTATTTTATCTAAATAACTTTATTTCTGTTATGTTTATATATACTTTTACGAATTGTTATTAAATTTTATTCATTATTCATTGTTATTTAGTTCTCAAGTATTCATTATTGTAATATAGTTATACCTGTTATTTAAATTGTTGTTTAATTTATTTTTGCTATTATAGTTTGTTGTAGTTTTATTTTCTTATTTAAGTAAATTTTGTTATTTTTTTTATATATACTTTTATTTTGCATGACGGCGATGATAACCTTAACGGTTTTTCGCAAAAAAAAAAAAGAAGAAGTTTTTCTAAAGCCTTCAAAATATACGAAGTCAGACTGATAAGTTTGTAAGCTTTTGGTTCAGCATATGATATTCGCTCAGACTTTGGGATAAAGACTACATGGGTCGCTTTATACTCCAGGAGCACATACCTGGTGGCTATGCTGGCTCAGTACAATCTACACTTAATAAGCGCAATAAACTCCCTCTATGTTGCCAAAGAAATGGAAATATTCCATCAGGACTTGATGATTTGAATGGGTTAAAGGTGTTTATAGCCCATTTCACCTTATTTCAATCCACAATCTGCTTTGCGATACCCTAGTCTTTCCTGTTAGGTTTTCTATAGGGGATGTCTGACCCTCACTCCCTTCCTGCAGTCCTAACCTCAGAGTCAGAAAAATGTTTCCCGAGTAAGACTTCTAAAGTGTTCTCCCCAGTTGTTGGTGCTCCCTATTTGGACCTGTGAGGGTCCCCATGTAGTGTAACCACTATATTAATCTAATTGTTTTCATTTTTTCAGTATTGTACTTCATATATTATATAGTTTAATGGTTTAACTATATTTATTATTTTGTTTGGTTACAGCTGGCCAATTGATTACATCATTCTTAGAAGCAGAGAAGTTAGTTATTCCTATAAACCTTGATGAGAGTGGATCAGATTCAGAAAATGAAGTAGACAGTAGTGTTGTAAACAAGGATAAAGATTACATTCATTGTTACTTAAACAATTTGTTTAAAGAAATTATTCATCCTAGATCAAGGTATTTCATTATTAAATATTATTATATAATCCATTCTGATAAAACTCAGACTCCAGACAAAAGATAATCTGTCCATCTGTTTCTTCAAAATAGCAGCATTCAAAACACTTACCAAAAATTCATAACTTTCTAAAAATTGATTTCAACATTACTGTCAGTGTTTTAACTACAATTACAATGAATAAAACAGATTTTCTAAAAAAGACGAATTTTTGTAAGATTTTGAATGGCCACCATTTTTAAAACTGATAACGTGACTAATTTATCTGAACTCATGTCAAAATAAATTTATGTGTCAAGTAGGATATTGAAGTATCAACATGTTCGTTAAGGTGGCCACAAAACAGAGGTAGATTTAAGGCAGTCGTTTGGAGGGCGGAAAGAGAAAACCCAAGGGGTCTGTAAGTTATATACGAGGGTTGATCAAATATAAACGAGACTGATTTGTTAAAAAATTTATTGCTTACTTACAAATTATTCTTGATACAACTTATTTTTCTACATAGTTTCCCACCCGATTGGAAGTTTTTTAATTCCATCTTCGTAAAAAGTTCTCGGGCGTTCATTGAGCCATTGGAGCACGAAGGTCTCCACCGCAGAATCGTCTTCGAAACGCTGGCCTCCAAGCGCCTCTTTGAGTGTCCCAAACAGGTGATAGTCGCAGGGTGATAAGTCTGGACTGTATGGGGGATGTTCCATTGGTTCCCAGCCAATTTGATCGAGTTTAAGCCTCGTAGCGTTAAGCGAATGTGGTCGGGCATTATCGTGAAGAAGAATGACGTTTCGCCGGTTTAGATTTCCTTTTCCTACTGAAAAAAAGACTGTTTTATGCCCCTAAAACATCGCAATAATATTGTGCATTTATTGTGCGTCGTTGATGGAGGAAATCGACGTGAAAAATACAGTGGCCATTACCTTCCCGGCCGACGATCGTGATTTGGCCTTCAGAGGCAGGGCGCCACTCCATACTCTCCCCTCTTCCGCCATTCCATACTTGATTGTTTCGACTCGGGAGTGTAATGGTGAACCCATGTTTCGTCACAGGTGACAATCCGGTTTAATAATGCCTCACCATCTCGTTCAAATTGGGTCAATAGTCGCTGGCAAATCTCCAAACGATTCCGTTTGTGAACGTCGGTCAAAATTCGTGGAACCCACCTTGCAGATACTTTGCTGAGTTCCAGGTTTGATTTATCGATTTTTTGAACGCTACCATAGCTCAACTGGAGTTCATCTGCAATAAATCGCAGCGATATACGTCTGTCTTCGTCCAGGAGCTTCCGAACAGCATCAATGTTTTCGTCCGTGACGGAAGTGGTCGGGCGACGATCATGGCTGAGGTTTTCTACTGCTTCCCGTCCTTCGGCGAATTCCTTGTGCCAAGCAAAAACGCGAGCTCTTGACAGGGTCCTGTCCCTGTATTGATCCGTCAATCTACGAAAGATTTCAGTCGGATTGACCCCCTCCTTGGCCAAAAACAATAATAATTCTCTGCTCCACGGAAACGTGCACTTCACTCTCACTCATTGTATAGTTTTATACTGAAGGGTCCGAACGGAAATGTTGCCCGTCTACGCCCGTCCCAAACCTCCCAGGCTACCTGAAACCCCACCCTTTAGAGTTCAATGTCCAACGGAAAAGTTTTTAGAAAGTCAGTCTCGTTTATATTTGATCAACCCTCGTAATATCCCAGAGGGAAGGTATTTCTGAAATTTTGATTCTACAAGATGAATTTTGAGGGAATATTTAGAAATTAAAAAAATTATTTTTATGTTACTTAGACGGTAGAAATAATTTTAAAAAATACCTTTACAGCCAAACTTAAGAAGCTAGTTTCTTTCAAGATGTAAGGAAAAATCTGACATAAAGTTACATAGATTATTTTACAATTTATTTTATTCATTTCCTTATTTATTCTTGTTTTCCAACTGAAGATGCTGTGAAAGGTGACAGCACTTTTAGAAGTAATTAAACATTTTGGAATATTCTTAATGCTCTTTTTATTTAAAACCATCTATATTTCATAATAAATCAACTTTAAATATGTAAGGTATCATAACAAAATAAAACATTTATCCAATAATAAATATATGTAATTAGATCTGACAAGAATTCAATATTTAAATACTGGCTGTTAAATTGAAATTAAGAGAATAACTAACAAAACTAACGTTGACAAAAGTACCAATGTTCTGTATCACTGATGCTGGCATAAGTATGTCTATATAACAGATATATTACCACACTAGTTTAGCCTTTCTCCTGTTGTTCCCATTTGCAAATCTCTTAGTTATATTTTTATGGTTAATTGCAACATCACGATGTATATACATCATAGCCAGTCCGTTTAATATTGTTTTGCCACTTCTTTATTGTAAATATGTCTTTAGCAAAGAATTGAAAAAGTTCTTTCCACACTAGCAGTGCTTACTGGAAGAGTTAGAATTTTCACCATCTCCTTTATTATTGGAAATAAGATGGGTTTGCAAACCTCAAAAGCAACAGATACCAAAGAAGGAATGCTGCCTCCATTTTCAAACTGTCTATTCCATTTCAATTTTGGCTTTTGGCTGTTTTTGTAAAAAAAAACTAATCTTTTGAATGTCAAACACAATGGCTTGTTTTTTTTTTTTTTTTTTTTTTTTTTTTTTTTTTTTTTTTTTTTTTGACAATGCTCTTGAACAGGAAGGATTACAGAACTGTTTTTCTTTAATTCTAAATATGTTTTTCATTTTTTAGAGATGTTGAAAACGACATTCGAATGAAAGTAATATCATTATTGTTGGATTGGATTTTGCATTCCCCAAATAAAATGGCAGAGGATAGTTACTTGAAATACATTACCTTCTTTTTTTGCGATGAAACAGCTGCTATTCGTCTCTATGCAGTAAAGGTAGTTGAAATAGAATTTGTATTACCTATTTATCAAAACTTATTTAAGTTGTATAAATAATAAGGACTAAACACTCTATGCACACTGACTGAACTCACCATTGCAACTATAATATTTGTGTGGTTGTGTTCTCAGTAGCAAACATGGGTGTTCATACAGTATTTTCCACAGGAGCTTAGCTCTGAGGAATTTGAGGACAATACTAAAGCATGAGAGTAGTTCAGAACTCCTTTCCCTCGGGAAATGTTAAAAAAACAATAAAAAGTAAAAAAAAGATTGAATCCTCTTAAAATTTGAATATGAGTGATCTCAAGGCTATTCTGAGCCTTAAAAATTAAAAATACTAATAACCCACCAATATATTATTTTAATATATATTTAATAATATATTTTAATATATATTTAATAATATATTTAATATAATACCCACTAATAATATATTTAATAATAAATATGGGATTAAATCAAAACCAAAAAAATGGATTTTTGAAAATTCATAGATTATATCTTTGTTATAGGTTATATTGCTATATTAAGTGTTACTAGAAATTTTTCTATTTTTCCTACAATTTTATATGCTTGTATTATAGGCAAACCCTGAAAAAACAAATCCTGCTTTTGTTATAGGATAATGCATACTTTCTTTGTGCAGTTGTTCTCTTTCTGTATTAGTTTTTGTATATTTTTTCTTTTGTACCGCCCCACAAACAGGTATTTTATATCTCTGTGGGTTACTTACCTTATAGCAATTTCTGTGAACAATTTCCTTATAGCAACATTAAATTAAATTTTTTAGAAATTAAATAATTAACTCCTTATAGCACAAATGTAATATAACATGAATATAAGAAATTACATTATTGTAAAAATAAAGAATGTTTGTTTCTTTAGATATTTTTAAGTAAGCTAATGAAACAAAATTATTTTACAACACATTTAATATCTTAATTAATTTTCTGTATAATTGCCATACAAATTTAGATATTTGTCATAGCGTATCACCAGCTTTTATATGTCTTCTGCATACTTATTTATCATTAAATTTTTAAACCCGTCAATAATGCCCTCTTCAGTTCGTTATCACCGTCATAATGGTTTCTGCACAAAAATTCTTCAATTTGAACTGTGGCTAAGTCCAGGATGTTCAAAAACTTCTCAATTAAACTGCTGAAACAAGTTCTTCGAAAATGCAGAATTAGATGGCCATATGTGACTGTGTGGAAACCAAATGCTGCTGGACAATAATTCAAACCATTTATTTTGTGTAATGTAGTCGGTGAAGGATCTGACTGTTGGGCACTATTGTGGTCTCTCCTCTGGGCATATGTTCAATGATTAGGACAACCCTTTTGATCCCAAAATACAAAAGCCATAACTGGTTTTTTGCTCAGAATGTGATGGGTTTTTTTGGTTTTGTTGGGGGTAAATACAATACACTGACTGGCGCTTTGTTTCTGGAGTTTTATGCAAAATCCAGGTCTCATCACTAGTAACAATGTGGTTCAAAAACTCTTCACTATCTGTGTTGTATCTTCTGAGAAAAGTCATTGCAGCTCCCATTTATTTTTGTTTGTGTTCATATGTCAACATTTGAGGAACCCACTTTCTTTAGCCCGAATCCCCACTAATTGTATAGTTGCAGCTTAGCTGAAGTTGTTCCAGTAGTCTATAGATTTTTAATCTGCATGGAGTAGGTGTTTGCAACTTATAATAATGAGTGGTTGCAGGTGATAAAATTTGTGTATGGTGTAAGCATCAGACTATAATCCCAATTCCACAAAGGCCAATAAAGACAATAATCTCTATTCTATTGGCCTGTCCTCATCATCATCCTTATTTGTGAAGTGTTGAATTATTTTTAAAAAGTGAGTGTGTTTAAGTGACACCTAATAGGGGAGATGATATAGTTTTAGATTTGATGTTTGAGTGAATGGTATTACAGGTGATATTTAAGCTAAAACAAAGAAAAATTAATTACAGTGTATTAATCAGCCATCATAGTTCAAATAAACTATAATTAATATTGTATTAAACAAGAAAATGATCTATTTGAGCTAACGAAACAGCTTTTGAATATAGTTCAGTAAATGTGTGTAATATGAATTAAACAATAAAAGAATATATTAATACTGATTTTAAATACAGAAAAAACATTTTAAAAACAAGTAAATAAAACTAACCTATATTGTTGTAAAACACTTTCACTTAAATTTAAACAAAAAAGTGTTTCATTTGCACAGTTGTTTAATTATTTTAAACATCAGAGATTATTTGATTTCTATTTTGCAAAGGCTTTAATCTCAAAAGCCTGTACACAGTAAAGACTTTAATCACATTAATACGTAATTGTTTAATATGTTACTTGTTTGTACAATAAAGTATCATGTTAACTAATTTTTGTTACAGGCAACTATGAAAATAGTGAAAAAAATTAATGATTTTGGAAAATTGATGTCTTTTCTAATAAATGTTGTAAGAAAATTGTTAACCAGGATTAATGATGTTGATGATATTGTTGGTGCAGCTGCTATTAAAGCCCTTGACCTCATTGACAGGTGATTATAAATTATAATCATTATATTATAATCATATTATATTATGATTATAATCATAAATTATAATCATTATAAATTATCATCATTCAATAAAAAAAAAAAATTAAAAGTAGATTGCACTAATCACACCTGTGTATATATGACACATATTGGTCACTCTATTCTGGTTTAGAAAGTATTGCCAAGAAATAATGATTATTATAAAAATCTAAGAATTTTTTTGAAATGAAAACTTCTGTAGTTATAACCTTTTTTTCATAAGGGAGAAACTTGTGATAGCACGAATAACAGGAAACAAGCATCAAATTAGCAAAACAACATGTTATTAATATTCCTGAAATGAATTTTCATCTAACAGTGAGTCGTAAAATGCACATTTTTACTTATATGTATATTTTATTTGCTCTGTGCTATGATTTTTCTTATGAAGTTACGAGAGAAGAGTTCAAAACTCATTGCTGACTTACTTTTTTTATATTTAACTAGCTTACCGTTGCTGCGATCTTAGAAAAAAGGAAACTTGTTATAACATTCAGTTTACATTCATTGTATCATTTTTATTGAAAGTTATTCATTTTCATATGGGAAACATTTCAAAGTGTCGTTTTAATTCTATTTATTTATTCAAGTGCTTGTGGATTTTTATTTTTTAGTTTTTTTCATCTGGTGCGTACACAAATAAATCAGAAGGTTTTCCGACACATAAGCTGGCCACATACAGTTGTCCATGTGAGAAGCATGAATTCTCCAAATTTAACTCACATACTTGCAGCGATTGTCCTTGTGCTTTGTTGATGGTCATTACAAAAGCATGTTGCACTAGAAACTGTAAACTGTTATCTATGAATTTGTAAATATGTTATATTGTGTATTGTATATCCTGTTCCATCCTCATTTTTCATGGGTCCATAATTTTTTCTGTCAGTTATATTGAGTATAAGAGACTCTAAATTATTTAATCTATGGCAGTGGGTCTGTTGAAAAGAAATAAATCAATGCGACTGTCAAGAGATTTACACTATTGTATGACTGCCAGATAATGATTCATACACCCTTTAACAAAGTGTTCAGTAAAGTTTCATATAAATGCCTTGATAAATTCAAGACTGTTAATTTGATGATGATACAAAAGTCATGAAATTTGTCATAACTAAAAAATAAGTAAGAAAACAAAGGGTGGTGACAGACAAACAAACCTATTATTTCTAATTATCTTGATTTTAACATTTGTATTAAATATAATTTTTATGTAAATTTATTTTTTGATTTTTATTTCAGCTATTTTGAAGACAAGTTTCCTTATGTGGATAATGACATTTACATGGAAATGTATTCAACTGATGAAAATAAGAGACTAGCAGCTGGAAATTTCTTATTGAGAAAAATAGGAGAACATGATAATGAAAAAAGCTATATTACTGATCTTGTCAGGTTTCAACTTGAATCACCGGTATTAGAATTTATCCTAAAACCTATAATACTGTACTGTGTTAGTTCTTTTTAAAAAGAAATTTGTTTTAAAATACATGTCTTCTTCTACCTTTGTTATTATAGAATTTGGAGGTTCTTGTCTTGCGTGTTTGTGTCCATTTTCAGTGAATTGACTAGATATTAATGTGGGTAACCTCTCATTGATTATCAAACATTATTTGACTTGCTTTAACATTTCAGGCTTTGTAATTTTATGTCCATTATATAATTGACTGGTCACCTTAGATTTGTGAAGAATAAATATAAATAACACATGTACAGTCAGTCCTCACTACAACAGACTTTAAATAGACTAGGTCTGACTAAAAAAAGTGAAAATTTAAAATTCAATGTGGTCTCTAAATTATTTAATTAGTTAACAATGAGACAAAAATAGTTGACAAGGAGGCCTACAGTAATGTGAATGGATTGCCAGACTGAGTCTAATGTCAAGGTCATACTGATCGGTAGGGTGGTCAGTGTATGCACCTCTGTTCACCCTTTTGTAATCATTGGACTATTAGAGGAGCCGGATTGTAGAGAGATCACTGTTATAGCATCACTATTATAGCATTTTTGCCTATATGAACATGTTATACTATGCCCACAGCCACGTACATGATTTGACATTAAGTGTAGGATTAGCATTTTTAGATAAAATAATACACCAGTGGTTTAATACAACAGTTGATCTAGTTGACCGACTGAGCATGTACAATATTACTGCATTATTATCTATTTATTTCCTGAAACTGAATCATGTGATATTTAGTTTAGGCGTAGGCATATAAAGAGTATGTTGTTGTTTATTATTATTATTGTTGTAAAAGATTTATTTGCATGCACAGGTCTTTCATAGTTGAATTTCGCAATTGGATTGGGCACTGTTCAAAAACTTTCTGATTCCAATCCAAAAAATTATTCTGTCCAGGTAATGCAATGTAAAATTAATAATCTGAATATACAGGTCATTAAATTCTGAACATTCCAATTATCTTTACCATCCAGATATCAACATTGCTACTGCTTACGAACTGATTAATGTGCAACCCACCTGTACTTACTGGCAACTATGTAAACTACTCATCGGATGTACTAAAATGATATAAGTAACAACACCTTTGCTCTCGAATTTTATTTTCAGTACAAATATAGTCTCCTGCTATTTAACTCTTGTATAACAATAAAATATATACAGTATATACAGCTCTGTGTCACCATTTCTTGTGTAAATCAGATTTTTTGTTTACTTTTCATGGAAATGTCTAAAATTCATTGATTGTTTTTATCATTTGTAAATACAAAAATGTTTTATTCTGTCTCATACATAAATGAATTTTGATACAACAGATTTATTTAGTCCTTTAATTAGTCCATTACAATGAGGACTAACTGTAACATAAACCTGGGATTTGAAATGGTTCATTTAAGTACTACTGAACTGAAGTGAATGACTTAGTGTGGTTAAATAAATGCAAAAAGATATTTAGCTCAAAAGCTATGGCAATTAGTATTTCTGAAAGTGTTTATTTGTGTGCACGTAAACATCACTCACTGGAGATTAAATTAATTGATCAATTTTGATGAAATTTGGTTTACAAACATTACGGGATTATATTTGAACTTTAAAAAAACATTTTGTTGCTTTTTTGGCTAAAAAATTTTAAAATCAGATTTTCTCAGAATCTGTTCAAACGATATAGTGCATATCGTATCCAAACAAAATGTATATCTAAAAAAAAAATCCAGTTTGGTAATAATTAAAAAAAACAACTGAAAATTCAGCCTAGTTTCCCGTAACTGGTTCTTAAATGTTGGGTATATAGTGAGATACAAAGTCAGTATAGCATATCTGAAATTAAAGAAGTTATAGAAAAATCAAAATAAACCTTGACAGCCATTGGACTATGTTCTTTTCTGTCTGCTCCTAAACTGTAGTTTATTTTAATTACGTAAATTTTTAAACTGACGAGTTTTGTATCATCAAATATGGATTAATTCTAGTGAACCAATTTTGAAAATTAAGTCAATTTTTCAGTTTTTTGTATATTAATGTTTTTTTTTTCAGGTGAAAGAATGTGGAGAATTTTTGATATCTTCAATTTTCAAAAAAATACCTTGTCTAACTAATTGGGATAGTTGGATTAATTGTTTAAACGATGAAAGTAACATGAAGATAAAAATAATAATCTGTCAACTGATGTTACACACTGTCAGGATAGCAGCAACTGGACAAAAACTTCCTTGGTATAAAATGAAATTAATTTTTTTTCCAGTAGATGAGGTAAGCAGTTTTGTTTTCTTTCTGTGTTATGATATAGTCACAGGTAAATTTGCATTGTAATTTAAATTTAATTGAACTTAAATTTTATCAATAGATAATAGATCAGTTAAAACTATTATCTAGCTTTTGTAGTTTCTTGAATCAATAAGCTTCATATATTTTAAAAATGTAACTTCATATTATTAAACATGTAAGACTCCCACACACTGAACAAATGCAGTAGTAATCAAATGTAACTCATTAGTTAGATTTATGTATTCAGACAGGCCTGGCTTTCAGTTGTGTAGCAAACAGTGTGGTGGCGTTCAGAACTCATCTTGCTTGATTTGCCAGCTGATTGTGGTACAACTTTTTCAAACGTGGCATGAAAATGTATTGAATATGTAAAAAGTGCAAAACATATGATCTAACCCAATCTATATATAAATATAATAAAAAGAAGAAAAATATTATAAAATACAATAGGGAAATTATTAAACTACTAGCTGTTACCCGTCACGGCTTTTGCCTGCAATCATAATATATATTAAAGATCACGCATCACTGTGTTAGGACCAACAACTGTGTCAGTTAGGTTTGGAGTTTTTTTTTAATAAAGGTTTTTTTAACGCATCACCATGTTAGGCCTAACAACCGTGTTAGTTAAGTTATGGAGTACTATTTTTAAAAAATTGAGTTTTTTTTCACGCATCACCGTATTAGGCCCAACAACTGTGTCAGGTTATGGAGTACTCTTTAAAAAAAAATAAAGTTTTTTTTAATGCATCACCATTTTAGGCCTAACAACCATGTTAGTTAGCTTATGGAGTATTTTTTTAAAAAAATATAAAGTTTTTTTCACGCATCACAATGTTAGGCATAACAATTGTTTCAGTTAGGTTATGTAGTATTCTTAAAAAAAAAATAAAGGTTTATTTTATTCACCACTGTGTCATGCCTAACAACCGTGTCAGTTAGGTTATGGAGTATTCTTTTTAAAAAAATGGATTTCTTATCACCTAAAACCCGTGTTAGACTATTTTTATTGTTTTACCGATCTACAACACGTTATCGATTTTTGACGGTAGCAATTTTGAGGTTATGTTGGTCACTTTTATTTTCGATTTGTATCGTACTTCTCGTGGTTTCCGCGCTTTTATATTTTGGATTCTTGCTTTTGGGCACATAATAAAGCGTTTTAATAACAAAAATATCGAAAAATCCAAGACATTCTATACTACATATTTACCATTTTTCATATAATGTAATTACACAAATATATATACTACCATACAATTCAGTGGTTGTTTCTTTGCCCGAAAGATTTGCAATCCCTGAAATTAAGGATTGACATTTTTTATTTGTTCTGTTGATGATTATGAGTTTATGACCATTATGTGTTTCAGAACATAAATCAACAAATATTATTGGAAAGTGAAGTTGAAGTAAATAATCAGGAAAGTATTACAAAATATTTCTGCAAAACACTAATTAACCTCCTGAAGAAATATGAAGATGAACCAAAATGTTTGTTGTACTTTCTTGCCATACCACAATTCTTTCATTACAGTACTGATTCTTTGGTATGTATTAATTAATTAATTATTATTACTGATACTAATTAATAGTAATATAACAAAAATTAATATAACTAACGAACTCCATTGGAAAATGAGCTATTAGAGTGGCTGTCATAGTAAAATCCAGACTGAGGACTTTGAAATGAGTGCAATCCTAATGTCTAGATCACTTTATAAGAGGTTGTTAATATATATATTCGAAACATATGAACAAAATTATATAATGATGTATCTGTTACTTAGATTTTTTTTATATTCTTAACGTATTATAGATAATTAACATTTGTTAATTATGTTGTATTGTAACATAATGTAACATTGTAACTTTATGTTACATTAGATTTGAATTAGAATATCATTTTAAACGTAGTTTATATTAATTTATATAATCCAAAAATAAAATAATTTATTGATCCAAAAATACCACAGGCAGAATTTTTAATGAATATTTCTTACATATTATCAGTAGCAAAATAATTAATGCAGTTGTGTGTCCAAAATACCATTTGTGCTCATAAAAACACATTTGTACATAAAAGTGACATTTCGCACATGATTGTGTAAAATATCATATAAAAATGGTGTTGTGTCTCTCCTTCTCAGCCATTTTCATTTCTTGTCACTGCACAGAACTTCATTTTACAGCTTAAATATTCATTTAGCACTGGCAACAACCAGTCTCAATGCTGGCACAAAATTAATGGGCACTTTTCTGATAGTTCAATATAAATGTGGAAAATACATTTTTCTATATTTTGAGGTGACAAAAATAGTTAATTTCAGAGATGTATGAAGAAATGTTTTTTCTTTTTTTAGAAAGTGACGGTTAAACTGAACCTCTTCTTAGCTATGTTACTAAATGTGTTTTAAATTTTAAATTGATTGCAGGTGATGATGCCAATCATTGATGAAATGGAAAGAATAGCTTTAACATCTGAAGATAAAGCCGTTATTAATAATGCCATTTACCATTTAAAAGTTATTGATGATAAAATGCCTAACTCACTGAAAAAACTTTCATTGCAAAAACTTGAGAATTTTAAAATAAAGATTATTAATGAATACTTTATTCCTTCAGCAAATCGTCTAATTAGCAATAAAGTAAGTAATTTAATTCATTTTTGCAGACTTGACTGCTCTTTCATGGCTATTTAATTTAAAACTTTACTATTTAACGTAAATAGTTTTGTGTGTACAGTAGAACTATGATTGGTTTTGTCAAGACAGCAAGGAGCAAGAAAACCATAGATGACACAAAACTTGATTAATTCACCGATAATAAAATAATATTGAATTTAACCCTTTGACTGCCATCCGAAAAGTCAGGTTGAATTCTTTCAAGGTTATTTCAATGAGACAACCTGGAAATTCTCGTTGCACAATACTATTCAATACCGCCTTGGCCAATATGGCTGTTTTGATACAAGTACACTTAAACAGCTATAACTTTTTTAATATTTAAGATAAAATAATATGATTTTAATTTAGTTTTCTTTAGAAATAAATGGATTACAAAATGAGTTTACAAAATCTTATTTTTAAATTTTTGTTCCTAATAATTTTATTTGTTTTTAACGTGAGTAATAAATTTTTGTTTCTGTTTTTATAAACAGTTTTAAATTTAAAAGTACAAGTGTATAAGAAATATTTTGCAACTAACACACACACACACACACACACATATATATATATATATATATATATATATATATATATATATATATATATACTAGCTATTACCCGTTGCAGCTTTGCCTGCAATTATAATGTAGGCAACAAAATGTATAGTCGATTTTCAAAATCAGAATAGGTTCATTTCATTTTAATATATTTCTATATACAATATTATACGATTTATGGTTTTCGGCCAAGACATATAAAGTTTTGCTACTCGATACTCTAAAACAGGGTCCTGTCATATTTTAATAAAATACAGTATTATTAAAAAGTCACTATTATACAATTAAACTGGAATAGTATTGTGTTTATCTCAGATACCTAAACCGTGTTCATACCACATTTAATCTCAATTGGTCCAGTAGTTAAAGTGTGATTGAATAACAAACAAATAAACAAAAACAAACTTTCAGAAATATGATATGATTAGCTGTTACCCGTCATGGCTTTGCCCGTAATCATAATATACATTAAAGATATACCACCGTGTTATGACCAACAATCGTGTCAGTTAGGTTTGGAGTTTTTTTTTTTAATAAAGGTTTTTTTAACGCATCACCGTGTTAGTTAAGTTATGGAGTACTTTAAAAAAAAAAAATTAAGTTTTTTTTCCTGCATCACTGTATTAGGCCCAACAACCGTGTCAGTTAGGTTATGGAGTACTCTTTTTAAAAAAATAAATAAAGGTTTTTTTAATGCATCACCGTGTTAGGCCTAACAACCATGTTAGTTAGCTTATGGAGTATTCTTTAAAAAAAATATAAAGATTTTTCACGCATAACCACGTTAGACCTAACAACCGTGCCAGTTAAATTTTGGAGTACTCTTTAAAAAAAATAAAGGTTTTTTTCACACATCACCATGATAGGTCCAACAACCATGTCAGTTAGGATATGTGGTATTCTTTAAAAAAATATAAACGTTTTGTTTTACGCGTCACCGTATAAGGCCTAATAACTGTGTCAGTTAGGATACATAGTATTCTTGAAAAAAATATAAAAGTTTTTTTCACACATCACTGTGTTAGGCCTAACAACCGTGTAAGTTAGGATATGTAGTATTCTTTAAAAAAATATAAAGGTTTTTTTACACATCACTGTGTTAGGCCTAACAACTGTGTCAGTTAGGATATGTGGTATTCTTTAAAAAATATAAAGGTTTTTTTACGCACCACCATGTCAGGCCTAACAACCGTGTCAGTTAGGATATGTAGCCTAGTATTCTTTAAAAAAATATAAAGGTTTTTTCATGCATCACCGTGTTAGGCCTAACAATCATGTTAGTTAGGATATGTAGTATTCTTTAAAAAAATATAAAGGTTTTTTCACACATCGCTGTGTTAGGCCTAACAACCGTGTCAGTTAGGTTATGCAGTATTCTTTTAAAAATATGGGTTTCTTATCACCCAAAACCCATGTTAGATGTATTTTTTTCGCGCGGTAGCAATTTTGAAGTTATGTTGGTCACTTTTATTTTCCATTTTTATCATACTTCTCGTGCTTTCATATTTTGGATTCTTGCTTTTGGGCACATAATAAAGCATTCTAGTAACAAAAATATTGAAAAATCCAGGATATGTTACACTGTATATTTACCATTTTCTCATATAATGTAATTACACAAATATATATATACTACCTTACAATTAAAGTATCCTAATAAAATTGTATATGTTATATATTCTACGCTCTGCGTCAAAAACATTGAAAAGTCTTAAATGAAAAATACCAGATTATGATTATTTGATCTAATGAAACTTAAAATAACAAAACTACAAACAAAAAAGCAAACCAGACTTTCACAAAGAGAAAATACTTACAATTATAGTAATTTTTAACATATCATAATCTGCACTCTGCATAGGGTTTTTTTTACATTTAATTTTGAAAGTTCAACACAAAGTAACAAATTAAAGTTAGTTTTGAAAAAAATTTCAACTAAAATAATTGAAAATGTATTAAAAGCAATAATTTTGCAATAAATAAAACACAGATTAAGATTCTTAAAATGGGATTAGATCTATGTCCATCTCAGGTCCAGTAAACAGTAATTAAACATAACTACAGTTAACACATGCCACAAAACTAAATACTAATAATTATGTTGGGCTGGGTAAGTAGTATAATGATGTTTTGTTAAACGGGAATAGGCCTATGTTTATCTCAGATACCTAAACCATTTTCGTACCAAATTTCATCTCAATTGGTCTAGTGGTTAAAGCTTGATTGAATAATAAACAAACACAAACTTTCAGAAGTATAATATGAATAAGATATATATATATATATATATATATATATATATATATATATATATATATATATATAATATTCTGAAAATTTTTTCAGGAAATATTAACATTTGAAGATATATAAATTTATTTTCCAAACACTACAAAAATGTATTTGTAAAAAAAAGCAATTTCAAGGTCAATACATTTTTTTAATGAAAATAATTTATTGTTGTATGTATTGCAGCATTTAGTGTCTTATCTAATGAAAACATAACTAACAGACCATAAAATTAATACGTTTGCCTTGTATTAATTTATTTGTTGATACTTGAGCAAAAGTAAATACTTTATGTAGTATTATCCTAAAATAATCCTGGTTCAGTGTGTTACATTAAGCTAACACATAATATAATTTCACATCCTTAGCCTAAAAGCTACCCAGTGGTCAGCACTTGTAGAGATGATGTATAGCACACAAATAGTGTAAATTTATAGTACAGTGCTATCAAGAGGAGTAAATGAGTGACATTAATTTCCACATTTATAAAAGCATAAAATTACAGTAAAATATATTGTAATAAATGGATAGAATTTATATTTGCTTCATTTTATTTCCAAAGGTGTTTAGAAGTTAAGAGCAAAAAATTTATAAAATAATTTATATTTTAAAAGCCATTGCTATCAGCTCATGATGCTATTCAGAAGGGCCAACAGGGCTGATCAGTCCGCGGCAGGATTCAGACACCTTTTTCCAGGCAATCTGATTGGTCTGCAGCAATATTCGAATAGTCTTTAAGAACCAATTATATTGGTTAGTGGCGGTCAAAGGATTAACAAGCCAAAGTAAACCTGGTGAAAGTAGTTTTAATGAAACAAAAAACTATGTGATTGTTTTAAAGTTATAAATGTGTTTCTTACTTTAAATAATAGTCACATAAGAAGTTATTATTTTTATGGTATTGTATGTACACATATGTCAAATTATACTTTATTTTGTGTTAAGGCCATAGTCAGTAAACAGTAGCTAGTCAAAACTTCTTTGTCTGTGTTATAGAAATATATTCCCTCAGTACCCTAACATCAGGGAAAATGCAGCTTTTTAGCAAAGCTTACAAAATTGTTTCCTTAATGATGAATATAAACAATAATGTACGACCAACAGCCATTTGTTTTTACGATTTTATTTTTAATTAAAATTGTAATTTTAATTCAAACTTACAGTTTTGTTCTAGTTCTTAATAATTTTTTTAGCTGAATTTTACATTCCAACGATCATCATCATTGTTTAATTCAACAATGTTTTGTTATCAATCAGTCACAATTTGTTTATCACCTTCCTTTACCACATACAGCCCCGCAGGGGGTGCAGAATAGCTGCACCTATTGAGAGGATTTAGACATCCCTCGCGGTACCCGAGTCTAACACACTTACACTTACGACTTTAACACTTTACATTACATTCACACTTACATTTAGGGAGGCGATAATAGCCTTAATGTGCTTTTCGCCTTAAAATAACAACAAAAAATCCTTCACCACATCTAAAATTTACATGTTTACTATGCATATAACTATATAAAATTATACCAAGACGGCGGTTGCAACTGATTTTTATTTAGTTAGATATTTTAGATTTAACTCTACAGGATTTTATTTTCCATAATGTAATTCTGTAATAATGAAGGCTGTTCAGAAAGTAAGTTCAGTTGAAAATTTTTTAAAATCCTCAATACATTTACTGACTTTTTAGTATTTGCGTTTGGCACAGCATACAACGTGAAAACCAAGAAACATTAAAAAACTTATTGACGAGTCCGATGGAAATCTACCAGGTAAATCACCTGTAAATGGAAATGACGTTGGTGCAATTATAACGTGTAATTCTGTAAATGAAACCCACCCTTCCGTAGTCAGTAATTTTAATACAAATATCGTTGTAAATAATGCCTCTGTAGAGGAAATGAAATGTTTAAGAAATGAAAATTTACTTTTGAAGGAACAAATTCAACTTGCATTAAAAGAACTGGCCTCGTTAAAAATAAAAATGTGGCTTTACAAAGCAATGTTACTAAGTTTAAGAATATTTTTCTGATAATATGTGTTGAAACATTAGTTCTAAGAAATACGTATGTTTTATTTTACTGTTTGCATAATAGGCATATGCCTATTTGCTATTTAATATGTTGTTAATTTTTATTTGAGATGTGCGTTTTCATAATCAACCACATAATTATCACGTAAAATCCGCGAGATACGTAATTCATAGTGTGATGATTAAACTCAACATAATTACCACCTACATTTAAGCATATATCATACCTGTGAACAAGGTTTTCAATATGCAATTAATAAAATTCCACTGCCTGTGTATGTATTCACCCACTGATGGCATCCATCAACTCATCGTCATGTGCAAAGTGCACAAACTATCCAAGCCATTTTTTCATATTTGGAAACAAATGGGATCACTTTGGGCTAAATCAGGGTGGGTATTTGGAAATATTCCATCGAAAACTGTCCAGAAGTTTTAAGAGTTTGTGCTGCAGAATGAGGCCGTGCATTGTTTTGAATCAGAATATCAGAGGTCAACATTCCTTGTCTTTGTTTTGAATTGCTAGCCTCAGTTTCTTTAAAGTTTCAATGTATAATGTAGCACTAATCGTTGTGCCCTGTTTTAAGTGCCTCTACCAGATTACAAATATTAATTTTTTTTTCCATATTCACATAGGACGCTGATGCCATGTTTCATCACCTGGCACTATGTGATCAAAAAGTTCATCGGATACCATCAAGGGTCATCCACCACTCTCTTTATCACGAACATTATTGCATCCTTCCTGAAACAAATGGCATGATTTCCTTACTACACTGTCACTCATGTTTTCTCCATATACTAAACACAGATCTTAAAGGATATTTATGGGTTTCACTTTTTTTGATCACACCCTTACTTCAAATTGTGGAACAAACTTCATAGTCAGGAAGGCTATCAGTTGTCGCAGTAAGGCTTCCACTTGCAGCAACTATTTTGAATGTAGGTTTGGTGTGCATGAAATGACATAACTACCTTCTTAGCATCAAAGCTAGATGCACACTGAGCTAGGCCAGTGATCGGCAAATCGTGGCTCACAAGCCGCATGCAACTCTTTGACTCCTTGGCTGCAGCTCCTCCACAAAATGTTTAGTGCAGTCATAGAATATTATTTATTAACTTGCCTTGTAAAAGATGAGTAAATTTTTTGAAACGCAAGCCTACAGACATTTTTTTCGATGTTAATAGAAATAATTTTATTTGAAAACTAATTGTTGCCTTTTGCTGAAGATTTTGAAAGAGAAACTCTAACACACTTCCATGCCTATTGAAATATTGTTGATAAAATAAGTCCAATATTGACATTTGCTATTTCAGAACAACACTGTTAAATATGAAGGAAGCTTTTCTCATCAGGTTCAAAGACTTAAAAAAACAGCAACACGATGTTAGTCTTTGTTAAAAAACCTCTGAATGCCACGGTAACAGAAATAAATTTTTCGCCCTTTAATATTGATATTGGTAACTTTGAAATGCAGTTGCTTGATTTAAAAAATAAAGAATTGTGGAGCTCAAAATTCGAACGTCTTTTTACCGATTTAGAGACAACATACAAACCTGACACCCTTACTTTCCAAGGAAATTCAAGGCCATTGTTTACATTAGTGGAGTATTTGTAGGTTTTTTTTAAGGAAACCTTTTATATTATTTAACTTGTTATATTTTTTAATAAATATTATTTTTATATAAGTATGGTACCAAGTTTTATTTAATGTACCGTTAGTTAAATTAATACATATTTAGCAAAGGCAAGCTCGAGAGTGTACTTTTAATTCCAATTATTTCTATAAAAATGTCTCTACTAAAGCAAAGCATAAGTTTTAAAAAAAATGGCTCTGAATAAACTTCAATTTTCTGTTATTTATATTTGGCTCTTTTGGATGACAAGTTTGCCGACCACTGAGCTAGGCTATCCAACATCACTGAGAACATACCTCTATCCCCACTCCTTCACAAACTGTACCATAACAGAACTCTTAAACAGCCCTCGTACTAACTTTCATACATGTAATTAGATTGTTTCCACAATGGTTTTACCATTTAAGTTATTCATTAAAATTGTTTGTAATTTTTGCATTCATAACTTGCAATTTTTGCTTGTCACAGGAAATGATAGATGAATACATTAATTTAGAAAAGGCTGAAGCATTGGCAAAGTACTGTAACCTGTCAAACACTCCTGTTTGGGAATTGGCTCTTAAAGGATTAATCAATTCAATTGAGAAGTGTAACAATTTAGTAAGTTAATTCATAATATTTAATTCGTATAACTGAACTGGTAGATTAATTTTGTTACAATTACAGGTAGCAGCTGTCTTCCTTATCTGATGCAAGCACAATTAATTTTTCATCCAACACTTTTTAGAAAAGCTGATTTAACAGTCACTTTTTAGCGTTAATGTCTTCATAAATATCATTTTAAATTACATTAAAAATACTAATTTATACAAATTTTGTTTCTTCACACTAATTAAACACCCATAGGTTAACCTTAAATACTTGTGATATATTTTGGTCCGTAATTCCTTGGTTTGTAAGGCAACATTACACACACACACACACACATATATATAACACATTTTGTTTTATATATATATATATATATATATATATATATATATATATATAACAAAAAATATGTAAACAAAATTGTACAGTATAAATTCACTTAACAAGGAAATCACAACAAACTTTACATGATAGCTAGGTGAGCTATCATCTTGACTAATGTGTCCTGGCAGCAAGCGCATAATAACAGCACAGGAAAACTCAGTAGGGCCTGGCATATGTGGCCTCTGAATATCTGTTAACTCGGCATAACCGACCATATGCCATGTGAATTTAAGAAATGATGCGTGTTTATTAATATAATTATGATAAAGTAGTCTTCTGATAATCTGTGTCCAAAGTGTACAACTGAGGCTGATTAAGTACACACATCACACCAGTTTTGTTTTGGAGTCATCTCTTTGATTTTATAAACATAATGTACTGCAAAATGAAAATGTCAACACAATAAATAATTATCACCAAACCACTTACTTCATTTAATCGGATATCAGCGATGATAACCTTAATGGTTTTTCGCCAGAAAAAAATTTAATTGGATAAACGCTATATGTATGACAGCTTGCATACAACACATTTAGAATAAGAAGTTCATTGTTAATGTATTCACACAATGTTGTTAGCTTCTTAGTGTTAAAATCAGTGGTGGAAAGAAATTACTATACTGTACTATATTTTGTAAACATTTTTCACCCGCTTTTTATAGTTGTATGTACATACAGTATTTTTATTTGTTTTAATAGCATGGCTCCTCTTATTATCCAATGTTTCCTTCGTTCCAAGAGTAGCAGATTAATGGGGTTTTACTGTTCTGTATCATAGACATAAAAAGTTTGAATTAACCAAAACAAAATTCGATTAGACTCAATTGTTTAACATTAAATGTATTTAAAATGCTAGGGAAAAGGCAAAAAAATTGAATTAAAGATAATTTCAAATTACAGAAGTTTTTTAGAATTTTGTTAAATGTGAGAATTTGGAATCATATTTTATAAGGGCTTTTCTTCCACACAAATACTAGGATTGTCTATAAAATAAGGTTCCCAATAATTTTTCACAATGAAAAACATGTTTATTTGCATTGAATAATACATTTTTGGAAAGCATACTCTTTTTTTATTTTTCAACATAATCGCCGTTGAGATTGATGCATTTTTGCATACGGTGAACAATCTTTTCTATGCCTGAGTCAGGAAACTCTCCCGCTGCACTCTGCGAAGGTAGCTTAAAACTTTTTCTTTCAGCTCTTCTCTTTTACTGAAATACGTCCCATCTACGTGTTTCTTCACATTAGGAAAGAGATAGTAGTCACATGGGACTATGTCCGGGCTGTAGGACGGATGTGTGATTGTATCCCATCCAAATTGGTTGATGAGACCAGTTGTTACCGGGCGGTGTGCGGATGAGCATTGTCTTGATGGAAACAAACTCTATTTGTGAATATGCCTCTCTTCTTGTTTTGAATCGCGCTACAAGGTTCCTTAACGTCTCACAGTAATGATCAGCATTGATTGTTGTGCCGGTATCCATGAATTTGCACAACAAAAACCCCTACCTGTCCCAAAACACGCTTGTCATGACTTTGCCAGCAGAAAGTTTTTGTTTGAACTTCCGCGGATTCGGCGACTCTGGATGTTTCCACTGACATGATTGTTCTTTCGTTTCTGGTGTTGTATAGTGTACCCAGGTCTTGTAGCCAGTGACAATGAAGTCCAAGAATTTCTGGCCATCAGTTTCATAGGCATGAAGAAATTCGCGGGCTGCATCAATCTGTTGCCGTTTGTGGTCTGCTGTAAGCTGTCTTGGAACCCACTTTGCACACAAATTTTGCAATACCCTAAATGGTCTGTCAAAATTTTATCAATGCAAGTCACCCTTGCTTCTTCCACTTATGCAATCATTTCATCTGAAACAGATGGACGTCCGGAATACTGTTCATCATAAAAGTCCGTCTTTGAATTCTTTGCACCATTTGCGCACGTGTTGTATGCTCATACATTTTTCTCCGTAGACTTCACACAGTTGGATATGAATGTCCACAGGCGCAGTGTTTTTTTGCACACAAAAAATGAATCACACAGCGTAATTCGTACCTAGAGGGAGACAGAAAAGACAACTCCATTATTAACGGCTACCAAGCCAAGACTGAGCGTCACAGACCGATCGCGGAGTGAGGATTGGGAGTGGAGGAACCAAGCTGCAAACCAAGGTCACCGGATCCCGCCTAACAACGTTTGCAGAGGCTGTAGCCCCTTTGGAACCTTACTTTACGGACAACCCTCGTATGTAGCTTTGATGTAAATGTAGAGACTAATGTGAAGCTTTTTAAATTTTAATTTGTTATTGTTAGAAGTAAACAAAAGTGGGAATAAAGTGTATCTGTCCTTAGTTATGACCTGTGTTAATCAACTCTATACATTTTTCAAGATTCTACAACTCTGTATAGTGTCGTTTTGTGTTAGACCAATAACAATACCTCACATAATTTAGTTTCAAACAATTTCACTTATCTCAACTAAAATTTTAAACTATCATCATATCATGTATGTGACAGTTTCAAAGCATAATATTCTATGCCTTTATCAACGGATATGAGTTTCAGCTTCAATAAATACGTAAACCTAAGTTATAATATAAATATTGGTGTGTCCGCTTATTAGAAGTATGAGAAACTAAAATTTGTCAAATTTTTTGTCTGTGTCCTCCTAAAAGTGTTTATTTAAAGAAAGGTTCATTTTTTTAGTAATTACATAGGAATATTATCATCCCCAAATAAATGTCTATCAACCAGAGGTTTCCATTAAAGAAGGTTTCACTGTATTTGAGTGCAAGTTATAAAAAAAATTTCAAAACTAGATTCCATTTTAATATACTATTTGTTATATACATTACATGTTTTTTGTAATAAGTTTTAAAAAAACTATTTTTGATTTATTTCCAGGCAATTGACAAGTTTGCAAATATTTGTTTTTTCAATGTTCAGTGGAAATTAAAAGGAATTATTGATTCTTTGAAAATACAGCATCATCCTTCAGAAATAGAAATCATGCAATTGAAATCACATAACCATGAATTACTGTATTGTGCAATTAAAATATTATCATCAAACTCTAGTAAAATAATTAAAAGCACGGTAGGTGTTTTTTTTTTTTTGCATTTATTCAGAAAATATTTTGATGAAACATTATTTAATTTTTTTCAAAGACTTTAAATTTAAATATAGGTTACATTTAGTTGATTTTGATACACATAAAGTATACATATTTTTGAAAGTTATGATTTAATGAATGTGATTTAAGTTTAAAAATAAATAAATGAATATAGTAAACTGTGTTTTATCTGTAGAAAGGATTTATTATTACAACAGAGTGTAATAATAATACTGTAATGTATTTTTTCCAAAATCAACATTTAAATTTGTGGAATCTTTAACCACAAAAACTGAAATGACCAGGAATTTGAGATATAAGATGTTACTGTATCTTGTTTTTGTATTGTAAGATCTTGTTTTTGTTACTGTAAGATGTTTTTGAGAAAGAATTGTTACTATACATTGAAGCTATTTAATTTTTCCTGTAGACGTTGACTGCCACATAAACGAGTGCCAAGTTTGCAAGACTGTAATTGTATTTTTGTTTGCTGACCTGCTTAAGTCCATTCTTTTAGGTGTCTGCAGTAGGCCAATCTTTTCTATCTAAATGTTTCTTTATTTTCAAATTGTTCTTAGCATCTTGTTGCTTCTTTGAATTATGGTATGTGTTTCTTCTGTCACTTTTGTTTTTATTATAATTTTTTACAATACGAACTCTAATAAACTTGATTACATTAAATATTTTTAAAAAAAGCCGGCATTGGTTTCATTATATTTACGCATAATTTTATTTAGCAATTAATCAAATTTCATTTTATTTTGTAACTGAAAGATTCAATATTTTTTTAAAAAAGCAATGACTATAATAACTCAGTATCAAAGTATTTTTATTAATACACTCATTTACTTAATATGGTGAGAAAGTAAAAATAAATCAACTTCAGTATTGTAGGTTCCATGTTGGCAGTGGAAAATATCAACTCTGTGAAAATTAAATGTGAACTACGCAACAATGATCAACATTTATGGTTCAGAAACAATATGTGAATAGATGTAAGAAAAAGTAGGAAGTGTATCTAAAACTCATTTTCTATAATGTTATTGCTATGTGTAAATTTTGGATTGCAGGCATTTGTAATTAGCTGTGATTTATTAACAATATTTTCAAGTAGAAATAAAATTATGAAAAATGTATTACCTGCAGCAATTCATCCAACACGACTTCAGTTAGAGTGGTTAGCCAATTTTATCACTTCGTCGGTTAATGCAGGTATGAGAACATCCTTACATAAAATATTAATTTAGTGGGCCATTGAAGTATACTATTTCAGTTATAAGCAACACTTTTCTGTATTCATAATAATAACAACTTCACAATATACTGTAATTGTTTTATTTCACATTTACATATTATTACATTTATTGTGTTAGTCAAAAGAAAGAAATTTCTTTGACAAAATGAACTAAACTCATAACATTCTTATACGAGGTACGTCCAGAAAGTAAGTTCCATTTCAATTTCTCTACGCTGCAGCGCTGCAATCGTAGTTCCGCACATGCACGCTAGACACTCTGTATCAAGGAGAAGAAACGTGCGCCATTTTGAGATCGCTGTCAGCCACATACGCTTTGTTGTGCTTGTTTACAATGTCGGTGTTGATTGAAAATCCTGCCGCTTGTGAAATCAGATCTGTGATTCGTTTTTTGAATGCTAGGAAAGTGAAACCAATTGAAATTTATCGGCAAATTTGCGAAGTTTACGGACAAAATGCGATGAGTGATTCAATGGTGAGAAGATGGGTCCGACAGTTCAATGAAGGTCTAGTGAAGTGCACGATGAAGAACGAAGTGGGCGTCCATCTTTGGTTACAGAATAACTGGTTCACGTGATTGATGACAAGATCCAGGAAAACCGCAAGTTTACAATTAGTGCTCTTGCTATGGAATTTCCCCAAATCTCACGATCACTAATTCATGAAATTGTTACTGAAAAACTGAAATTTCGTAAACTTTGCTCACGTTGGGTACCAAAGATACTTACTGATCAACACAAAACAAACCGGATGGGGAGTGCACATCAGTTTTTGACCAGCGAAGAATTTCTGACACAGATAGTCACAGGAGATGAAACTTGGATTTCTTACGATACCCCTGAAAGTAAGCGGTAATCAATGGAATGGAAGCACACTTCATCCCCAGCAAAGTGTAAGTGTGCTCGAAAAATTATGTGCACAATCTTCTGGGACTGGAAAGGCATCTTACTCATTGATTTCTTATCGCGTGGTCAAACAATCAAAGCATATGTTTATTGCGAGACACTTAAGAAATTGCGCCGCACAATACAGAATAAGCGCCGAGGATTGCTGTCAAAAGGTGTTGTTTTTCTTCATGACAACGCACGACCACACACTGCAAATGTGATGAAAAACCTCCTACAGGTATTTGGCTGGGACGTGTTTGACCATCCTCAATACAGCCCTGACCTCGCGCCTAGCGACTTTCATCTGTTCTTATATCTCAAGTCTTTCCTTGGCGGTCAACACTTCAACAATGACGAAGAGCTGAAAGAAAATGTTTCCAACTGGTTGAAGACACAGGCGGCAAACTTCTATGAAGAAGGTATACAAAAACTTGTGCCACGCTATGACAAATGCCTGCAAAATTTCGGCAGTTATGTGGAAAAGTAGTTTAAGAGTTGTAGAATTTTGTATAGTAAATAATTTTTCTGTATCTGTACACAATTTAATTTTATTACCAAACGGAACTTACTTTCTGGACGTACCTCGTATAACACATAGGGTGTAGTTGGAATAGGCTCAAATAATAACAAACTTTTTAAAATGGAACTCGGTTATAAGGGACCAAGGAACAAAATTTGTTATATCCAAAGTAAAATTATAAAAAAAGATTATTTTGTAAAAATTATTAAGGTATACAAGTAAACAAAAATTACTGTTGGATTGATAGATTTTTCTTACCATAAATATGTGGTTAAATATTTAGTAATGCACTATTTGTGTTAAAAAATCATGAGGAATAGAGTAACAGTATCAAAAAAGTAATATAATTTATATCTTTATAGCTTATTGTTGAATACAGTAATCATTACATACTTCAAAAATTAAGGGAGATAACAATCCACTTATCTTTTCTGTGGCAAAAGAGAGGGATATTGCACAATCATCACTGGACCTAAGTTTAGCGGGATAGTCTAAATATGCAGTATACAGCTCAGAATTGCAAAAAGAGCTGATAGTACTGCACTGTGGCAGTAATTGTAATAAGATAATTTAAATATACAGCTCAGTCTTGAAAATACTAGACGTTTCTGAACTTACATTACATTCAAGTTATTAACTGTGATTTATAGTTAACACAATAACTTAAGAGGGGAACTCTGTCAGTGATTAGGAAAATGTATATTCTACAAAAATACTACATGCAGATGAATTACAAATTAATTATGGATTATAGTAACATACTAAGCGTACAATATTCAATGTCGTTAAAACCAGTGTTTTTATACAGTAACAGCCAGACTTATATTAAAATAACACTACATCAAAATTGACGAAACATCACAGGCAATTATATTATAATCAATTTGGACTGTATTTGCAAATACATTGTTCTAAAATGTGATATAGATAAACTATTTTTTTTTGTGTTGCAGTTTATTTTATTTCTATCTGAATATATATGTTTCACCAAGTGTATACAATATGCAATGGGTATCTTGTAATGTGAATATTTCACTTTTTGTTTTAGCTGCTGCAGATTCATTGGACAAAGAATTATTGTTGGCGTACTGCATGCTTTTGGAGAACAGTTTAATCCCTCCTAGTAATGTACCTAACATTTTACCATTCTTTCAGGTATGATGAATAGTTGTTTTTTATAAAAATGGTTAGCTTTACAATTTCACATATCTATTCTAATAAATATAATAAATTTTCCTAAAACATCACATAAACTTTCATAAATTCAATTTCTGGTTAAGAAGCTACCAACAAAAAAAGAATGTAAAATTGACTTATTTCATAAAGTCGGTTTCAATGTACAAAATTTGATAAGCCAAATTTCAGTGAAGTCCATAATTAGTTTCATCTGACATCAGCCAGAGTTTGTTTTTTTTTGTATTTTTTACGTAGATTAATTCCTGAACCTTTTTTACAAAATTTCTACAATGACTTACCTAGTGATATGCGATTCCAAGATGTTTTTACAATCGAGACAATCGATTATAATACAACAAAACAATCGAGTCAGCCATCGAATACCAGTTGGGTTAAACAATGGAAATGTTTGACAGTTAGGGTGATGGTTACAGACTGCTGATTGCAACTCGGGCTTTGAGAGCAATGTTTTCCTTGTCTTTAACTGGACAGTAATATTTACTATTTAGTAAAGTTAACTACACCCTCATTTTTTACTGCATTATATTTCTCTCATGAGAATATTGTAATATTTTCTTACGTCTTGCTAAGTAATAATTATAATAATAAAACAGTGCTATATTCTGGCCTAAAATATACAAAACAAAAAACAAATTGCAAACTCTACAAATTTAACAACTACATACTTACTAACAATTTTACAAAATAATAAAAAAATTAATAAATAAAAGTAATACTATTGCGTGCCACTGCTTAGTATAATTCAAGGGATTATTGCAAAACTGTAAATTTTTATGTATACAAATAATATAAATAATAATAAGTTGCTCATTTAAAATTAAATTAAAATACAATTTATTTTGTTCGGACCCTTCAGTATAAAACTATACAAATGATAGAACGTGGAGCAGAGAATTATTATTAATTTCCAATCCGACTGTGCTCAATAAGGGGACAGGACCCTGTCAAGAGCTCTCGCGTTTTTGCTTGGCAAGTATGGAGTGGCAGAAGAGGAGAGAGAGGGCGCCTCTGAAGGCCAAATCACACGATCGTCGGCCGGGAAGGTAATATTTTTCGACAATCTTTATCTTACTTTTTAAAATTCGGCGAACGCTACGAGGCTTAAACTCGATCAAATTGGCTGATCTCACCATCATAAGAAGCATTAAAATCTGCATCCTCGTGCGGAGCTATGTAGAAAAATAAGTTGTATATACTACCACTTTAATAAATTATACTGAAAATCACCATCATAAAAAAAAAAATCTGCATCCGCATGACTACCATGTCAAGAAAGTTTCTCGATTTCAACGGATTTCCAAAATTCAGAAAGGCAATTTGTGCAGTTTTTAACGCTGATTATGATGATGAAATCAGATTTTCAAAATGTTTAAGACAAAAAAGTTATGAATATGTAAACATTTTAAATTACCGCCATTTTGAAACTGATATTGAATTTTCCTGATTAACAAAATTACCCAATCTATTATAACAATTGATTTTTATGGCAACACATTTGTCAAAATTAACTGAAGGGTTGCTCATATTTGTCACTAATATAAAAAAAAGGAAAAACGGAATAGGCCTTAGCCATTTAATTGAAATATTTATTAAACATTTCCGGCAACATAAGTTCCGATTCTAAGTTGATGATTCATTTGATTGTTTTGTCGATTTAGACCTACAGTGGTGTAAGCAACAAGACAAAACTAGATGACTTAATGAGTTGAAGGACTTGGATAGAAAAACAATCTTCAAATGATGATTGAAAAATAGTCAAGTGACGACTGAAGAGTCTAATACAATCGAGATTTTTTTACAATCGAAACAATCTAATAAAACATCTCGTAGTCGCATATGGCTACTATTGACAAAACTATAAATATATATATATATTAATATATGATATATATATCCTGATTTATATATTAAAAAGTCATGAACTGGTTTTTAGGGCTATTTTGAGAAATTTTGAATTTTTCTATTTTCTTACCAAAAACGGTTAATAAAAAAACTTCTAAAAATTTCAAAAATAGTTCTGAGATATGGACAAATGTGAGATACATGCTAAATTCTATCAAAGTAGATCAATTGGTTTAGTCTCCACTGCTGTGCATCCATATAGTTGGACAAGTAAAAACCAATTTTCTGGTTTCAGGTTACTGAAAATGTCAAGATTCATAAAAATCTCAAGATCGATGTTTTCATGATCACCAAATTTCTTTATATTTGTATAGAAGGAAGTAGAAACAATTGGTATAATATGCAACAGAAAATTTTGTACATTATGTTGGATGCCATCATTTAATACATCATGAATGTTCACCTAAACAGCTGACTTTGCATCACAGTTTTTCTTCAATAATACTTTTTCAGCTAAGGTTATGTTTATTGCTGCTGATTACGATGAATGTAAATAATAACAAATAAATCATTATTAATTGCATTTTAATTGTAATATTGAAATATTTATGTATTCATGAATACAAACAACTACAGTGATTATTGTTATTAATGGTGTTTTACATGTTTGATAAAGAAATTATATATATATATATATATATATATATATATATATATATATATATATCATCTATATCTCTTATAAACTTTGACTGCACTATGAGATAGTGGCTGAACATCAGGAGTTTATAGCAAAAGTCAAACCTGTGTTGAACATGATCATGCTAGTATTTTTTTTCTGTTTTATAAAGGTACTTAATTTTTAAAAAAATCCATACAGCCTAGCCTACTCTATTTTTTTTTCATAAGAACATAAAGAAGGAAATATGTATATAGTTAAAACAAACTTAACACAGTATATGAAATCTAAATTAATTATATTTTTAAATCAACTTACATTCAGTCCATTCTATTTTCTAGTTTTTTCCAAAATTTGTAAAGTGCAGTGTCATGTTGTTTTAGCAAGAGACTTCTGAATTATCTCTTTTGCATCATGAATTAGATCCATAAGTTCTGGTAGATTTTTAAGAGCTACAAATTTCTGAAGGTCATTAACACAAGTTAGCGTTTCTCCAAGTGTACAGATCTTCAGTTCCCTTTCATCTTCTTTGTCACCATCATCCATTTCTTCCACAGTCATTTTCTTTGTGCTGTTTTTGAGAACAATATTGGACACATTTTTAACATATTCTGATGTGGAAAATTCATCGTCAAGATTTATGAAGACTTTAGGTTGAACAAGCTACCTTCCTTGTACATAGAAATCAAAAATGTTCTGTAAATTACCCACTCCATTGTTAGAATTAGCCAGTGATACTTAAGTAGGGAGACCAGCTTCAAACAGCACTTTTTCACACAAAAACATTCCACCACCTACTCCCGGTATCTGGCTGCTTGGTTGCCTCTTAACTTATAATACTGTCGAAGCTATTTTAATATAGTTAATAATAAAAACACAGTTTATTACAATAATCATTTTAGTCCTAACAAATTAGTAATGATTAATTTGTTGTTATTTATATTCACAGTAAACAACAGTAATTAAAATAACATTGAAATAGTATTATGGAAGGAAAGCTGTAATGTGAAATCAGTTGTTTATGTGAACATTACCTACTCATCTCCATATGCTAAAAATTTATATTGCACTTTATTCCTTACGTTTTATAAGTAAAGAGCAAAAAGTTTTTAATAGTACAGTTTATAACAATAAATTGTTGTTTATAAGTTATAAATAATCACTTTAATTTGATGTGTTTTTAGACTGAAGCATACAACAAAATTTTAATTCGTCCATTACATGCTTTGTTACGTAATAAAATCACAATGAAGGCTACAGTAACATCATTAGTTTATGGACTTGAAGTGTTGTTGAGACACTGTCAAAACAAGGAAGAAATTTCCAATCAGGTGCGACATGTTGCACATTTACCTATATTATTTATTTTATACTTGAGTATTTATGTATGATACGGTATAAAACAACAATAGATTTTGGTCACTAGCAGCCCTAGCATAATGAGAGACACTGAACCATTGGGATGTTTGCTCCTAGAAGCAATAAATAAAAACATTGTGTAAACTTTTTCATATGTTACTGTTTTCTTAAAATATCTTCAGAAGTTATTTTATGGTGAGTTCAATTCTTTGGATTGACATCTTAAATATAACAGTTTTTTTTTAAGTACATCATTTCGATGCAAAATATGAAGAGGAAATCAATATGGAAAACTGTACATTGATATTTCAAACCATTTGAAAAATATTATTTATTAAATGTTCCATTAAATTTTTTATATTAAATATTTTTTTTAATATTTATTAAATAAATTTGAAATGATCTTTATGATATAATATGTTATTTTAATATTTTTTATGTCTCGTCTTTAATTCTATATGCCATTTAACAATTACTTTATTTACTTAATTACAAATTATGATTTATTTTGTTGCATTCACCAATATTGCTTCGCATAATGATTTAAGTGTTCAGTGTAAAAATTAAATAAACAACAAGCAACAATAAATGTCAAAAAAAGAATAAAATATTCTTAACAATATCTTTTTCGCTACAATCTTATTCATATTTTTTTAACAATCAAAACAGCTAATCTTATTGTAGCAATGTTTAAAATTGATTTTAATAAATTGTTGTTCAGGAATTGTCAGTTTCAGTCAAGTTATAGAAAGTTTGCTGGTGGTAATTTAGTATAGTTATGTTCAGGTGACACATTTTTTTAAAGAAAAAATTATAAATTAGTGAGTTTTATGTTTCTTTTTTACGTAATGTAATATTATTTAACACTTTTTGGATGGCTAGGCCTCAAAGGAGCCAGAATGTATCAGTTATAATGTGTATATCATTAAAGTGGAAAATTTCATATTTTATTAAATTTTCCTAAACATATAAATATGTCAATGAGTAATTAATTTGGAATCAGCCCTCCTTTCAATTTTATATTAATAAATAAATCTGGTTTTATGAACAGTACACTTATAAATAAAATTCCTAGTTTTCCATGACAAACCTAACTAACAAAAAGGTAAATATTTATTTGAATTACATTGAAACAAATATATAACAAAATTTTGATTTCATACTTGGAGTAAGAGCCACTGTAAAGTTTTCTAATTTTTTATAGAGTGGAAGTCCTCTCTACTGACCTCACTCCCCACAGGACCAGACTATAGGTTGGGTAAAGAAGAAGTTAGTTCAATTAAAAAAACTTACTATAGTAAGAGCTCTACAAATGATTAGTTATAGTATAATATTTATCTGTTAAAAGATAAAACTGAAATTTACCATATAAACATTTTTTAATTCATTTTATACACTGCTTGGAAACATTTTATACATGTTTCTTCTTACTGCTGTGGAAATGAAAGAATACTGTGAATATCTGGTGACTGGATGTGAGCATTTTCCAAGAAGACTGTCAGTTAAAAAAAGGGTGCTTAAGCACCCCTCTTAAGAGGGTTTCCACTGTACTTCAATACTTTAACAAAGTATGCCAAATAGATATTTTTAAGGTTTTTTAACAAAATACTTTCAATGTGGATTTTCCTCACACTTCCCAAGCTGTGTAAACTTATGTATACTTTACAGGTGTTAGAAAATATCCTCAATGGTATTTGTGAAAGTATTGATTCAAAGCACAGCGGTCTTGAGGAAGCAATTCTTCATATACACATAATTGGATTTGAATGTATTTTGTTAGGAAAAAACACACCCTTTTTTAATATTCTTGAGTTTTTTGTTCCACATCTTCGCAAATTAGAGAATGTCGTAAAGTTGTAAGTATAAATTCATTGTATTATTTAAATTGGTTCTTTAGATTTTAAGTTTTTTTTTTTATATATAAAATTATGCTTTCCCTGACTAATGGAGAATGACCATGTATAAGACAGCTATTCATAACCACTTATATTTGACCTATTGAAATAAACTTAATTTTTATAAACTTAACATTGGTTCATCAAAACTACATTTCATTTTTAAGTACCAAACATAATCTGCACATTAAACAAGTAACTACCAGGCTGATAATTATACATAATTTTGTTATAATATAGTTAAGTAAAGTCCCCAATAATTCAAAATGTTTTTACTGAATAAAAAACTGAAGTTTCAAATGAAAATATGAACAAAAAGTAAAGCAGATTAATATACGAGGGTTGATCAAATATAAACGAGACTGACTTTCTAAAAACTTTTCCGTTGGACATTGAACTCTAAAGGGTGGGGTTTCAGGTAGCCTGGGAGGTTTGGGACGGGCGTAAATGGGCAACATTTCCGTTCGGACCCTTCAGTATAAAACTATACAATGAGTGAGAGTGAAGTGCACGTTTCCGTGGAGCAGAGAATTATTATTAAGTTTTTGGCCAAGGAGGGTCAATCCGACTGAAATCTTTCGTAGATTGACGGCTCAATACGGGACAGGACCCTGTCAAGAGCTCGCGTTTTGCTTGGCACAAGGAATTCGCCGAAGGACGGAAGCAGTAGAAAACCTCAGCCATGATCGTCGCCCGACCACTTCCGTCACGGACGAAAACATTGATGCTGTTCGGAAGCTCCTGGGCGAAGACAGACGATATCGCTGCGATTTATTGCAGATGAACTCCAGTTGAGCTATGGTAGCGTTCAAAAATCGTTACATCAAACCTGGAACTCAGCAAAGTATCTGCAAGGTGGGTTCCACTTAATTTTGACCGGCGTTCACAAAGCGGAATCGTTTGGAGATTTGCCAGCGACTATTGACCCAATTTGAACGAGATGGTGAGGCATTATTAAACCGGATTGTCACCTGTGACGAAACATGGGTTCACCATTACACTCCCGAGTCGAAACAGGCAAGTATGGAGTGGCGGAAGAGGGAGAGAGGGCGCCTCTGAAGGCCAAATCACGATCGTTGGCGGGAAGGTAATGGCCACTGTATTTTTCGACAATCAAGGCGCCTTTCACGTCGATTTCCTCCATCAACGACGCACAATATTATTGCGATGTTTTAGAGGCCGCAAAACAGTCTTTTCGTAGGAAAAGGAAATCTAAACGGCGAGAAACGTCATTCTTCTTCACGATAATGCCCGACCACATTCGGCGAACGCTCACGAGGCTTAAACTCAATCAAATTGGCTGGGAACCAATGGAACATCCCCATACAGTCCAGACTTATCACCTTGCGACTATCACCTGTTTGGGCCACTCAAAGAGGCACTTGGAGGCCAGCGTTTGAAGACGATTCTGTGGTGGAGACCTTCGTGCTCCAATGGCTCAATGAACGCCGAGAACTTTTTACGAAGATGGTATTAAAAACTTCCAATCCGGTGGGAAAAATGTGTTACTCATGCGGGAGACTATGTAGAAAAATAAGTTGTATCAAGAATAATTTGTAAGTAAGCAATAAATTTTTTAAAAAATCAGTCTCGTTTATATTTGATCAACCCTCGTATCATAAAAGAAAAAATAAAGGCAAGTATTGAAAACTTCAGTGGCCTGTATACAGTACATCTGAATTAGTTTACTCTTGTTTACGTCTGTTAACAGAGATTTTATTATATTTTGAAAATGTTTAATAAGCTATTTTCATTAGTTACACTAGTTTATAATTGTGTTAGGTTGACTTATTTTTAAATTGTTTTATATATGTGTTTATTTAAATGAATATTAAGAATGTTTTTCTTATGTAATTGAGTGTGATACCGTTTATAAGCAATGTTTTATTTAAAACTAAGATTATCCTGCAAAAAAATCTAAATGTTGATATATTTTATGTTGAGTAAGTATATGTTTTTTAATACAATAAGTTACAAAATACAATATTGCAGCTTTTAATCCTCTTTGTGCAATTACCATATTTTGTTCATAGTCTACTATGAACCAAAATACAGACTGTTTTAATATTTTAAAACAATAATAAAAAATATAATTTTTTTATTGTTTGTGTGTGTGTGTATATATATATATATATATATATATATATATATATATATATTTCTTCTATATTCTTTGTCAATTTGTTCCTTATTGTATTATTTGTAGCCATTGATATGTCTATATATCATATTTTCTAAAAAAAATCTTAAATTTATATGCCTCTTTCCCCGTATATGTTAATTTAGCCCATTTTTGTTTTTTATCCTCTCTTCTATCACTGTTTTCTTCCTCTCTCTTTCTTTTAATTCTTCGTAACAGATTTTTTATAATTTTTAAATCATAATCGTTGTTCCCTGCTATTTGGAAAATTGTATTAAATTCTTCTGTATATTCTTTCCTTTTTAGTGGTACATTTAATAATCTATTGAACATGTGTCTAAACGCCGCTAGTTTATGTTCTAATGGGTGGTTTGACTTTGAGTTAATTATATTATCTGTGTATGTATCTTTTCTATATATTCCAAATTCAATTGTTTGTGCTTTCCTTTGTATTCTTAAATCTAAAAAATTTAAACTACCTTTCTTCTCTTCTTCTATTGTAAATTTTAAATTTTTGTGTATATGATTAATTTCTTCCAATATGAGCTTCCCTTTATCGCCTTTTGGATCTTTAACTACGACTAGTGAATCATCCACATATCTTACATATTCTACACATTCAAACGTCTTTAATATTTTTGCTATTCTTTTTTCCTCTAAATCTTGGATAAAAATTCACTTAAGATACCTGACAGTGGATTCCCCATACCTAACCCATCTTTTGGATTATATATTTTATTATTAAATTTAAACTGGTTTTGATTTAAAATGACCTTTAATGCATTATTAATTTTGTTGTTTAACGTTTTATTTTGACAATTCTCATTTAATTTTTCTTTTATAATTTTGATGGTTTCTTCAGTCGCTATAGAAGTGTATAAATTCTCAATATCAAACGAAAATATCCTACAGTATTCAGTAATTATTCTTTTCTGCAGTCGGTTTACTACTTCTATTGAATTCTTCACCTTGTATTCATTCTTCAACAAATTCATACCTTTTAATCATTCTTCTATATATTTTGCCAGCTCATAGGCTGGTGCTGTCCTATAATTAATCACTGGCCTAATCGGATGATTTACTTTGTGTATTTTTACTTGGGATCTCATTACAGGCACACTTGGATTCATATTTATATATCTATACTGGTTTTCTTGGATTAAGTGTTTTCAATTTTGGACTACCTTTCTAGTTTCCTTTTGATCAAACATGTTTCTCCGAAATGCGTCAACGAAAGTAGAATTGACGAAGCTAGGGAAGGCAGATCATTATACTGAACACACTGTCAATTACACTTTGTAAGGACTTCAAATTAAAAATATAATATATTTTAGAAATGAAAACTAATTTTAAACATGTTCTTATTGAGCTCTCTTTATCAATAGCATTTTAAAGCAGCAAAAAGTAAAATTCCTGTCAGTGCCGCTATAGAGAGATTCTGCTATACAAAAATAAATTTTTATGCTAAGCTTTTGTTTATTTATTTTAGTATCAAAATATTAGTTTTATTTGATGTTATTCAACATTGTTAGTTTCCTGAAAAAATTTTCCCATCATGTCTGTGGGACTGGTGTATGTTACAATTATTTTCTTTGCATAAATTATTTTATTTCTGTATTGTTATAAATATAAACTAAATATTCTTTAACTTGTTTAAGCGTTAAAATACTATTTTGGTCTGTTTTTAAATGGAATGGTTTTATTTTACAGACAAGATCTTATAAAAATTGATTTCCCTTATTTGATTTTTACACCTTTTGGGGAGTCATACATGAACAGTTTAAACAAAGTGAAAGAAGTGTTAGGTAAGTTGTGTAAAAATTTTTTATGGGTTTATAGTACTTCAAAAAAAAAAAAAAAATATTTCCAGCATTTAGGTCTTCTGCTACTAATTGTACATTTTGGAGAATGCATATTCAAATTTAGTTATTCATATACACACAATCATACTTAATAAATAGAATTTTTGCACTGATTAATTCTTAGGATGAGGTATTATAATGTAGATTTTAAAAAAGAAAGCTGATGTATCTTTACTTTCATTATGATAGTTTTATACCATTTAGCGACAAAAAATATGTTGTTTGATTGAATAAAGCATTGATATAGTCAGCTAGTTTTGTTAGTAACCTATTGACGAGTAAAGCTTCTTGTCCCAAATGACTACGGACATTTTTAAATTTAGAGTATGTTCTGTCATTAGTACACTGTTTTAGTTTTGGTTGTGTTGTAATTCCTTGCACATTATAATTGCCTTCATGAGAACTAAAGTTGAATTATAACATTTTTTTAAATTTATCATAATTTTGTTGCAATCATATTTTAAATAATTATGTAATACACAAAACAAATATTTATGTTATTCAGCAGTGGCAAAATATGTAGTCTTGGAGACCATAAAAGGAGAAAAAATTTTTAAAAGTCAAAAAGTAATAAATTGAAGTTATGTTGAATTAGATACTTTAGAAAGGTACCCCAATAATTATGATTATAACCACTTATATTATTCTAATTTTGATTCACTACAGGACAAACTTCACTGAACACCACTTCAGATAGTAATACGAGTGATGAAGAGCAACTGCCAAGTGATGTAAGTAATGGCAGGGCAACTTGTAGAGTATTATAACTAAATCTGTCTCAGTTTTAATCATTATTCAATTAAAAACTATTCTTGTGGAAATTTCTATTGGAAAAGAATTGATTGGAAGAGCCAATAGTTTGACTGAGACCCAGGACAATGAAATGTGTACCAATCATGACTTTTAGAATGTGTTTTACCAAGTATGTTATTTCTGTGATGAAAAGATTAACAGTATTTTTTTAGGCAGGACAGGACGTTTTGCATTCCCAAAGCATTCAGCCTCGCTGGGCTTTTTGTGCTCCTCTTAACAAATTATACCACAATCAGCTGTTCCCAGACTTTGTTGTCATGTGATCCATTGTCAAGAGTTGAAAATATTTCACAGTCTACGAATTATTTAGCAAATCAAATGAAAAACTTTAGTAAGACTTATGACATTGTTTTTCATAAATAATAGACACAACATCAGGATTGAAGTTTATTATTTTCGATCGCATCACTCTCCATACAAAGTCTATTTCTATGTTTATTCTTCAAAAACACCAATTTGAAAAATATCGTTCCCATAAGTAAATTGTTGTGAATCTTATGTGTTCTCATTAACTCTGTTTTTGATATCTTTGGACTTTCAGTCTTAATTTTGATTCAGAAAGAGATTAAACATGATTATTTAAAATTAAGAGACTGATTCCTGCCAGACAGTTTTGTTGAAAAAAATACTTCCTTACATATATATATATTTTTTTTTTTTTTTTTAATTAATGTGTGTTGAACCTTATAAACTGGAGACGCTTATGCTAGAACTACATTCGTTAAGTGGAAAAAGTTTTAAAATCTGAAATCACTACTTAACTCTTTAATCGGTATATTTACTGTCATGGAAGTATGGTTACGTTTTGGATTTTCTTGTATTTTAGTGTAATTACGTTTGTTATATCTACATTCTACTGTGATATAGGGGTAGTAGAATATAAGAAAAATGAATCAAGTAACAGTTGATTTGACCTTAAGATTGATATTTATTGTAGATTTATTCGGGAAAAACCAAAAGTATACTGTAATTGCTATTAGATTTGTTTTGTGTTTTTGATTTACTTTTGAATAGTAAGTGTATGACATTTCAAATTTTTTAAACTAACTGTGATTTTCATATGGGAGAAAAACCTGATTACCTAATTATGAAAGTCAAGGTGATTTTTTATTTTCTTTTTTTCTGCAGCTTTCAAAAAGGTTTTTAGTGGAAATAGTTAAATGTTTTCCACTATTTATTTTCACTTACTGTAATATTTTGTTTTATAGATAAACATGGAGCTTGACATGCTGAATACAAGCATAAATCGCCTTCAATAAACCATAACCAAACAACAGGGTTTAAGACTGAATTATTTTATTAGTAAAAAAGTGAGCAAATTATTAGTTTTGTTAATTGTTAAATTTATTAGTTATGTTAACAAAGGAAACAAATTCTTTTTATATTTTAACAAAAGCCAATTTATTAATAAATAACCTAAATATGTTATAATTTACAGTAATGTAGGTACATCATAATCTACATGTAATTAAAAGTTGTGTTTCTCATTTAGCACTTAATAGAGCAAAGGTATATTAGACATAACATTTTTTAAGAAATAGAAAATTAATCAGTAGCACATATTATTTAGTAGTTTTCCAGTTCAGCCTTTCTGATTGATTTTACTTCTAATGGTGAATGACATTATATTTTTTTTATAATATTGATCACAAAGTATAGCGTGCACGCGCGGTGCGAGATTGAAAAAGTTTATTTTTCTTATAGACAAAATCAGAACTCAATTAGTACAAAGTAATAGCATACAATTCTGAAGTGTGTTATTGTTTTACCATTTAAGAGTTTTTTATATAAATTTGTAAACAAGATAACATATCTGAAAAACTGCTGTAGAGTTAAATTCCTGTCAGTTCATTGCTTTTGTATAACATGTTAATTATTCTAAATAATATATAACTAATAATGGCAGCATACAGGTGTCTTGCTGATAACAAAATTTAATATCAGATAAACAAACATTTTAATATGCAAACATTTGTATTGCTGCCATCTTGTAAAAGATAAAGATTTTGAAGATAAATGATAGTGATTTTTTGTGATAATGAATGGGCTATTACAAACGTTAACTTTTGTACCATTCCATTGTAGTGTAGAAAAGTACATATTTATTTACAAGATGTTAATTAATAATGTTAGTGTTTGGAACTTTGCCACAAACTTAATATAGCTGTGTACCACAATTATTACTTTAGGTAAAATTATAATATAATTATTAGTAGACAGTGAATTATTGTAATTTGTTATGTTATAATTACAACAAAAAAATTCTGTAACTTGTAGTTATTTCAACTGATTTTGGCCTAACTTACATAAACATAGGTGAGGTTATAGTATTATTAGAAGTTATTTTATGTTAATTTTATTCTTCAGAAAAATTTATTAGGTATACTTCAGTCGCAAAGTATATTACAAAGAAACTAGAGTAAAAAGTTATTTAAGCAGTACAAAATATTACTATGTTCAGTATAATGATCTGCCTTCCCTAGCTTCGTCAATTCAGCTTTCATTTACGCGTTTCGGAGAATCTCCATCTTCAAAAACTATATCTATACTCATCAGAGTATAGCTATACTCTGATGAGTATAGATATAGTTTTTTAAGATGGAGGTTCTCCGAAACGCATCAATGAAAGCAGAATTGACGAAGCTAGGGAAGGCAGATCATTATACTGAACATAGTGACAATAATCCTAGCAGAAAAGAAGAAGAATATAAAAAGACTTACAAAATATGAGTTAATGTGATAGTATTATAATAAAAAACTATATTTTATGTTAATATTTAAAATTAGAAACTTATATTGTTCGACTTTCTAGTCATTAAATAGTTATAACATTTTCTGTGTACGAACCTCTTATTAACCTTATCCTTCTTCAGTAAGAATTATTAACTCCTTAACCGGATATGATGAATATAATCGTCTAACTAAAATGAATCATTATTTGTGTAATTAGTTGTCCATGACTAATTGAATTATTCTCCATTGCTAAGGTGCAAGTATTATAAACTTAACTGTTTATGTTTCAAGCTGAACACTTGTGTATCATGTGTTGTGTGCAGTCTTGTTTGCCAAGCCTCAGTCTGATGCAAAGTCTTTTATCATAGTTAATTCAAGTACTTGGACAAAGAACTGAGCAATTTAAACAATCATATACAATAAGAGGAATGATTTAAATTGCCAAGTCAGTTAGAACGTACATGAAGAAATAACATGTTTTGATATAAATAAATTATTGGTGTGACTGATAAATTGTTATAAGACCCTGCTAGGCAGTGGATCGCACGCACCTAAAATGCTTACAAAAATTCTGAATGCAGTAGTGAGAATCTGCCTCGATTGCCCCCAAAAGTATAATCTTCAGCACAAAGTAGGTGGAATTTAACATCTGATTGCTTTAGTATACCTTGGACATGTTTTCGTGTATACATAGTTTACAGTCTTTTGCAATTCGTAAATTTTTCTTTGAATTTATTTCGGTTTCTAGCACAATTAATCAGTGTGATCACAGTCCTGTAAGGATTAATCCTTTTAGGATTAATCCTTTTAGAGAACAAATCACACCCTCAGGTTGTCTATATGAATAGCTGTTACTATTTAAATTGCAGCTTGCTTTAACTGTTGAACAGTCAGAAGTTTTGTACCATATTCACTAACCTTCAACTAACCCAGAATCAGAAATGCAAGTACAGTGCTTTAAGATTATTTGATTTTTAATGGTTTCATGTACCCACACATTTGTTAGATCAAAATGCAGGGTTCTGTCGTGTTTGAATACAGTGATATATATATGTGTATGTGAGTATATATATCTAAGTATCATGTGAGTTACAAAAAAGAAGTAAAAAAATCTGGCTATGTTCTCAAAATTGTTTCATAAAATTTTGGTCATATAGAAATTCATGACTCCATTCAGTGAAGCAAATTTAAATAAAAGAAATTTATGGTTTGGCAGTGAATAAAAAAGAACTAAATACAAACTCTGAAGTTATCAGTTTATTTTGTTTTTACAATTCACTCTCAACATAGTTTATTTCCATAACTGTTGAACATAATGATTAATTCAAATTAAAAATATAATGTTTTAGTGACAAAAACTAGTTATAAATATGTTTTATTGAGTTCTCTTTATGAGGTACAGGAAACAACACTCAAGTATGGGGTATTTTACCACTCAAACATTATACCCACACAATTTAAAATTTTAACTTTCGGTATATGCATAATATATACATACATATTTTAATAATTAATTATAGGTAATATGTATTCATTATTCTATTGTACTATACTGCCAGAAACATTTTAATAATACAAGATACAATGTGGGTTATGAACTCTCGATAATTATCGATATTCCTGCAAGTAATAGGAAAATTAGTATGAATAGTTTATTTGAGACTCATCATAACTCTTACCATCATCGGTTTCATCTGATTCATCTGACCAAAATATTACAGAGCAAAACCTAGAAAGATTAAATTGTTTTAATACTATTCATTTTCAAGTTAATTTTTTTAATTAGTTTTAAAAAAAACAAAAAGGTTTGTATAAAACAATAACATTTTGATAACACATTCGCTTAGTCTCTATGTAGCAGACAATGCTAGTTTTATGCAATATACTAAATGTACTGCTTATGCACCTTATTATTTATTATATAAAAAAATAATCTATGATAAATATTAATATCTTATAATAGGTATCCAAAAATTAATTTTCCCATTTTGTACATCCAAATACGAGTAACTGAGTGCAATTACTGTAACAAGGAATTTTAGTTTGTGTATAGTAGTGGCATTTACAACTACTTCAGATGCTGTTTATATATTTAGTAGCAAGCCAAGAGCCATTAGTTGTGAAGTTTATAGTGTTATTCGTTTTTTTCTGCAAAATATTAATCGGCCATAAATTATGCCATAATTATGGTAAAGATGTGTTGTCTATCAAATAGTTTGTTGATGGCAGAAAAGGTGTTTACAATTATGATGATGTTTACAATGATGTTTTCTAAAGGCCCATTTCCTTTGCTGCTGAGCTCGAGGCAGTGACACAACACTATTGCTGCCAAATGTGATCAGCCAGTATTTACCTTCACAATGTTATTGTGTTGTGCTTATTGTCTCAAGGCTGTAATCAGCATCGCTTGTATTTTTAGTACACCAAAAGTAAGGTGGCTTGGTGCAGAACATGTTTTCAAGCAAGTTTAGGAGCTGAAGGAAGAAAGTACTGCATGGCTTTTATACTGCTTTTTTCACAGATTTTCTGTGTCATATAATATAAGAGCTGAAAGGAAGAAATCAATTTATAAAATCAAGGGTCATCTTAAAAGGTTTAAAATTTAACTTGTTCTATGTGAAAAACGGCTAGCTAGAACGCTGTTCCATTTCTAGAGGCTAAAAACAATAGTCCCATGGTGGAAGACAAACTAGTTCAGCTATGAGGAAAACATGAGAAGACACCATGATACATTTGAAGACAGATCTTGGCACTGAAATTATTGAACAAGTCTTAAATGTTTTCATTACAATAGTCATTAAATTTGAATTGTGAAACTGAAAACAGAATGCCATCTTGAAACTATTTGAGTTACTGAACAACTCTGAGTTGTTTTTTAACATCCCAAAAGTGAAATTATTATAAATTGCATCAAGATCTTGTGCACAGAAAGTAACTGCCATCATCCTATATCTGTGAACAAGTATTTTCTACCATGAAAAGTATTCACAGACAGATTGACAGATGATCACTTGATTTCATTCTTCCAGAAACACTGTTATAGTTCCATTCATCACACACTCCTTCATGCTCAGCTATTATTTTGTAACAATATGTCTCAAGATTTAATGACAAATTTTTCGTTGGCCTAGGTAGCTTTTTCCTTTGGCTCTCTCTTACAAAAGTTTGCCCATCACTGCAATAGACTCTAAGTGATTTTCATCTGTTTCCAAGGCTCAATAAATTTCTCAGTTCTTTACCAGTGATAAAGTGAAAAAGAAGGTAAGAAAAAATTGCTTTCTAAAACCAAAAAAAAACATACAAGCTATGAAGTCAAATCATTTTTGAGGTACAAAGGTAAAAAAAACATTTTTGTATTTTTTAATAGAGTTTTAAAATTGTTTCTTATTTATTTCTTAGTTCTTTAATTTTAAAAAGGAACCTTATTTTTTTAATACCTTAAGTAATTACCATACTTAATAATAAATTAGTAATAACTAATTTTTAATCTTAAAAATAATGAATATTATAATAACGGTAATAATAAATTGATAGACAAAGTTATCCTACAGGTTTGTATGTATTATATTATTGGCATTTAGAGTTGTGACTGTCGGTTAGTTGCTATGAGGCTTTACTTCTAGTTACTTACAAACACCTGTAATTTTAGTTTTAGTCTGTAGTTTTAAAGTTTTTCTAGAAGTGCATTTAAAATATTTATTGAATGCATTTTGTGTTTATAACTAAAACTTTAAGAGTAGAGTGATTGGACAGTGACAACTGCCAAATATATCACTTCTGACGACACTATCACAAAGATGTGGTAGAAGTCTCTTTGAGAGAAGAAAGTAATCCACTCTCCTGAAATAAAACAAACTCATACCTTTTAAAAAAAAATGTGCAAAACATTGCACATTATTTCCGTTCAGAGGCTAATTATAGAACACACAATTATTTGAGCCTTGATAAATATGACAACAAAACTCCTTGATTAGCTAACAGTTATTTTTATAAACTGTTACTTTATTATGTTAAACAGCAGTTAATATATAAATTACATTATAATTAGGTTTCTAGAAAATAATATAAGCATCTTTGAAAAAATTAACACTTTTTGGCTTTTTATAACCCCCATGCTTACCAATAGATACAATTATACTTGTTCCTTTTTTATTTTAATGATAAATTGAAATAATTGAATTTCTATGCAAATATGACAAGTTACATGATGTTGTCATATACCGGTATCCCAGAAAATTTGAGCCATTGGAAAATAACTTGGTGTTTAATTATTTCGATAATTATTCACTAAATAAAAATATTTATTTTGTTATATTTTAACCTGTAATTAAATAAAAAAATTTAATATAAGGAAGTTGATTAATTATTATTGCCAAAGTGAGAAGAAATAGTACTTTATTAATAACATAATTGGCTATGGCGCAGGACTAAATTTCCCCCAGACATCTTTCTTTTAAATTATTGCTTTAAATTTGACTTTAGGTCAATTTAGAAATAAAAAAATTGTAATTTAATGATTAATTAATTTCAACTATTTAACTTAAGCATTAATTACCAAATGCTCAAAGTCCACCATGTTTTTCTAATTATTATTAATTTTAGTTATAATAAATGTTAATGATACGAAAACCAGATGCTAGCCCAAATGGATGAGGATTTTGCTAAGAACAAGACAAGGAGTTTTTACAAGGTTTTTAGACAGAGACTAACAAAGTATAACCCACCAACCCTACAATTACGGGACAAGAACGGAATTATGGCACATAACAACAAAGATAACTGCAGGATACTAGCCGACTATTTTAAAAATCTCCTCAACTGTGAAACACCAGTTGAAAAAATGACATTTAGTGTCCCCATAAATACTAACCCTGACTCACAGCCGCCAACCGTTGAGGAGCTGGAAACGATCATATCTAGCCTTAAAAACAACAAAGCATCAGGAGAAAATCAGATCACAGCCGAACTTTGGAAGAATGCCAGCAAGGAAGCAATAGAATCCCTACAAAAAGTTTTTCAGGAAATCTGGCTAAAGGAAATGATTCCAGAAGAATGGAAGATGGCCCTTATCCACCCAATCCACAAGAAGGGGGATAAAAAGGACCCCAACAACTACAGGGGCATATCTCTTTTGGATGTTACCTATAAGATATTCTCGAGGGCCTTACTTAATAGAGCAGAACCACAATTAGATTATCAGTTGGGAGAATATCAAGCTGGATTCAGAAAGGGGAGATCTTGTCCGGAGCAAATATTAAATCTCATAGCCTATCAGAAGTCGAGGGCGAAGAAGTATGTCATCGCCTTCATTGACTTCCAAAAGGCGTATGACTCATTAGATCGGGAAGCTCTCCTTGCTATATTAAAAGAACTAGGTCTGGATGGCAAAACAACAAACCTCATCAGGGAAAGCCTCACTAATACATTTTCCAAAGTTAAATTCATGGGGGAATTGTCAGCCCCTTTTGAGATCAAAACTGGTGTACGACAGGGTGACGGACTGTCCCCTCTCCTGTTCAACTGTGTCTTGGAGAAGGTAGTCAGGGAATGGGATAAAACAGCCAGTGGCGGGATCCGACTGGGATCGGTAAACAGGGACATTAAGATCAAGTGTTTGGCTTTTGCAGATGACATGGCTTTACTGGCTGAGACATGGGAGGAAGCCAAGGAGCAGTCCCTCGAACTGCTGAAGCAAGCGGGGAAGGTAGGCCTCAAAATCGCCTTTGGAAAGACCAAAATAATAACAAACATTAAGAATCCTCCAAAATATTTGAAAGTGGGGAACAGAAAATGGAGATTGTCAGGGATTTCAAGTACCTCGGAGAGTGGATCAGCTGGAATGGTCTAGAGAAGAAAGCCATGGAATCTAGACGAAACAAAATGGAAATAGCTTTCCAGCTCACAAAAGACACCTATAACAAAAATCACTCTCCTGGAATGCCAAGATAAGACATTATAATACTGTAGTCAAGCCTGAAGCCCTTTACGCTATGGAAACGTTGTCCATAACGACTTATGGACCAATGGAAAAGTTGGAGATCAAAGAAAGAAAAATTCTACGGAAAATTCTAGGTCCCAAATTCTATAATAATAAACTTGTGCACATTAGTAATGAGACCCTGTATAGGAAAAAGATGTCCCATACAATAAAGAAAAGGAGGATTGACTTCTATGGTCACATCCTACGAATGGACCCGAAAAGGATAACAAAAAGGATCTTCGACTTTTTCCGCAATAAGAAAACCAAACTGAACTGGTTTAAGGAGATAGAGAGGGACCTACGAGAGTTTCAAATTACAGAAGAGATGCTTGCAGATAGATCCGCAAAGAGTATAATCGAAGGTAAAATGAAGAGGTTCCAGGACAGGGTCAAGACCAAAATACCATATAGGATTTCTGAGGCAGAGAGGACGGCAAGATCTGAAAGGATGAAGAAATACTGGGCGGACAGGAAAGCACGACACACTGAACATTGATTGATCAATCGTCCCCCAAAGTGGGTGAAACGTAGAAGAAGAAGAAATGTTAATGATTTTCAATAGGCCTAATTACAGTAATTAACAGATATTCAAATTCAACCAAGATTTAGATTTTATTTTTATTTTTAATTCCAAAAAAATAACTTATTTAGCCAACATTTTACTTAGATTTATATTAAAATTAAATAATAAATTTAAAAAGTATAAACTATGAAAGAATAAAAATTATTATTAATTTAGATATATACGAGGTGTGGCTAGAAAAGAACGACTGAATTTTTAAAACTTTATTTAACATGTTTACAGTGGAAACCTTATCACCTTCAATATATACCCCTCCTTGATTCCAACACTGCTCCATACAAATTTTTTATTGTTGAAAGCAATGCTGCATATCGTCATCTGATATGGTCATCATCATGTCTGTCGCTTTTTACTTCACTGCATCTACAGACTCAAAACGTGTTCTTGATCTTTCAACGTGCTTTTGATCTTAGGAAACAAAAAATGGTCACATGGAGCAAGGTCATGCAAGTAGGGTGGATGTTCCAACACGGGAATTCCATGCTTAGTGCTTTGTGCACCAGTGCATTGTCTTGATGAAATATTCATGAATGATTTTTCCACATGTCAGGTCTTTTTCTTTGCAAATGTTCACAAAGAGTGGTCAAAACCTCTTTTTAGTGAAATGCAGAGTGTTTGTAAATTTGGTTAATAGTTTGACCTACAGCCACCCAATAAATGTAAATGATCCCTCGGATGTCAAAAAACTTTGATGCCATCATGACTTTGAATTTTAACTTGTTCATCCGTGCTTTTTTTGCCTTGGTGAGCTAAGGCTTTTCCAGTGCATGGATTGGTGTTTGGTTTTAGTCATACATGAAAAACTATGATTCATCACATGTTATTACATTCTCTAAAAAGGTAGGTTCAGTTTCAATATTTTTTAGAATATCAGCACAGGTGGTCATTCAAGCTTCCTTTTGATCAGCAGTAAAGTTTTTCGGTACAAACTTTGAGCACACTTTGTTCAAGTTGAAATTGTCTTGTAAAATTTGCCAAACAGTTTATTTTGTCAATATTCATTAACTCACTAACTGCTCTTATACTCAAACAATGATTTGTTCGAATAGTCTTACTGACTTTTTCAATGTTTTTATCAGTTCTTGCTGTTCGTGGCCGACAAAGATGTGGATCGTCTGTAACGTCCTCTCTCCCTTCATTAAATTTGTTTACCCATTCAAAAACTTGAGTTTGTGATGAACACTCGTTACCATACTTTTTGCAACAAATTTAATATTTCTATGGTGGATTTCCCGAGTTTAATGAGAAATTTCACATTAACACGTTGCTCCACACTAAGCATTTTTCCAATGCAGAGTAAATACACAGTACTGTTCAAACGACTGCTGTGAGCGAACTATATATTGTGCAATCATCAAATTGGCGGAGTAGGTAGAGTGAGCATTCAAGGTCAATACCCTATCATTATCAACCGCGCGGAATAAACATCACGTTCAACAAAAATCAGTCCAGTTATTGTCTACACATACATACTTTGTCTTACAAAAAATGTTCAAATAATTTACCATTTTGTTCCTGAAAATAGTCCAATCTATTATAGAACTCTTTACAAAAATTAGAAAGCTGCTGATTTTTTTTACTTTTTAATATTCTACATTATTGATTCCTTAAATTCTTTCCTACCTCTTTTATGCCTTCTTTTGCAAAGTTGTCCACAGATAAAAGTCATGAGGAACCAAATCAGGAGATAAAGCAGGCTAAAGAATTATTCCTGCATTACCAATCTGAATGTATTAAATAATAAGTGGTTCTTTAATTGCTCTAGCGCCATGCACTTGTATCACGAATCATCTTGCAGAAATATCCCTTCATGTACATTTTTTTGGATCCTTCTCAATTTTTTCATCACTTGTTCTTGTAACAACTGTATGTATGATTCTCTCGTGAGATTTTCTATAAATATGGTGCACAAATATTGCTGTTCAAATCTTTTTTTTTTTAATAAAGAAATTTTGTGTTACTACAATTTCATTTGGTTCTGCTTCAACAAGATTCAAATATTTTGTGTATTTGGTTCATTATGCAGAGTAAATATAGATTCATCAGTGAAACTCTAAACCATTATTTCATAGAAATTAAGTTACTGGTCTGGATCACTTAAAAGCAGTTATTGGTGCTTGTGCATTTTATAGGATTTGTAATTACTTTTATGTAAAATCTGGTAAGCTGTATGCCTGTTTCACAATTGATTGTTCTTAAACACAATTTTGGGTTTAGAGCAACAGCATTTAATACATTTTCCATTTTTTCTACATGGTCCAAATACCATTACTTATCATGTTCATCCTGTTTGATTAATACTGAACCTTAGACTAAAAATTGTCAATTATTCTTTTTACATTTGGAAAAACTTGGAATCACTCCACGTTTCATCATTCCCACAAATGTGCTTTAAATTGAATTGAAAAACTTAGTCCAGAAAAGTAGAAGTTAACATTCGTTATTCTTTCATTAAGTTTTTAATTTTCTGTTTTATAATAACAAACAATAACAGTTGTAAAATTTAAAATAAATAAATATACTGAACAAAACACTATAAATGAATTAACAAAACAGAAAAAAATGATAAATTTAGTGTACACCAGCTCAAGGAATTAGGAGTAAAGAACAAACATAACCTCAGCATCTACAATTATTTATTAAGTTTATTATTGTACGAGGTACGTCCAGAAAGTAAGTTCCGTTTCAATTTCTCTACACTGCAGCGCTGTGATCATAGATCCGCACATGCACGGTAGACGCTCTGTATCAAAGGAGAAGAGCGTGCACCATTTTGAGATCGCTGTCAGCCACGTACGCTTTGTTGTGCTTGTTTACAATGTCGGTGTTGATTGAAAATCCCGCTGCTTGTGAAATCAGATCTGTGATTCGTTTTTTGAATGCTAGGAAAGTGAAACCAATTGAAATTTATCGGCAAATTTGTGAAGTTTATGGACAAAATGTGATGAGTGATTCAATGGTGAGAAGATGGGTCCGACAGTTCAATGAAGGACGTAGTGAAGTGCACGATGAAGAACGAAGTGGGCGTCCATCTTTGGTTACAGAAGAACTGGTTCACGCGATTGATGACAAGATCCAGGAAAACCGCAGGTTTACAATTAGTGCTTTCGCTATGGAATTTCCCCAAATCTCACGATCACTAATTCATGAAATTGTTACCGAAAAACTGAAATTTCGTAAACTTTGCTCACGATGTTCTGGGACTGGAAAGACATCTTACTCATTGATTTCTTATCGCATGGTCAAACAATCAAAGCAGATGTTTATTGCGAGACACTTAGGAAATTGCGCCGCGCAATACAGAATAAGCGCCGAGGATTGCTGTCAAAAGGTGTTGTTTTTCTTCACGACAACGCACGACCACACACTGCAAATGGGATGAAAAACCTCCTACAGGGTTTGGACTGGAATGTGTTTGACCATCCTCTGTACAGCCCTGACCTCGCTCTTAGCAACTTTCATCTGTTCTTACATCTCAAGTCTTTCCTTGGCGGTCAAGACTTCAACAATGACGAAGAGCTGAAAGAAAATGTTTCCAACTGGTTGAAGACACAGGCGGCAAACTTCTATGAAGAAGGTATACAAAAACTTGTGCTACGCTATGACAAATGCCTGCAAAATTTCAGCAGTTATGCGGAAAAGTAGTTTAAGAGTTGTAGAATTTTGTGCAATAAATAATTTTTCTGTATCTGTACACAATTTAATTTTATTACCAAACGGAACTTACTTTCTGGACGTACCTCGTATTAAAATAAAAGTAGCTTATTTAGCCTAAGGTACTGCTGATTTTATAGATGAAACCAAATGTCAATCTATGCAATGCAAACATATAGTTATTCTAAATATTACATGTTTAAGCCTTACATGTATAGGTTTATTGGATACATCACACTTTTTAATTTGTAAAAATAAAAATTGTGTTACTTTCATATTTATAAATAGGCCTCAAATAAAATTTAAAGCAATGTTTTAAGAAAGGTTAAGATTTTGGTGGATTCGAACCATAGCCTTATGCATTGTGTGAGTTCTACTCGTTACCCAATTACACATTAGTAGGGTACTATTTCTTTAAAACTTAGACAATAGTAATTAATTTCTTTATTTTAATAATTCATTATTTCATGACAGATTAATACTTGTTTCATGAAACAAATACTTATTGAGAATGTTTGAAATAACACTATTTCTATTCATGGGTAAAGTGACTTAAATAATGAAACACCATGTTATTTCCTTACAGTTAAATTCTCTAGCACACCTGGTATATTATTATTTAATACAGTATGTGACAATCTGGTATTTATTTTAGAATATGAAATCTGCATGTTATGACTGATTAAGCTCAAATCCAATGAGATTGTTACTTCTATGAACTATAAGTATGGTATTCCTAATTCATAACAATCAGATAATTTTACAACAGGAAATATGCTTTGAAGTTATTAGAGATGTTTTTGTGGTTCTAAAACAGAAAATTCAACTTCTTTCATCTGTTTTTCCTTTTTACCTAACGCTCTCCATCTTATTATTTCTCCCATTACTTCTTCCCTGCTTCTCATCTTGGTTAGAATCTCATATCTCATTTTCCTTTGAATGGTGCTTTATTTATTTCAACATAAAACAGTAGAACAAGATGTGTTTTATCATCATCAGCTTTACCTGTTCTACGAAGATATTTACAAGTTTCCATGACAAGTTATGGTAGAACTTTCAGTGTTTGCATGTCACTCAACTACATTCAAAATTAACATCTTGTCCACTGGGTGTTATCTATTTCATTCCTTCTGCCATATCTTCAGTTTTTCCGTCCTTATCCAGTGAAGAAATCTTTCTGATATCGTCTTCGACCTTTCTTGAACAAGCACATGTATAGGTATTATTCCACCATTCTCCAAAAACACTGTGCAATACTCACAGAGAGGATTATATGCTTGTTCTACTCCACCAAGATGTTTGACTCATTTAAATTCCCATTACATTATGTTACAAATAGATTGAAGAAAGCAAAAAGCTTGTTCTATCAAAACTTAAAATTAAATATGTATTAACTTACGCTCCTAAGTTCAACATTCGGTTATCCTTTTTAAAGTAACCCCAGAATGTATACGCTCCAATTCGTTCTGGGTAGAAATGGCGGAATGTATCCACAAATCCAAGTTCAAGGAGTTCATCAAAACCAAATCTTTCTGCATTGGTAATTCCAGAATGTTTTGAACTGTTAGTTGAAAAGTAACATACATCTAAAATCAAGAGAAAAAAATTTCAGAACCCCATAAACCGAATATAAGGAAGTCTAAAAAGAACAAAAATGAATAAAATACTGGAAGAAAAATATTTTTTAACATCAAAATAATAAATTTAAACAATTTTTTGTATATCTCGATTTTGTTGATATGATTAATAAAAGCAAATGTATTTTTTTTTCAAATTTCTACAATTTTGATTGCTTTGGATAATACTTTCAAAATGTATTTTTCACCATTTTCTCTAAAATTGTATGTGAATATTATTGGCTATTATAAATTTACAAAGGAGAAAATGTAACATAATTGTGCTACACAAAATCAGTTTTTCATAACTGATGAAAAACGAATTTTCATATCTAACAACTTTGAAGAACATTATATGAACAAATATTTCAATCAAATATTGCCAACAAAATGTGGCAAAAAAAATTAATTTTGGTGATAGGAAATACTAGATTATTTAACAGGAAAATCACTACACTATATTCAAAATGGTGTAGTATTATGAAGCATTTTTTTTTAATCTTACACTTCTATGAAATTCTGACCTAATATTTAAATTTGTTTTTGCAATGCAAAAATAAGCGCTGTGTTTTATCAGGTTCATTTTCATATTTTTTTAACAGCTGAAAAAGACACTGACTACTCCTTATGGCGTGCTACCAAGGGAATCAAGAGACCTGTTGTGCAGATACCACCAGTTAAAAGAAACGAAGAGACCTGGGCTCGAAGCGCATATGAAAAGGCTGAGCTATTTGCAGATCATCTGGAACAAATATTCCGTCCTCTCCCCAGGCAAAAGGCAGATGAACATCTACCAAAAGTAAACAAAATAGATAAACTAGACATTAGACCAGTAACGCTACAAAACTAATAAACGAAATCAGTCAGAATTTACATCCTAAAAAAGCTCCAGGATATGATCTAATTACAGGGCAAATAATCAAAGAACTTCCAGAGAAAGCCTTGAGGAGACTGCTGTCCATTATCAATGCAGCATTCAGGTTACAGTATGTTCCGAATCAATGGAAAGTAGCAGAAGTAATTATGTTACCTAAGCCGGGTAAACCACTACATGAGGTAACCTCATATCGACCAATTTCATTATTGCCAATACTATCTAAGCTCTTTGAGAAACTCCTTTTAAAAAGACTGAAGGTTATTATAGAAGATAGGGAGCTCATACCTGCACATCAGTTCGGTTTTCGGGCAAAACATTCTACAATTGAACAAGTTCATAGAGTGGTGGATATAATAGAAGAAGCTATGGAGAGGAAGCAAATCTGCTCAGGTATATTTCTTGACGTGGCGCAGGCGTTTGATGGAGTCTGGCACTGTGGGCTGGAACATAAACTACAACGGGACTTACCAGAGCAATTCTTCAGAATTTTAAAGTCATACCTTTGTGAGAGACATTTTCGGGTTAGATATGAACTCGAATACTCACAAATTAAAACAATTAATGCAGGAGTATCTCAGGGAAGTGTACTGGCCCTGTACTGTACCTTCTGTACACTAGAGATATACCAGTTACTGGGAACTCCACAGTAGCAACGTTTGCAGATGACACAGCAATTTTAACAGTTGGGGACAATATTTTAGAAGTCACAGAGAAATTACAGAATGCCACCAACGCAGTAAGTCAATGGACAAAAAAATGGAGAGTAAAGCTTAATGAAGCAAAAACTGTACACATTAATTTTACTGAATAGAAAATATGAACCATTACCAATAATATTAAACGAAAGGAGTATAACATATGCAAACAGTGCTAAATATCTAGGAATGACACTCGATGCAAAGCTCCGATGGAAGGTGCATGTAAAAAAGAAAAAAGAGGAGCTACAGCTCAAATTCAATAAAATATTTTGGCTTATTGGAAGAAATTCAGAACTTTCGATAGCCAACAAGATACTGCTATACAAGCAAGTTCTAAGACCAATATGGACCTATGGTGCACCACTCTGGGGATGTACAAGAAAAAGCAATAGTAAAATTATTCAAGTTTTTCAAAATAAAGTATTGAGAACGATTGTCAACGCCCCTTGGTATGTGAGAAATGAAAACATACATAAGGACCTAGGTGTTGAATCTGTTCAGGAAGTCATTAAAAAGCTCTCGGTTAAGCATTATTGCAGGTTAGAACAGCATAATAATACAGAGATTGTCCAACTACTATGCCGCAGTGACAACATCACAAGAAGGCTGAAGAGGACCAAGCCAATTGACCTTTCCAGGCCGTAAACACATTGGGACCAGCCGTCGGACTGCACCCCAGCACACAGTGAACACAATGATAAAGAAAAATTACTAGATGGGGCACGCCTCGGTTGTAATTAATTATAAAAAAAAAAATTCATATTTTTAATCATTTTGAAATTTAAAAATACTTATTGAGATTTTAACGCTTAATAATTCAATATGATGAAATTAGATTATCGAGACTGTGTAAGATAATAAAGTTGCTTTTAAGATATTGAATTGCCATCATTTTGAAACCTGTGAATGGATTTTGTTCTGCAACAAAATTGTGTAAGTTCATAACAAATTCAATTTTGATGTTAAAATTTGGTCAAAATTGTGAACTATAATGAGTTCAAGCGATCCAAATCAGTATTAATTTCATGGTTCTTTGACTATATTCTCCAAAAATAGCTTATTTATAAAATTCACTAATGAAAGAAAATAAATTACAATAGTAAATTAAAAGATCCATGTGTAACTTCTCTTAGTGGAAGCTCCTAGATACTTTTCACAGGGATGAAAAAGTTAAAACTTGTTTTATTATCATCAGCAAGCTTTGAATTTTGATTTGCTTATTTTAAACTTTTTTTGTTGGATTGAGGTTCTATAATGCATCAATTGGCTTTCTGCTTCATAATCATAGGTAAAAACCATGACTCAACACAAGTAATCACTTGTCTAACAATTCTGAATACTGTAATTATAAATGTTGTTTAAAAGGTCACCACAAATGTTCATTTTCAATTGATTTTGCTAATGCAAAAGAGTGAGAAGTCTGCACCATTTTTCCACACACTTTCTGAATGTTTAATGAATGATTCATGCAAAATATGATGGACACTTTCTTTGTTAATTTCTGTGATTTCAGCAAAATCTCAGACACACAGATGACAACTTTTGCGGACCAGTTTATCAACTTTCTGGATGTTGTCCATTTTTTATATAGAGGATCATATAAAGGGAGGATGATACAGGGCACTGATCATCTTCAGTCATTTCACGCCCCTGCTTAAACCTTTTAAATGACTAAAACATTTGTATGCATGATAAACAGTTCCATACACTTCAACATGGCATGAGCTTTAGCAACATTCTGTAGCAGTTTTTCCCAGTTTGATAAGAAAATTGAAGTTAACTCATTGCTCTGTCTGAACTCTTTGAATAATTTTTTCAATGACACTGCACAAGGACTTGAACGGACGATTACTACACCGAGACTGAGTGATATTCATTAAGATCAGGTTGAGGGAAACATCAATAGACACAGATACGTTCAATCTGCAGCAGAGTGCTCGCTGTTTACGGTAGCAGCACCAGTCTGGTTATTTAATTGCCACTCGCAATTCAGTTATTAAATATTATTTACTTTACTCTTATGTTTACAGTTGACTTGACTGTGTTTTTAAGAGAATAAGTTTGAGCTACACTAGAAATTAGTGGCAGCCATATATTATGAATGCCCCTGGCTCTGAATGCTTGTACCAAGAAGTGTGCGTTTCAGTGGATTCAAATCTGCTGTGTACAATGAATCACAATCTAACCTGTTCTACAAAAATCTTACCTATTTCCTTGTGCGAAACATTTAAATCTCCAGCAATTATGACAGGCTTTTTCTTATCTAATTTCCTCACATAGTCACGGAAACTTTTATCCCACTTTACTCTTGTTGCCACGCTTTTCAAATCAAATCCAGACATAGGCGGTGTAACTGCAAAGTCACAAAAACACCGTGAGTATCAAATAAATGATGCACAAATATTGCACTTTCTACTTGTTTTTATTTATCACAATTAACAATTTTTTTAAACTATCAGCAAAAACCTGAAAATCAATTTTTCTGAGTTGAAGCACAGAAAATATGATTTTCTAACGTTTCCAGCAGCATATTTTATTTCAAGATTTCATATGGAATATTTAATATTTTAAGTTTATTAAAAAAAGTTATTTTTGTTTCTATTTAGAATTTCAGAGATTTAATTTACTTACTTAGTTCTTTATGCATTAAATACAAAAATATTTAACATGTTTTTTTCATTTTTTGTTTTGTACTAATGTCATTGTAACACAGTAATTATTAACAACATTTAAGATTTTATAACTAAAAATATAAATAGCAGAATTTACAAAGTTTAGTGACAGTGTTTTACTAGTCTGACTTAGTGTTCTTAGTTTAATAGTACTGGTTTTATTAGTACTTTTGTATTTTAAAGTGGAAGAATGATATTTTTTTGCAAGTATACAATATTGTCATAGTTATTTTACCTATAAATTTTGTTAGTTTTTTGCACCTAGGAAATTTTTTATAAATTTGGAAAATTCTGTAACACATTCAGGGAATTCTATTAATACTAAGTTGACAACACTGATATAGGCTTCAATCACTTACATGCATTGACCACATAGTAATTTTCATATTCAGCTGTTATTAGTCTGCCTTTAAAGTCCAATTCTACGTTTTCTCCTGTTTCTCCTATACCGAAGGTTACTTCTAAAGGTTTCACTTTCGTAAATATGGCTACTCCTGAATGCTTTTGACCCACTCCTACAACAATGCTAAGATTTATTTAATTTGTTTTTATTACCAGCATAAAAAATGTATACTGTTTTCAATGTTTAATTAACAATATTATAAAATCTTAATAACACAATGGGCAGCTGCACCAAAACATTAGCAAATGTTGCCACCAACAGCACACCCACTCGTATTTAGGAAATTATAGCCATTAAGCTGAACAAGATCAGTTTTTGCGAATAGAAGGATGAACTTAAAATTTTCACTTTCTTTGAAGCCTCATCTAGTAGTACATTAAGCCTAAAACATTAAGAACTGCCTGGGTACAACAGTAACATTAAATATTGCAATTGTTGAATAAACTGGCAAAATAATAGCACTTTTAAGTTGAATAATAATTTAATAGAGGTAGAGTTGAGTGAATGAATACAGAACAAAAAATATGGCTCTTAACCAACTATATGAAAAAATCTGGTTGCAGTTGTGTTTCGTTGGAGGACAATTTAGCCTTAAGTGCTTCACATTCTTGTCATGCACATTACATTAAAATGGTTCCAATAGTTGCATACATAAATACCTTATTTACCTTCATGCCAATATACATCGTATCCAGTGATATTCATTTCTGGTGGCATTTTGGTCAATGAACACCTTACTGACTGAAGACACAGGATATCTGGATCATCTGTAAGTATGTACTCATGTCCTCCTTTCTAAAAATATTTAAATTATGATAAACTATATTTATTATTTCATACAGAAAAACATGAGCAAACAGATGACTTGATGAAAGCAAATTACCAAAAACTTAACATTTAAATGAATATTTTAATATGTAAATGATTTTGTATTTTACAATAAAAATATAAAATTAGACCCTAAATGTTGTAAAATTTGTAACTTTTTTCATTGTATACTTTCTTGAAAATTTAATTTCGTATTGTAACCATCAGTGTTAAAATCTGCATAAATTAGTATTTTTGAAGTAATTTTATGCATATTTTTATGTAATTTTCAATGCATATTTAAACTCTCAATACAACAGTAATATTTTGAAACAGCCTGTTTGTGGTATTGACTTATAGCTGACCTGTGAATAGACAGATGGGTAACTTCTACAAGATACAGTCTAACAGTAATAGAACCAAATATATTCTCATATTTTTGTTACATTTTGTTATTAAAACTGTAAACCATTGTAACTCAGCAGAGAAAAATACTAAAAACATTTCAAAATCTGTTTATTATATATCTTGGTCTGTTACACACTTTGTTTTGCTATGTTATATTCCTTGCAATGTATTTTCTTTACATATTTAATATTATGAATGCACCTACCTTGCACCATGCTCGAATTCCAAATACATTCCAAGAAGTAAGTTTAACATTACACTTTACTTTACTTGTAGTTGTGCTGGCTCGCGTAGGATACTTTGTAGGTCTAACAAGCTACAAAGAAAGAAATTGCAATTTTTTGTAATTATTTTTCATAACCTGATATTTGAGGTATACTACTGGTAATAAAAGATTTGCTACTGATGATATGAGATCCACTACTGGTAATGACAATGTAAATATTGTTCTATTATGTATGACATTATATCCTCTACTAATAATTTGCACTCATTACTGACAATAACAATATAATACCTCTTATTGATGATATAATATCCTCTACTAATAATTTAACACCCCTTACTGACAATAACAATCAGGTATTTGTTGCTTTGTTATAATATTATCTGCTAATAATTTGATATCTATTACTGACAATAATAATGTGGTATCAGTTACTGTGATATAATTTCTTCTACTATAATTTCATATCTATTACTGACAATAATAATGTGGTATATGTTACTATGATATAATAGCCTCTATTAATAATTACATGGCCATTTCTGACAGTAACAATATGGTATTTGTTACTGATGATGTAATATCCTCTATTAATACTTTTATATCCACTACTGAATATTAGATTAGCTACTCATAATGAAGATCCTCTACTGACAATGATGATATGATATTAGCTACTGATGATTGAGATTCTATACTGACAATATGAGATTGACTACTAATGATATGAGATCCACTACTGAGGACATGATATCAGTATTGATGATATACAGTTACAGAAATAAGATTCACTAGTGATACATAATATTAGATCTGCTACTAATAATGACAATGTTTTATTTATTGTTGATGATATGATATCATCTACTGATAATATTATTTCTGCTACTTATGACATTATCTGCTATTGGTAATGATCATATCTACCATTATGATATGAAATTAGTAACTGTTAATATAAGATACACTACTGACAATGATAATGTGATTTCTGCTACTGATTATATAAGATCTTTTATGATTATATGAGAACCACTATCAAAAGTAATGTGATCCACAACTTACAATGGCAATAAGTTATCTACTAATTAGAATATTTTTTTACATTTTTTTCCATTAACGTCCATTAATTTATGCCAGTTAGACAAATTATAACAAGGGATCAGAATGGTTAAAACAAGGACAAGGATAAAACAACATGAGCTCTGCAACTGTGGCTTAAACCAAGAACCTTAAGGTGCACAGTTTAGAGATGCAGTAGACTGACCGGTGCTTTAGCCACATGGATCACCAGGCCCGTAATTATAATACAAGATTAACTACTAATGATATTATGTCTGTTACTAGTAATATTCACCACTAATGATATGAGCTTAGCTATTGACAATATGAGATCCACTACTGAAAATCATTATATCATATCTGTTTCTGAAAATATTGCATGTGTTCCTGATAATATTCGCCACAGGTAATATGAGATAAGTTTCTGATAATATGAGCTAACTACTGACAATGATAATGAATTACCTATTACTGATGATAAATCTCTTACTAGTAATATGGGATCTGCCACTTTTAATGTGAGTTTAGCTACTGACAAAACGAGCTACACTAATGTCAATGACAGCTCTGTGAAGAGTCTGTACATTGGTCTTGTATATCACACATGTTCTTAAGGGATGGTTAAGATGGGAGACATGTGCAGATTAAAGGGCAGATAAATGTAGTGCAGGGTAGAAACAGCTTGGAAACGATTTCCTGTACAAGAAACTGTATCAATATGGCTGAAGCATTGGATGCACTTTTAGTCCAAGACAAGCTAGAACAACATACGTTGAAAACTGCATTGCAAAGCCTTAGCCTTAGTATGCAGACTCTGGATAACAGGCGACCTCCAGTTTTATTTAGCTTTACCTTTACATGCAGGACTATGAATAGGTGGACATCATACTTCTCAAGCTATTTACGGGACCTAATGGTAAGTACCGCTGAAATAAAAAAAACCTAGGGGATATGTAGATGTAACCACGGTATATAGATACACGGTAGGGGCCACGGTGGGTGTGCGCAGTAGACTACCGCGCGTGTGACGTCACTGAATCTTCACTGCTACATTCTGTAATTTCCCGTTTAACAATGCGGTGTTCTGTAAATGTAGTTGGAGATTTGGTGTGTTTATGTGAGTGTTTGTTTTAAGTAAAAGGTCTTTTTTGTGTAAATAAAAGGTGATAATTGTGTTTTGTGGTCGAGGTTTAATAAGTGTAAGAAAAGATTTAATTAGCCTATGTTTTGAATCCTAAAAAATACATAATTTGTTTTGTTTGCTGTTGTATAATTGTGTATGCATAACAATGCCTAATTGCGCTATTGCCAATTGCTATAATAGTGATAAGAATTGAAAAGGGAAAGGAATTACATTTCACAAAATTCCAAAAGACGAAGGCCTAAAAAAAGCGTGGGTTCATGCGCGTAAACGAGCAGATCATTTTAATTTTGATAATGTCTGTTCACTTCATTTTAATGACGATGATTTCGAAAGGGATTTTAAATCCGAATTACTAAATACGTAACCTAAAAAACAGCTGAAATCCGGTGTCATTCCACGTTTTAACATTCCCACCATTGAAAATATATGTATCAATTCTGAACGAGCTGCTAGGATTAAAAAACGTGAAAACCAAGAAACATTAAAAAAACTTATTGACGAGTCCGATGGAAATCTACCAGGTAAATCACCTGTAAATGGAAATGACGTTGGTGCAATTGTAATGTGTAATTCTGTAAATGAAACCCACCCTTCCGTAGTCAGTAATTTTAATACAAATATCGTTGTAAATAATGCCTCTGTAGAGGAAATGAAATGTTTAAGAAATGAAAATTTACTTTTGAAGGAACAAATTCAACTTGCATTACAAGAACTGGCCTTGGTTAAAAATAAAAATGTGGCTTTACAAAGTAATGTTACTAAGTTTAAGAATATTTTTTCTGATAATATGTGTTGAAACATAAGTTCTAAGAAATAAGTATGTTTTATTTTACTGTTTGCATAATAGGCATATGCCTATTTGCTATTTAATTTGTTGTTAATTTTTTATTTGAGATGTGCGTTTTCACAGTCAACCACATAATTATCACGGAAAATCTGCAGATATGTAATTCATAGTGTGATGTGCTTTTAACTTTCAAACAAAAAATAACCTGGAATTTTTCACGCTATGGACCTATAATTTACTTTACTTTAATATTATGTAATATTGTATAAAATAAAAAGTTTCCGTTTTGACAATGAGCGAATTCAGTAAGTAAAGTAATTAACAGCGCTATTAATGTTAGATATAAGGAATTATTATTGTAATTACTATAATACAGTTACTAACACTAACATTACAAACTGTTTTCTACTGAATACTACGTCTAAGCTAGATTCGATCAGGGATTCGATGACGTACTTCAGCCGGCAAGTGGTGGGGGGACATGCGCGTGGCCCCTACCGTGTATCTATATACCGTGGATGTAACCTGGAGTAGAGAACTTGGAAAAGGAGGAAACTGGGGGTTGCACTTAATCCTGATGAATCTCTCAGTGATGGAGGAAATCTATCTGGAATCAATCCATTTGTTGATCAGTACCTAAATTCGAAGACATTGATTGGTTAAGGTTAGTTTGGGAGGAGACTAGGTTTACACTCAGTCCAACAGCAATAGATTATAGCAGACTGTGGGGATGCTGGGTAGACCCACCCAATCTATGATAGAAAAAGGAACTAACTTTTGGGGAACTTGTATAAGTGAACCTGGAAATTGAAAACTGAGATTGCACTCAATTGTGAGTAATCCACCAGCAGTGAATTGCAGCAGATTGTGGGAATGTTGAGTGAACCTACCCAACCTGCAAGGAAAAAATGAGAGATGAGATCAAACATATTAAAATCAGTAAAACCGCCTTGAAGAGTGGGCAGGATATAGGTTTTTAGTGAAACCTGGAAGCAGGAAACCTATCAGTAATCAATCCACAGGTTGACCTCAAACCAAAGAGATTGAGATTCGGTGAGACTATCTCTGAGCCTGAAACTCTACTCCATGACTAAAGGGCTGTCATCTACATGGAGGGCATAAAGTTGGAGGTGGTGTTGGCTAGGGCTTGTGCTTGGCTAGGGCAGATGGTGAAGGTGATGATCTCAACCTCAAAATCCCTGAGCGAGTTTTTACCAGGTAAAAATCCTGTGCTAAGTGCAGTTCAGGACACTATGGGACTCAATATAGGGCACTAGGGTGCAAATGAATAGGATAGGACCATGTGTAAATTATGCAAGAAGTAGGAAACTGTAGACCACATAATCTATGATTATTAGGTTCTTGCCAACAGAAGGCAAAGAGTGTTTGCCTTCCAGGAACTTAAGAACGGCCAGCAGAATATGTTAGTTAATAGACTGCTGGAACTCACTGAGGGCACCAGTTTTCTGAACTAGTAACCAAGAAGCTTAATTGCATAATAGGCCTTATGATCAAAACGCCTGAGTTTTATAATCCCTTCACCTCTAATATTTAATCCAATCTAATCTACTGATGATGACAATGTGATGATGTCTACTACTAATGATATTATTTCCATTACTGGTATTATGGTACCATAATTAGTTATGTTAGTGAGAATATTATGAACTTCAAGAAAATTTGCTAAAGTATCTGCATATAAAACTAGAGTCCTATTTCTTTGTGAATACTGAATTTCATTTTAATTAAAATAAATATTTTAAAATAGCTTTTTTAATATACAAAAGTAAACCTTCTTACTGGTAGAGAATCTTCATCATAATAGCTGTCCTCAAATGCACTTGTCACACTACTGAAGATATTAACAGAAGTAAAAATCCAGCAAAAAGTAAATAATTTCATATTGAAAATGTATTGTCAAAATCAAAACAATTGATCACTTAGTTGTATATTTTACTTGAATCAGCTAATATCTAAAAATATGAATAGAAAACGTACATGTAATATTATAGTAGGTTAATAGACTTAATATCCTAAAAATATTTGTATAATGTTACTTTTCGTTTAGGCTAGTGTAGATAACAATATAATCTGTGAATATTGATTTGTTTTAGATCGTTTGATGACTAACTTTGAAAACATTAAAGATAAGTGTAATTAATTTGTGATAATCAGTAACTTAATTTTTAGTTTTCAAAAACTACAATTCTGTTAAACAATTTTTAGGACATCCAAATTTAAAGAGAAAAAATGATGATATAGTATTTTAATGTGAAAGAAACTTTTTTAAATGTTAGTATAATTTTAAAACTACAAATGATATTTCAGCTAGAAATGTTATTAGTGTACCGTCACTAGCAAATGAGCTATTGGAATGGTCATCCATACCTGGTAACAGATGATTCTGATTTCTAGAACATTTTTTAAGTCATTAAAAATTGTATTTATGTATGTGCATGCTAACATTAGCAAATTTGATCCGATTTAATTCAAAATTATCAAAAAATATATTTTAATAATAGGAAGGACATTTTATTGTCCAGCAAAATTTGTTAAACTGTTTCAAAATGGTAGTTATTTCAAATTTTTAAAAATGCATACCAGTTATTTTTTTTTTTGTTGTATAATTTAATTTCACTTTTAAAAAAATCTAACAATGCAGCATTAAAAACTGCATTAACGGGCATTTTGCATTTTCAAAATTTGTTGAAATTAAGAAATGTAATTTGATAATGGTCAGCAGTTTTTAAAGCTTTTTATTATGGTAAAAGCAGAGTTTCAAAAATAGGATAAAACAAAAAAAATATTTTTTGAAAATTTGTTTCTATCACGTAGGTGAAACAGCTGTGTGCAATAATTTTTTTATTTTAAGGGTAATTTGAAAGTTTAATGTGCTTATTTATGTCAATTTGATTCAAACAAATCACAATTAATTTTGATAATAGCTTCAACAAATTCATTTTTATTAAAATAATTTAACCATTTCAAAGTGGAGGCTTTCATCATAACTTTCTGAAAATCTAATTGCATTATTGTAAGCAGTGTTGAAATCTGCAATGTAAAATGTAATCTTTCACATTGCATTGAAAATATGAAAGTAAATCTGATTGTGGAAGGGTCATTTTAATATTTTTAATGTAAATTAAAAATTGTAAATGCAGATATTTTTCTGACTGTGATGGTGAAAGAAGATTTTCGAAAAACAGTTTACATAAAGTAAGTAATGTATAAAAGTAGTAGTAATAAAGTACTTGATGGCAAAAGTAGTAGTAATAATAATAATAATAAACTAAATAATTATAGTAACAAAAAGACAAAAATGTATGTGTTATAAAAGCTTTATTGAAAGCTTTATTTAGCAACTTAAATCGAATTTTTGTAAATAATCTCATTAACAAATTTGGTGTAAATTTCTATAGAATACACAGTACATTAATTGTTCTGATTATGAGAAAGGTTATCAAAATTTATTGGACATTACGTTTTGGGAAATTAATATGAACCTTCTTTCTTGTATTTAAGAGTTAAGAACGTTTCATGTACTTGTACATGTGAGATTGCTCTTTCACTTCTATACCTTCTACACCGGCTCTTCTTACTTGATTCAGAAATATCAGATATCATATATTAATATCATTTTGCTTGGTTCAGAGGCATAGAATGCACATGTTACATCCAGCTAAGTAAACAAACTGGGCACTTTAAACATCAACTCAACCTAGTACCAATTGTCAGGCATAGATGATGCACAATTACTGGGGAATTTTTCTTCCACAGGTGGAACTTTCTGGAAGCAGTCCTATTGCACATAGAAGAGGTAAAACACCATTTTTACCTACCAGTCGATCATTTTAAAGAGAGTAATCACTCCAACTACATGCTTGATCATGTAAAAATGTATTAAAATCACAGTAGTAAACTACTATAAAATTGCAGTGTAACTTCAAAGGTACTAGTTGTCATTCAAAATTAAAATGTTTTTTGTTCTTGAAATAAAAATGTTAGCTTAAAACAATTGATTAAAACACCGTGGTCATTCTTTTGCATATAGCTAAGCCAGATACGGATTTCTGTAGATACTTTATTCTATATTTAACAATACTGGACTAGAAACTGGATATCCATTCATAAAAACTTTAATATTTGCCTGTTTTCTTGAAATATACACATTGTACAAAATTTTTGCTAATCTTAATTAAATTCATATCTACTGATGTAAAATATGAATTTAATTCATATTTAGGCTTGAGTAAGCCTAATCTTATTAAATATATTAAACTCCATTTGTGCATACAATAAAACTGCAAAAAAAGCATTCAAAGTTTTATCCTTATCAAATATTAACTGTAACAATTGACTTTTGAACAGAATAGCTCAGCCTAACTTTAATAGGACTTTCAATAGTGGCCTAGCATAATTATAAAGTGAGCAAATACTCTGAAGGTTACATTTACAGTTAATAGTCATTTCTCTCTTTTTTAATTTTAGAACTGGCCCAAGAGCACCAACTAAGAAAATCTTACCATTTCAATAGCAAAACTCACAGACTCTATGACACCTAAGTAGAATCTGCTAAATTGACTAGCATTAAAAAAAACTCTAGTTGGCTAAATACCAGGCAACAAGTGATTTCCTGTGTCGAAAATTTGCTGTGAAGAAATAATCGATTCTTTCTAGTCTTTCATAGGATTTTACATGTGGCTTTCAGCTTTCTCCTCTTAGAACAAATGTAGCTGTGTTGGATTCATTATTGAAAACAGTTTCTTGGATGTGTTGAATGTTTATAGTGGTTAAACTTTAAAATAATGTTAACCCAGTTTTTTGTTTATTACCAATTTGCTATTCCACTGAGCGCAAGTAACTTGACAGGCCATTTAGCTCACACATATCCTATGATACATGCTATCCAGGTGGCACCTATACTGCTGTTTGGATGTGATCAATGTTTACCCCCTAATTAATTTGAAAAAAGTAAAATAAACAGGAAAAACAAAAAATTTGGACACAGATTTTTAACACAAAATTTGAATATGGAAATTCAGATACAAGAATTTTGCTTCTCTTATATAAAACAGAAATTGTAGTATTGAACCTGAAACAGAAACAAGAATAGAAATTAGGCTTGAACAATAATGTAAACAATTTCTAAAACAGGTTTGGTAATAAATAATTGTTTAAATAATTAAAAAATTAAGAGAAACAACTAAAATGTATGTTCATTAGGTGTGACTATAGAAGTTTTTACTTCAAAAATTTTAAAAATACATTAAAAAATTTAAAACAAACCAAAGTAACTAAAATAATTAATTATAAAACCGCTAGAATTTTTCAGTAATTGGAATTATCTTATGAGGGATTTTAGGAGGGCAGGAGAATACCATCACAAAGCAGTCCAAGGATTGAAAGGAAAAACAGTATGACTGATTTTCCAGTAAACAGCTACAACTCATCCCTTAAGAAAGTATTCCAGGATCAAGGATGAAATCTGTTGATGAAACTGGTCAAGAGGTACTTGTATTGGGGGGGGGGGAAGGATGTAGGTTATTTAAGGTACTGGTTTATAGATATTTCAAATTTCTAAATTCAATAAACATTTTCTTGAATCAAATATAATTTAATTTTAATTTTGGAAGTAAAATGCTAGTTTAAATTAGTTAAATGATTTTAAATAAAATTTATTCATACATAAGAATCTCTAATTTGAGGTAAAATTAAATTATTTTTGGTAGTTAATTAAATAAGAATAAACTGATAGAAGTATTGATTGGTTGGTCTGATCCTTTAAAACAGGTGTTTTGTGTGTGTGTGTGTGTGTGTTTATAAATAAGACAAATATTTAAATAACTAGTTATTTAAAAAATAAGTAAAATAAATAGCAGGCAAAGATCCCTAACCATAGGCTAAAAGAAGATGAACGAATAAGATCCTGAAGGACAACCAACTACTCTCAGAACAAAACTGCCAAGACAGTGATCACAAGTTTGTCCTAATAAGTTTTGTAATTTAAATTTTGCTAGCTTGGTCATGTGTTGTTTAATTTACATTTAATGGTCACTCAGTTAGACATTGTAGGAGTAGAGCACGGGTGGCGTTTAATCGATGAGCATGTCAGTTGCCTTTCCAGGATCACACCCAGATATTTTACTGTTTCATCTATGACGTTAACGATCAAAAAATGAACACACCATGAAAACTTCATAAGTGTGAAGAAATTCTTCACAAGATTAAATCTTAGTTTTAGTCTATTTCAATTTATTGGATCTATTTAAAATTTATTTAGCCTGAGAAAGTACATGCAATGGTTTTTTTACATATTATCAGCAACTTATTTCCCATCAGACTTTAGAGTTTGTAATTCTAGTACTGTATGTTAATTATTAATGATATGACTGTGACACTTATAGGAATTCTATATGTTAAGCTTCCAGTACACGTCAATAAGATAATCGCAGCTAGCACATGTCTCACTGATGTTGCCATAATAAACAGCATTAAAATCTGCATATAATCAGTATTTTAAACTTTCAAATAAGAAAATTAATCCTGATGGCTGTCAAATTTTATTTTTTTAATTTTAACAAATTTTAAAAATTTTAATGGCTAATTGATGCAGTTTTTTTAATGCTTGTGCCATTATGGTTGTGCCATCATATTTTTAAAATTATTAAAAAAAGATTTTTTTAAATATTAAAATTACACAAAAGAGTTATAAATTTTTAAAGATGTGAAATGACTGTTATTTTGAAACAAATTTTTCTAGTTTATTAATCTGTCCAAGCAATTGCAAAATCGATTTTCGCTAAGTTTGAATCAAATCAGACTAAAATTGCAAACATGTATATGCTAACAAATTTATACATACTATGGGTACCCCAGCATCGTTCTGACCTAAAGCATAAAAAATATTTTAAGGGATGAAGAGGTTTGGAGGTCAGGGCTGTCTTTAGGGGAACAATACATTGAATATAAATGTCTTTTGTAAAGAACAATACCATTGAATATAAATGTACTAGAAGTACAGCCACGATTATAAAAATCATGCTCGATACTTAGGCTAATGGCTGCTGCAAGCAGCAAGGACAGAGTGCAGACGTTTGAGAAAGTAGAAAAAATTATCTATTTAACTGTAGTTGAACACTTTGCCACAACGTGCCACTACAGTGAGCGCTCACAATCTCTCATAAGGGTTATCATTCTAGTACGATAACAGAATGATTGTTCAATGGGTTCAATGAAAATACTGCTAAAGATCATGAACAAATATATCTCTTATCGTTTTCATGATAACACTGAATTTTAAAAAATTAGCTCTTTTTGAGGTTGAGAGCTCAAAAGGTCAATTGGTCTCAATAGCTCAATAGGTCAAAAAAAAAAGAGAGAGAGAGAGAGAGAGAGAGAGAGAGAGAGAGAGAGAGAGAGAGGATGGGGTGCAAATGTGGAAACCCATTTTGTTTTTGTTGAATAAAAAATTTGTTGTTTTTAGCTTTAAAAAATTGCTTAAAATTACTTTATAATGTTTTAAATATAAATATAATACTAATTAATACAAAAACTATGCATGTAAAGAATAAAAAAAATGTTTTGTCTTTGTAATACTTTTTTTGAAAACTTCATAAAGTTAATGTGGAAACGCCTTAAAATTATTGTTACACTAAATTTACTTGCAGAAATCACATACGTAAGTGTCACTTTCACATCCAACACACAAAGAGTGACTCCACTCCTCACACATTACACATTTAATCCACAATGCTCCCCGAACGTCTTTAGAAAATGCGTCCCTTAGAAAGAAGAAAATACAAAGGGCATCTTCTTTGGTAGGTTTTTTTTCACCAATTGGAAGATCCAAATTTGACTCTCCTGAAGAGATGGTTGATGCATTGGACTCTTCATCATCCGAATCTTCAGTTAACCGAATCTTCAGTTTTTGCATGTTTTCGTAGGAGCAGCCTTAGTATTTCTGGTTTTGGTAGTAGAGGTAGGCAGCTTCTGTTTCTTTGATAGACATGATTCTTCGAGATATAATTTATAGGGCAAAGATGTCAGAACAGCTGATGAGCCTGGCTTACGGCCTCTGTTTGACACTTCCCTTTTTAAAGGGGGGACTGGCATGATATCTTGGGGAGATATGCATAAGTTTGAAGAAGCTAACGATGTAGAACTTCCAGCTTCTCTTAATTCAATTTCATTTAAACCATTTGTTTTTGGAGACTGAGTAGGGAAAGAAGATGTAGCAGCGATAAAATCAGTTTCACTGAAAACATTCCGATCACATGGAAAAATTCCAGTCTCCAAAAATCCTTTTGCAACAATAGAGCCAGTCTGGCTCTGCAAGTAGGCTTTCCCAAATAACTTGGATATGTCATAAGGGCCTAAAGGCCAGTCGCTGTGCTGCAGTCATTGGCGAACGTATTCACTATAATACATTTTGAGAGTGCCCATAAAGGTTTTATCAAGAGGCTGGGTTTTATGGGAGGTGTGAGGGGGGATGCTCACGATTGTAATATGATTTTTCCTTGCACGTTCTATAACTTCAAGGTTTCTGGAGTGACTGTTGTGCCCATCGAGAACTGACAATGCAGGAGACTCCTTTGACGGATGTGCCTTGGAAATGAAATGATCAAACCACTCGGTAAAAAGCTCCGTTTGTATCCATCCTGAAGGATGACATTTTCCGATTGTCCCAGGTGGTGCCCCTTTGATATTAGAGTATCAGTCCAGTTCTTTCTGGAGAAGGTCATCATGGGTGGTATGAAATTATGCAGCATATTACAGTTACCAGGGACCCTCTCTCTGCTGAAGTAATGGCACATACTTGACGTTTACCCTTTAGTCCAACTACATGTGGTATCTTGCTCTGAACTACAGTGAGACTGGTCTCGTCCACGTTGTATACACAATCAGCACTAAAAGAGTGCTTATCATACTCAGCATGCAGCATGTCAAAAAACTTGTCTATTGCTTCTTTGTTGAACCCATTTGCTCTTGAATGTGAGGCTGCAATAGGTTTGTGAATTGTGAGTTTCTTTTTGTGTTGCCTAAGAAAAAGGTCAAACCAAGCTCTACCTGCAGCATTTGGAGTAAAAGGATGCTGGATATTATTTTTCTCTGCTAGTTGATAGGCCATCCTCTTGAAATCTAATCTAGTAAGGCCGTAAAAGCGATTATCCATTTCAACAAGATACTCTACCAACTGTTTCTCAAGATTATCAGGAAGAACAGGCTTATGTTCTACTTTTAAAGAAACACATTCTTCAGGTGACAAGTCGCTATGTACAAATCTTTGCAGTGTCGTTTGAGGCACTTTATAAGCTTTTACTGCTCTTCTTAACCCCATCTTTTTACCCTTAATGCTATTATAGCCTTAATCATGTTTTCAGCATCCCACTTCTTTAAAATAGCTTTCGGCTTCTGACCAATGTGCTTCCATGGCATCTAAAACACAAGTGCATAGCGCATTAAAAATAATGTATATTATGTGGGTATTGTGGAAACGTTTCCACAATACCAACACATGTACATTTCCATGTTACTCACATCTCGAATTTAAGCAGATTATGTTGCGAAACTATTATCAGATTAAAAACTGCCAAGACCTTCTTTGTACATCCTTTTATAACCTACCTAATAAAAAAATATATATATATATATATATATATATATATATATATATATATATATATATATATATAAGATAGTTAGACGAATTTAATGCCTAAAGCTTACCTCTAAAAATTATTGAAAAATCCAGGAAAATAACTTGACTCACTGTGACACTATCCACTGCTTGACTGACTGCTGACTGCTTACAAAGACAAATAAGAACTATTACAAATGTTTACCCCTAATCCTGCTGGAGTGCAGCACTTTTTTGGCCAAATAGTATAGTTTCCATATTTGCACCCCTTTCTCTCTCTCTCTCTCTCTCTCTCTCTCTCTATATATATATATATATATATATATATATATATATATATATATATATATCGCTGTTTTTGGCAGCCGCAGAATTTTGACTTATTTGGATACCACCTGAAATTAAATCATATATTGATTTGAAGGAATGTATGTATTCTTTAACTTGTCTGAAACCATGCGATCAGCTTTTTAAAAAGTTAGTCATTTTAGTAAATTTTGCAATGACAGTGCTTTTTGGCTACTGCGAGATTTCTGCCTGATTGTGCTCACGATGTATATGTACTAGCTATCGTATGCAATCCAGCTGTCTGAATTTATACCAGGCTGTGTAGCTGCCAGCAACGTTGCCAAATTTCTCTGTATAAACTGTTTAGTCCAAAATGTGTCTGGTCAAGCGTATTACTTTAGTTTCTGCTTCTTTTAGCGCCAGAATTATAAAATTTTCTCTGTTTCAACTCACCGTTCGCATTTGGTCTTTATTACGTAGTTTTGGTCAAACGCATTGTTCGATTGTTTCGAAATTTGGTACAAAGGTACATTGTGTATAGCTCCAACGAAGTATGTGTAGTGTGTGTGTGTGTGTGTGTGTGTGTGTGTGTGTGTGTGTGTGTGTGTGTGTGTGTGTGTGTAAAATAGTTTTATAAGGCGATATTAAGATATTTCTATATTAATTTATATCTTCGTTTAATGTTCACTTGTCCACGGAAGTACATTTTAACCAAATACAAAGTTTTTGAACATTTTCTAGAGGGCTAAAAACCGCCTCTATTTGGAATTGATTTTGCAACATCTTTGTACTATAACTATATGCTACAAATGTTTTTACTTACTTTAGGTCTTCAAACATTTTGTAAACTTTAGAATCATTTCTAAAGTAAAAAAAAGTTGCCCAAAATTAAATATGATCTCCTGTTCTACTTTGCTGATTGTACTGAATTGTACACGGTATTGATATTTCTTGTTTGTATCTCATGGTGTTTGGGGTAATACAGTAATTGTCCCATTTGAATTTTCAGTGGGAATTTCAAATGAGTCGATCAGGAGGTAGGGATGTAACATACAGAAATTTGAAATGTTGGTCATTTTTACAAACTTGCAAGTATTCTATTTTAATTATCCCGTAGGTATAAAACGTTCACCGTATTTTTATATCACAATTGGTTTCATGTAAATTTATAAATAATAGGTTAAATTTTGGGGGAGGGGTATATCTGAAAAGGTACTTTTTTCAAAAGCGTATTAATGATACCAGTAATGCTTTTTTCGTCAAATTTTTATTTTATTTGCAGTTTAATTATTTTATTTGTGTTTCCAAAGCTCGCAGTTAAATTTTAGCTAAGTTAGCAAATCCCTAATTTATTGAACACTTGATATCCATTTTCGAACATATTCTTTTTAATTCATTATTGTAAAATGTATAAATTATAAATAGGAGCATATATTTTTTATGAAGAATTCAATTTATGGTTATAAGGTTAGTTTTTATTCCAGCTCATATTTGCACTCAAAATATTTTGGGAACTGTTCCGAACTACGAAATCTTTTAAAATTACAATGAGGACAGACAGACAATTTTCCTTATTTTTTTAAAACTAAATTTTGGTACCTGGAAAGGGTGACAGCTCTGGGGAGATCATATGCTTATAAATGAGTGTATGTTTCGATTTATTCTTGATTAAGGTTAAGAACTTGTATTTTGAAAAATTAACTGGTCTAAAAAACAACTTCCCTACTCTCTCTCCGTACACTTTTTTATTGTGTTTGTGTAATATATTTGCTTATGTAACATTTTTTTTTCAAATCGTTAGAGCCGATTTTAACACCACGACGAAATACCGAAATGAAACTTACAGCAACAACACTTCCAAGTACCAGAATGAAAACACTGAATGTGTGACCGAAGAAGAATAATAGTCTTTGTCTAACTTTTTCCTGCCTCTGTTTTATCAGTCAAATATAAACAAACATTGGGAGTCGATAGTATTGCCAACTTTCGGCCGTCCGACATGCGTAAAAAAACTTCTAAAAAGTATATACTCGACCGTAGGCCTGTATATACAGCTACTGCAGCGTTCGAAGCGGAACTTTCGTGAACTCAATATATACAAATTTTTCAAAATGTAAGCCTATTTGACCGCCAACTAAAATTTCATTTTTGAGTAATTTACGTACTTAACAATAAGAATAACTAGTGTGGCCAACTGGCAGCCAAATACTTTATATATAAACTTTATATTTTTATCTCAATATCTCCAGATCTAAAAGTTGTAGAAAGCTGAAATTTCATATACAGATTTACCTTTAGTTTGCATGGTGCACAAAAAATGGTTTTCAAAAATTCCACCCTTTAAGAATTTAAAAGGCGTAAAAACTAACTTTACACTTTATTTCTGTATCTCCAGATCCAAAAAACAGCTGAAATTTGGTACACAATTTTATCTTAGATGTTGAAGGTACACAATGAAATGTTTTTATTGTTTTTTAATTTTACCGAAAGAGTTTAAATGGGGTACCTTTACATAATTTTAATTGCGAGTGTTATAATTTGTTTCACTCTTGCGTCCTAAGTGACTGCAAAGATATCATTTCAAAAATTTCAAAACTAAGGGTTTGAAATAAGAGAAAGTGTATAACCGCAAAACTCAATGCAATGATTCTATGCCTACAAAATGTTTAAATCAATTTCAAATTAATAAATCAACAACTGTAATTACTGAAAAATACCGTATGCATTCACAGTTTTGGTCCGATTTGATTCAAACTTTTAACAAACTTTCGATTTTGTAAAAGCATAAACAAGTTTTATTACTCAACAAAATCCTCTAAACTGTTACAAAATGGTGGCTATTCCAAATTTTCGATAAATATTGTTTCTTAAATATTTCACCATTGTAATCAGCATTAGAATCTGCTCATTTTCAAATTTCATCGAAAATACAAAATGAAAATAAAATGCTAATTTATGCAGATTTTAACGCTGATTATAATGGTAAAATCATATTAACTAAAAAAATTTATGATAAATAGTTATGTAAATTTGCTTTATTTATGTAAATAAATAACTTTTTGGAAATTTGCTTTCATTACGTCCTCCGATAAATATAGCTGCTTCCCGCAATTATTTGAGATAGTAATGGTGCTGGTAAAAAAAAAAAAATGGTAGTAGTGCTGGTTTGCAGTTAAGTCCCTAAAACTTATTTGGTACTTCGAGAACGCGTCATCTAAATTGAAATAAATCAATCATCCATGACAAGTTTATAACTTCAGCGTGAGATTTGAACCTTTATTTATAAATAATACTCAGTCTGTTTGACAGTTGGATTGATGTACAGTGGGACAGCTGATAATATACAACACAAACAACAAACGTTTTACTTGATACGTAACACTCCCACAATCACAATGATAGTACTCGATAGTCTACAACCATTCAGTTCTGACACTGCGAACGCTTGTATGCTTAATCAGTTGTTGTGTCGGTAACGATCATGGATTCAAGTTATTGTTTTATAGATCAGAAAAAAGTTTAATTTGCACTTCATTGTGACTTGTGATTTCGTGAATATTGTATTTCAGCTGAAGTTCTGAGTGTGTGACAGTGCATCAGTAATCAGGCTTTGATGTACTAAAACAGGTCTTATCACTTACTGGTAGAGGTTTGTTTTGTTGCAAGAGGAAGAAAGTTATTGCACAAGAAAGTTAAGTAAAACTGTAATATTTTCATTGTTACTTAAAGGTTTAAACTCTTGTATTTTATGTAACAAGTTCATTTCGATGGCAATAAATTAACTTGTTTAGTTTCAGTTTTCAATTATTGACTTTAATACTAAATTTAATTTGTAAAGAGAAAAAGATAAAACAAAAAAGATCTCTTTATGATCAATGTAGGCTACATGGACTAACTAACCATTTAGTAGTTTATATCTTTTTACTTTTTAACAGCTATGTTTTTAGTCAACTTGTTAACTTCTCATGGATATTGTTACAAGTATTAAAAAAATCAATTATTACATTCCTACAAGAGACACGCCTACATTCTCGTTTATTTATGAATGTTAAATATAAAATAATATTGGTGACCTCTCTTGGTAAGCATTTTACTTATACCAATTATTTAAAATTTAAATTAAAAAACATGATTACTACAAGTTACCAAATTATTATTTATATAGTAAAAAATTGTAAAAATAATATACGTTATTAGAAACAAAACCTACAGTGGTAACTAACATTAAGTATACATTTAAATCTTTTATTGTGTATAAATAAGATTATAATTAATTACCAATGTGTGTAAAAGTTATACTACTAAGTTACTTTATGAAAAATACAATATTTTTAAAAAATTTAAACAGCGATACATAGAAATAAAATGACTGTCAATATGGCAAGGTATATTTCTTAGATTATAACTATTACAAATCTGAAGTCGTGTATAGTTGTATGGATTGTATAGTTGTAGGGATGATAACATTATAGTTATTATGCAACATCTGCCGTATGATGATGTGTAATCATAATCGTAAGAGAGCAAAAACACTACACGTTTAAATTGCAAAATCAGGTAATCAATAATTTCAAACATTTTCTTATTATTGTTCGTCAATGAATAATTATTGTTGATACTATTAAAATAATTTTACATTTCTTCCCATACAACATTTCTTGTATGCTGTGAATTTTCTGATTGTAGCAAAACGTTTAACACTTCACCTTTTTAACTCTAGAAAAAACTACATATAACATGCCATATTAAAAACAGCAGTTAATAAATAAATGCCAATTATTTCAAAAGTCTGGCCTTATGGATAGTAATTGCAAAAGCTTGTTTGATGGGAAACTGATACTTTCGCATGAATCATCCAAGTTCACGTTTGGAGTAAAGAATTTAATGTAAAATACATCCATAATAATCTTCGCTTTAATGTTACAAAGTTCAGTCACAAAGTTCAGTCACAATCAATGTTACGCTATTGTATAGTCCTTCTGAAGCATCCAAATTTTGTAGAAACATTGTATTTTTTTAAACTTCAGTGGTGGTAAGTCAACTATGTCAAAACAATTACGATCTCTAAATTGAAATACTCTTTCAGGTTTATCATTAAAGGAGTAAGAACTTTTCTATAACTTAAATTCTGGTTGAAGTTGTTTTATAATTTCTGTTGTAACACAAAATTAGCTATTTAGCATTTTTTTGCAGATATGAGATGTAGCGCAATAGATTCGTGGCATAAACTTTTCAAAAAAATTGTATAACCGTTTCTGAGATAAGCTGGACATATACTATTACATACAGAAATAGCTCCTTTAATATATATAATATAATAGATTAATAATTGTGGTTATCTGATTGTATTGAATTTCCGAGAAGTAACAGTCCAGATCACATAAATGGACATTTTAATGTGCAAAATACATGATTACATTTTTTTGCATGATATAAAATTTTTGCATTTTACTGTACAGTAAAAAAAAATTACAATGTAAATTTATTAGGGCCAATGCTAATCTATGTAGATTTTAAAGTTGTCAATTAGATATTCAAGTGTATGATAAAATAGTTCCCATTTTCTTCAAATTTTGAAAGGCTGTCATTTTGAAACGTTTGCCTGAATTTTTCTGGGTACCCAGACTACATTTTTAGCAAAATCTATTATTTGCAATTTTCTTCAAATTTTGAAAGGCTGCCATTTTGAAACGTTTGCCTGAATTTTTCTGGGTACCCAGATTACATTTTTAGCAAAATCAATTATTTGCCAAGTGAATAAAATTTAAAGAGTAGTTGATAGAATGCTAACAGAAATCATACATAGACCTACAAATAAAAATGTGTATTCTGTATATGCAGTATATATAAACATACATAAATAAACATTTCAACAACCCTTCAAAAAGTGTTGTCTGGATCAGTGTTAATTTCATGGTCCTAGGTTTGGGTGGGTGTTACCATAATGGTTGCTTTAGCAGCTCATTTTCAAATAGGAACTTATTAACAATGTTTATTAGAATCTGCATGTGTTGCTTAGTTTCCATAAAAATCTTTAAATTTACGTAATTAATAAATTGTAATGGTCATTTCATCAAAATATTAAAAATATTGGAGGTTTATTTTCTTGAGGCTGTATTATGGGTAGAGCAGGTACAAATGTACAAGAGATTCAAAAGCAAAAATGAGCCAGGCTTAATCAGAATGAAGACAGGATGACTATTAACCTCAAAAACATGCAAATAGTGGTAAAAAATGTTCTTTCAAATAGCAAATGACTAATAGTCATTACCGAAGAACTTCTCATATGGGTATGTACAAAACATTATAACTGATAATTTGCAAATGAGATGAGCGAGTGCAAAATTTCTACCCAGACTTTTTATTGACAAAGAGAAGGAAAACCGTTTGTCAGTTTTGCATGGAATCAAAGGATCGTTTTCATACAGAACTGGATGTCATAACCAAAATTGTAACTTGATATGAAAATTGTGTGTATGGCTACAACCCTGAGATGAGAGTTCAGATTTATCAGTGGAAAACCATTAACTCCCCTGACTATAGAAAAACATGTCAATCAAAGTCCAACATCAAGTTGGACTTAATCACTATTTAGTATTTAATAAACCAAGGGATACAAGGTCTTTGTTTCAACTCAACCATTGAGCCATTGTTTTTTGTGCATTTGTTTGATACACAGTTTTGTCCAAACACATCGACCTATTGTTTTGAAAGTTGGTATGAATGTACCTTATATAAAGCCCAAACGTTGTATGTATAAGATTTCTTCATTCACTTCCATTTCAAGATGGCAGCCTTTTATTTAACAATGATGAGTGTAATTGCTGGCTTATTCCTTGTAATACTGGCTGAATAGTTTGTCCTATCACAGCCATTGTCCCTTTATGGAGTAAGAGCATACAATTTCCATAAAAGTTGGTCCAGTAACATTTTTCAGTAATACTATGGTTGCTGACTAAATTGGTGGAAAAGGTTAAGGGCTTGTCCAACCACTGTAATGGCCATGCAATTAAAAATATATGTGAAGTGTACTGCTCTTTGAATAACTAGTATTATAACTAAAGGCTTAATTGAAAAACATAATTAATTGAAACTGTGGTTTTAATTCTTTAGATGGCGTATGAAATGAAAGACAAAGATAATGAGATATCTTTTCAAAACCAGGCTGACACGAACAATGTTAACGTATGTATATTTCATTTGAACATTTTAAATTATAAATGACTATATTATGAGGCAAAACATTTTCAAAAGTAGGATACTTTTTTTTTTTTTAATAGCTAAATGTGAAGACGCTACAATTCAATAAGTAGACTATGTTGTTACCTTGATGTCCTCACTGAAACTATTTAAAAAATTAGCTTAAATCTTGGCAAAAATTATTACCAATTTTTATTTTTGTGAAAATTATATGCGATTAAATTCTCCACTTTTATAAAAATGTTTCTTTAAAATGTTTATGAAATGGCTGAAAAAACCAAATTAACTATAATTGTGATGTAATTATTATGTTAAATTGTTTTTAAATATGGGATCAAATACACATTAGGCCATAGCATTCATGCAACTACTATACAAATTTCACAACAATCAGATAATTGGAGCATAAGATACTTTGACCTTTTTTTGTTTCAACTCCAATTCTCCACAGACCTCTTTGGCTAAAGTTCAAATTTACATGAACCGTTATTATCATTAACTGCAAACATGGCAATAATTTCATAAAAATCTGATGATATACATTTGTGCATTCATAGAACTGTTAAAATGTTCCCCAAGTTGTAAAAATAATGTTCTTATAAAATCCTTATAGGCTTATTAATAGTAAGGAAGTATACCTAATAAGTTATAACACAGATATCAAAGAAGTGGCCTTCATAATTTTATCTCTGATAATTCAGAACACTGAAATAACATAAAATACATTCATAATTAGCTTAAATATACAGCGAAACCTCTATCATAAGAGACATTTACCATTCCTATTTTTTCTACCCATGGAGATGTATGTCTATTAAAGGGAGAGGAAAAAATTTATTTTTAAAAATAACATACTTTCTAAGAAAACCCAAGGTTATTAAAAATGATAATTATTAACTGAAATGTATCTTACAATATGGTACTGAACAGTAAAGTAACATTGATATACTATAATTATTCTGTATAAATAGAATATGTACAGTAGATACAGTATTTTGTGGTTCTACATTTAATGAACCGTTGGTAATCAAAAATAAAACATGAACATAAGTAATTTAACCAAAAAAGCAAAAATTAAACCTAAATAAATCAATTAATAATTACAAAAAAGGATGAATTAATCTACTGTACTATATTTCATAAAAATAGATGTAATTTGGCTGTATAAAAAACAAAAAATTAAAAAGCTACTACTTTTACGTGCGCACGCCACACATTTCAAATACTCGTATGTAGGAATAATTTTTGTTTCTAAAAAAAATGTCTGCCCACTAGAATCTCCATGTATTGGAAATGTTTGTTGAATGAGGTTTCACTGTACACAAATTGCCTTAACCCTTTCAAAGCCATGAACTTTTTTCACATGGACAAGGATTTAATATTTTGTTACTTTTGGGTCTTTTTAAAACTAAATGAACATATTTTATGAAAATTATATTATCAAGTGGACACATACGTATATAGTAAGGAAAAAAGTAGCAACATTCTTGGTCATCTATGCAACTTACAATGAATTCACCTATTCCTGCCAACTTTTCTATTCTCTCCTTTTACTACAGAGAGGCACAAGTGAGCTGCACCAAAATCAACATCTGATACGGGTTTGAACCCGCTCATGCTCATATCTAACACACTATAATGGCCAGATATAGCTAGCACCTTAGACTGTTCAGCCATTTGACCAGTCTTAAATAGTTTCATTTAACAAGTCTCATAAGTCATTGGTTACTGTATTGTTATTGTTTGGTTATTTTGAATAACTTACTGTTTACCGCTTTTTTGAAAAAACATTGGCACAGTTTAACAGTGCTGGGATTATATTTATATACCCGAAGTTGACACTGAAAGGGTTAAAACCACTTTTTTTCCCACTACAGACTAGGCTTATTATTTTTCCAACATACTTTTCTATAGGTTTTAAGATGATACAACTCTGTTCTCAGTGGTGGACATTTCTGTCTAGTCAGCACAGTGCTGTTGTTCTACATTTACAAATTTTTTAAAACCATTAATTTCATTCCCATCCATAGTAAATTTTATATATTAACAATTTATAAATTGTTGGTATTTTTTAAACAAACTATGCTTTTGAATCATTTGTGGATACTCAAAATGTCTTTATATTTAATTGTAATACCATACATGTGCGATTGTTCCTTTGGTAAAAGTTGTATCGTATAGTATTCCTTTGGTAAAAGTTGTATCATATAGTATTATTCAAAATTCCTAAAAATTATTATTACCAAAATTTTAAGTTAGTAAACTGTAAAGTTTTACTTCTGTATTAAAATTTACCCAGAAAGCATATTTATATTATAAAGGCATACATTTTGTCCCCTTTTTTCCCTTTTAATCCCCTATCATTTTTATTGCCATAGCAGTCATTTTAAACATTAACATTAATCTAGAAATTTATCTCTTTTTTTACTTTCATCATGACTTAAAAGTAAGCTATGATTGTATTTAATCACCTTGTTTAGGCTTGTACGATGAGGATTAAGCAAAATTTTCATTTAAAAATAGTAATGTTTGTGAGATTTTGTTTCTAGGTGAATGTTTATTTTATTTAAATAAATCAAAGAGTTATTACATTAATATTGTTTTACTATACTTAACGGTTAAAAGTGAAATCGACCTAGCAGCTCAAGTAACTGAAGCAGCAGTAATTAATTCAGTAAAACGTCCTACTTTTTGAATGTGTTTGACAACTGGTTTGGTTTATACAGTTAATTCAAGTAAATACAGTAGAATGGAAGGGTTGTTGTCTTTAAACTGTTAAGTATAATTCAGTACTGTACTAATATAATAACTCATTACATTTATGTAAACTGTTATTTAATTAAAATAGTCACCTAGCAACAAGTCTCACAAAAACATTATTTTAAAAGCAAAATTTTACCTAATCTTCATCCTATAGGCCTAAACAACGTGCTTAAATACAATCATAGCTGTACTGTACATAAAAAAACATATTCAAAATATTGGGAGTTATTTTTGTTGTTGTGGAAAATATCAAAATGGCCATGCCCAATCAGACAAAGTTGCAACATCTTGGTTATTTTTAATGATTTCATAAACTAAGGTTTTGTTAGATTTGTCATAACATTTCCTAAACAAAGTTATTCTTAACCAGTTATTTTGTAAAATGGCTTCTTCTGGAGTTGTTTTATTTATTTTCAAAATTTCTTCAAAAATTATACATAATACAAAATATGAAGGACCTGCAGGAGGCATAAATGACCCCTAATTTAAACTTTACACAGTAATTTTCAACCATATTTTTTTATTGAAAGACTGTCTGTATAAATAGTTGACAAATAGGCTCAATTAAAGTCAGTTCAGTACATATAAGAAAAATTATTTTTTTGGAGAAAAAACAGATAAAAAACTAGGCACCAGAGAACCTGTTTATTTAGTATGTGTAGTATTGACCCAAGGAAAAGTTCTACAAAGTGTTTCCACTTTTTTACAGTTTACTAAGCAGTTAGGACAATGTATAATATCCAGCCATACTTCTGTATTCATAGAATTAACAGTGCCACAACAGCAAGTTAATAAATATTAATAACTTGCTATTGTAAATAGGGCTACTGGGCTATATTGTAAATAAATTTATGATTTAGAATTTTAACACAGAATAACTATTTTAGGATTGGCAGAGTGGCCACATTTACATGAGAAAATAATACAATCTTGTTTAAGCATTATAAGTTACTATATTTTGTTAGATTACAATTTTTTAGACTATTTTCAGTAGTATGACGTGAGGATAGGAAAGCTGGAACAAATGCCTCAATCAATCTTAACAGTGATTATGTTAAACAGTAACACATGTTTGTAAAATAACTTGTACCTACCTAATGAATTCATTTTATTATTTACACTTGTCTTTTTTATAGAACATTTAACCTTGAAAAAAATTAGCCTTTATGTTTATTATATACAGATTGCAGTTAAATGTATAATTATGTTTTTGTTTTAGTTTACAGATATTATTGAGAAGATAAAAAATGCTGGAAAATGTCCAGTCTGTATGGTGTTGGCTAAACCTCCTACTCTGCTTTGCCAGAATGGTCACATAATGTGCAAGGATTGTGTTAGTTCACTTTCAGAGTGTCCTTTATGTTCAGAACCATTTTCAAACATAATTAGCTCAGTAAAGCTTGTAGCCTTAGATAATATACTTAATGAATTACCTCGCATCTGTGACAATGATATTTACGGTTGTAACTATGTATACACGACTAAAGCAATGTTAATTGAGCACAAGTACAGTTGCGATAAAAGAATAGTCATTTGTCGTGTAGTAGATTGTGAGTGGCAAGGTGGATACAATGGTATTAAAAAACATGTACAGGATGTACACAAACGTTTACTGCTGACTAATGGATCTGAAGTGATGATAAAATACAAACCAGATTTAAATATTGTTTATCCTATATTTCTCAACAAATTTTTAGTATGGAAACGGGTTGCAATAGATCCGGTTCAGAAAGTTATGTACATAATGTTAGAATCCTGTTCGGCACACGTTGAAGAGATCAAGCCAATATTAGTGTATACAGTAAGAGGACTGAAAAGCAATTTCAAATATACATGTTCAAACTATGCATGGAAAGATGATGATATTAAGTTAGTTGATAAGAAGGTGGACACTAGTCTAGCAACCATACCTCACCATATGGCTATTCCACTATATATGTTAAATCATGTCAAAGATGATCAGGACTTCATAACGTATAAATTTAAAATCAAAACGTATAAATTTAAAATCAAGAAATTACAATATAATTCTTTGAAGTTTGGAATAATTTTAGTTTGTTTCTAATGATAATTTTGTATTTATTTTTAATGTTTTACATAATTAATCCTAGCCCAGCTGATAATTTTTAATGTGTTTAACCACATTATTGTAATACAGAAATAAATCTGTATTATAATGATTTTCAATTATACCTTTTCCATTTAAAGAAAAAGTATTATTTAATTTTATGACTGAAAAATATAATATTAAAGTTTTTAATTCAATCTTGTAACTTTTTCACAAGTTATATTATTAAAAAAAAGTAATGTTGCACAGCTCTTATTTAGTTCTGCAGCTCTTCAATAAAAGTAATTGTATTATTACTTTTGGCTTGTTATATTTATATTGTTGGTAAGGGTACTTGTTAAAATTTGGTTACCCACCGCTATCTAGTTGTAATTAATTTCCTTTAATTATAATTTAAATACATACATTTTAATTTAGACCAAACTTTGCCCATGTCACAATTAAAAAACTTAAGTTCCAAGTTTAACAATTATTGTACAGTATCTAAATAATTAATTAATTTTGAATTTGTTTACAGGTAAAATAAGTAGTCTAATAACTGAATTGTAATATTATGTAGTTTAAGTATAAATAAACTGCATTTAGACAATTTATAATGTTGACACCTAGTGGTTATATTTAATTTTGTCATAATTTATTTATATACCTACAGTATTTTGTTTTGGTTTTGGTCTGAAGGATCAATACTCAACAATTATTATATACATATTTTCAGAAATTATTTTTTAATACCTTTTTTACAGTGTTGTATAATATTGTATGTACTATTATATTGGTCGACTCTGATCAATTAATATAATAATCTACTTTGTGTCCTTATGTTTGAAATAAAAAAGCTTTTTTTATGTGAATACTAGCTGTACTAACTGATGTTGCCCGGAGGAAGGAATAATGTAAGAGTTTTATTTCACACATTAATATACAGTACTCTATTATTTTTCATTGTATTGGCAACCACCAGAGCAAGCTTTTAATAAAAAAATTATATATATATTTATTATATATATATATATATATATATATATATATATATATAAATATGTAATAATTTGAAGTCTTTAATGTTAGTAGTTTATGTAGAAATTATGTCTTTTGCCTTCACTGTTTAACTCAAAAGCCTATAGAAAATAACTTTTTACAGAAAGAAATATGTCAGTGAAATCACACTCTAAACACTCCTGGCTTTAATAAGAACAAACCGTGAAATTTTCAGCGAAACCCGCTCAGTAGTTTTTGTATTTGTAAAAGATACATATACCAACATTCTTATATTAAAGTAACTTATTCTTATAATTAATAATAATGGATCACAAATAAATATAAATAAATGAAAAATAAAGTTAAAAAAATTAATACTCGTCACCCCAACAAGAAATTAATTAAAATTAAAAAATGTAAATTAACCAAAATAATAATAATAAAAAAAATTTCAAACTCCTATATATTATTTCCATTATTTCAATTTCTTGAGTGGATTACTCATTATACATTGCAGTTTTATATATATATATATATATATATATATATATAATGCTTATAAACTAGTTCTTGTGGACACAAATACAAACTGACTAAATTCCTTTGAGACAATTTTCATTTTCATGACTTGCAGTTTTATCAGTGGTGGTGGTTAATAACTGAAACTAGTAAGGATTTGCATTTGCTTTAAAAACATTCTGTGGATCAGTTCTTCTTTAGTATTATTATTATATACAAACAATAAAGTTCTGCAACGATTTAAACAAATTATCATAAAAAAATTTATCTTCTGCAGACGTTAGCGGGAAAAAAAAAAGCAAATGAACTTCCTATAATACTGTACGGGGACATTGGTCATAAGTTGTATTACTGTTATTGACTATAAATGGTACTCTGTTGAATAATTAGATTGCACTGTATCTAATCACTGCAAAAAAGTCTTCCTAATTTCATAGCAATGATATATCACCTCACTATCTATCAAAATGTGTATGACAAGTTTAATTTTCATTTATCCATATGTATTTTTTTTACATGATTTATATTCAGTGTTATTTTTTTGGAAAGTTATTTCCATTAGTCGCATAATGTTAAACATATGCATGCGACAATCTTAACATTATTATACATATGTAGCCTACATCATTTTTTTAACATTGTTATTATTCACTATCATTATAAAAATTGTCAACAGTTTATTTATCATACAAAAATCAAGATAATGGAGCGAGTTTTAAATAATAAGACAAGTTGGTAAGAAGTTCTATTCTGATATCGCCTGCAGCCAATTCAATGATCCTGAACATAAATCTTGTATTTATGTAGATGAGAGGCCCACAGCCTTTCCAACCTATCATTATATCTAACCTTATTGCAAACAGGTGGCTAACGCCTCATCTGATCCAATGCAGCTAAATATTCCGATCTGGTAGGAGGGGCAAAAAAAGCTAAGTGTAGGTACTTGTTGATAGTTCTGTACATTCAGTGTTTGGAACAAAGGGGTTCGCAACGGTACACTGCAGAATTTAAATAGCGGAAAACATATAATTGGTTACATTACCAGATTCTTTCCTCTTTAGCGATTGCTTTGGGATAAAAAGAAAGTTATAGACATTTTTGAAAATTATATATTATTAGACAGGAGATGTGTCTACTTGGTTATATTGCAGACATATGTTTATTTAATGGAATACTGAAACATGTTTATTTTCTTAATGCACAAAATGTTTCATAATGCATTAATTTTATAAAATTTAATAAATTATTTATTCAGAACTTAAAAAGTAAAAAATTTTACTGAAGGGGAAAGTTGTATAGACTACTAAAAAGTTTTACATTTATTGTGTATTGGCATTTTTTGTTACAATAAACAAAATAATTCTATAAACTGAATTAAACTGAAATGCATTTATATTTTGCACAATGTTTCTGTAAAACCATTCCAGTTGGAGCCGAACATCTACTGTGATAATAAACTAATGTGTTAAGGTATATAGAATACCAGATTCTACAACATTATGGGTACATTCTACCCAAGATTCTACAACATACAAGAGTACAACATTATGGGCCATGCACATGTCCTCCCCACTACTTGCTCAGACAGTGCAGTAGAGAACAGTTTATAATGTTAGTTTTAATAACTATTATAGTAATTACAATAATAATTCCTTTTGTATAACATTATTAACGCTATTAATTACTTTACTTACTGAATTCACTCATTGTCAAAAAAGAAATGTTTTATTTTATACAATATTACATAATATTAAAGTAAATTATAGGTCCATAGCTTGAAAAATTCGAGTTATTTTTTATTTGAAAGTTAAAAGCACATCACACTATGAATTAAGTATCTAAGGATGTTCCTTGACAATTATTTGGTTGACTGTGAAAACATACATCTGGAATAAAAAATTAGCAATAAATTACAAAGGACCAACCTATGTGCAGGCTTTTATGCCCCCTTTAGGAGGAATTGGTAGTAAATAAATAAATAAATAGCACATTGACAAAGTTGACATCCAATCCCTTTGATAATTGCACTCCTTTGTTGAATAACTGTATACAAAAGTTGAGGCGATTTTTTCTTCTTTACTATACCTATATAGCCAGCCATCATCTTCAGTAGATCGGAGTTCTCCTGTCATCTTCACTAGCTTGCAAATCATTTAAGGCTCCTCCTCTTCGTCGGATTATCAGAAAAAAATATTCTTAAACTTAGTAACACTGTTTTGTAAAATCACATTTTTATTTTTAACCTAGGCCAGTTCTTGTAACGCAAGTTGAATTTGTTCCTTCAAAAATAAATTTTTCATTTAAACATTTAATTTCTTCTACAGAGGCATTATTTACAACGATATTTGTATTAAAATTACTGACTACACGGAAAGTGGGTTTCATTTACAGAATTACACGTTACAATTGCACCAACGCCATTTCAGTTTACAGGCGATTTTTCTGTTAGATTTCCATCGGACTCGTCAATAAATTTTTTTAATGTTTCTTGATTTTCACGTTTTTTTAATCCTTGTCGCTCGTTCAGAATCAACACATTTATTTTCAACGGTGGACATGTTAAAACGTGGAATGACACAGGATTTCACAGGTGTTGTATTTAATAACAAGAATTTAAAATCTCTTTCGAAATCACCGTCATTAAAATGAAGTGGAACAGACTTTAACTTTATCAAAATTAAAATGATCTGCTCGTTTACACGCATGAACTCACACTTTTCTCAGGCCTTCATCTTTAGGAATTCTATGAAATGTAATTCCTTTCCCTTTACAATTCTTATCATTATTATAGCAATTGGCAATAGCGCAACCAGGCATTGTTATGCATGCACAATTATACAACAGTAAACAAAATGCATTATGTATTTTTTAGGATTCAAAACATACTTAAATCTTATATTTATTAAACCTCGAACACAAAACAAAAATTATCGTGTGGTATTGTTGTTGACACTTATTTAAAACAACACCTACAGATAAACACACCGAATCTCCAACTACGTTTACAGAACAGAATTGTTTAGCGGGAAACTACATACAGTAGCAGTGAAGAATTTGATCCAGTGACGTCACGCGCGCGGTAGTCTATTGCGCATACCCACCGTGGTGACGATAAACGCAGACCTGGCCTTCCAGAGGGCACCGAGATAATTGTGATACTGATGATTTAGCAATCTTAAATGTAGATTTGGACTGGACACATTTTTCATTAATTACAGAGTGGTTTATTAAAAAAAAAAAAACTAATTGTCAGGTAGAAGGTGGAAATGATGCTATTGGTTTTGATAAACATCTACTGAAGAACCATTATTGCTGGAAACTATGAAATTGCAACTAAGAGATCTTTTGCAATATTTAAATGTTGTTTTCAAAAAATATTACTGGTGATCAAAATTATTAGAATGTCTATTAAGAGGGAGTGGTTTAAGCATAAATGTTTGGAGGCCGGAGATTGCAAACATAAAATATTAATGCTTGCAGCAATATTCAGTAATATTATATGCAGCAAGGAGAGAAGGCTTGAAATATACAAAGTAAAAGAATTTACTAGAAGGATGGCACTGTGGATGGTCAGCGTTTTAGAATAATCTTTCCATGGTTCTTCCATGTTCCTCTTGTTGATTTTTGACAAGAATTGGTGCTTCAACTGTAAAGGCAGGCAAATATATACCTTATACAATTTGTTTGACACTCAATCAGTAGCAGGTTAAATAAAATACCAGTGGAAAGGACTAAAAGGAGTGGGTTATTAAAATGTTTGATGAAAATCAACTTTGGAAGTACAACCAGTACTGCCTGGTGAGTTAATCTGTGTTAATGGCCAATGATTTCTATGGTTATTTCTAGTGGGCCAAACGTCACTCATTACGGTTTCTTCGTAGCCACCCAATTAATTACATGCAACTTGGCACACACCTTCCTCTACAGTCTTAGACACATCAAAAAAATGGTTCTAAAAAATTTTCACCCTAAAGGGTCAAAATTGAGCAAAAACAAACCTTAAATATCTCCAGATCCAAAGGATGTAGATATTAAAAGATAGCCTTTAAAAGTGTAAAAAAAAATGTTCCGAAATTTCACACCTAAAGGCTTAAAGTGTGTTTTAACCTTAAAGGGTGAAAAAGAACTTTTTATCTCTTCTGTATCTAAATTGCATAGAGAACTAAAATTTCACACTCAATATTTATCTTTGAATTTAAAAAATGTCATCTTTAAAACTTAAAATAGGGTAAACACAAAAAAATAGGGTATTTTCCAAAATTCCATCCCTAAAGGGTTAACAATAAGGTTAAAACGAACTTTATATTTTATCTCTATATGTCCAGATCTAAAGGAGATATGAAATTTCCTATCCAGATTTATCGTAAACTTTGATGGTGTACAAAAAATGCTTTTAAAAATTTCCACCCTTAAAGAGTTAAAATGGGATAAAAAAAAACTATTTTATTTCTCTAAATTTAAGAAATACAAATGGTTGAAAATTGGTACACATCTTGAGTTTCGAAGGTGCACAAAATTCCACATAAGTGGAAAAATGAGGTAAATTTTTAATTTTAATCGTGGGCTTTATAATTTGGTGTAATCACTCTTGTCTACTAAGTGATTGCAAATAAATCGCTTTAAAACTATGGATTTAAAATAACTGTTAAAGTGTATGGGCACAAAACTAATTCGTCCGCCTTTTTAAACAAAATGGCGAGCACTCAAAATGCCTAGATTTATTTTAAAACTGGGTATTTCCACGAGCTCAAGCAGCAAAAGAGACCGACCGATTTCTTGTAAAAAGTCGGTTACGGTTACAATATCCTTAATTCCATGGTTTTCCTGCTAGGACTACTGTTATTTGAAGTAGTAGGTATGTTTATTTTGACCTCAATGTTGTTTTTTTGAGTCTACCTGTAATTAGGCTAGTCACTGATCGTCTCGACATAGCCTACTTCACAGTGTGGCAATACGGCGATCAGCTGAAGCATACGCCAGTAACCGCTCAGATGCGTCAAAACAACAGCTGATTTTTTTCTGCATTAATGTATTTTTCAGTTGGACATTGCTATGGCTCAGTTTTTACTTCAAAGCTAAGGAATTGATGGCCGGAAAACAGACACAACGAAATGTATAAATTTGCAGACATTCTTCAGGAAGGATTTTCTTCTTTTAAAAAGTTTTAAAATGAGTATGAAACGGAATGCAGAATAAATATAATTACAAAAAGCAATTGTATGAACTCTGAGTGTATGTACAGGCGTATTTGAGCTTTACGAAGTGTGTGTGTGTGTGTGTGTGTGTGTGTGTGTGTGTGTGTGTGTGTGTGTGTGCGTGCGCGCGTGCGTGTGTACATGGATACTTCGACAACCTCAATTGTTTTCTTTTCCATCATGGTCAGATGGCAACCCTACTCGGGCTGTTTTTTTGTTAATTATGCAACTAAATGTCGCTCGTCTTGCTGTAATGAAGTTACAATTACACGAATCAAATTTGTCTGGATTGGCGTGTTTGTTTTAATAAAGAAAGTAATATTGAAATTGTGAATTTTTTATAGCCAACACCAGGCATTCCTTTGTTTCGTTCCAGAATCTGTCTGTAGATCTTGCAACTTTAGCGTTTAAACGGTAAGTTATAAAATATAACAGAATTTTCGTTAAGTGCGTGAGCCAAAAATGTTTATTGAGAGAATAGGGGTAAAACTGGAGAATAAAAAGTAGGATAAAAAAAAGTTACCAAACCAAATCGAGTTTTGTGTAATTTAAGAAGTGAAAAACAACTGATTATGAATATTTAAAATTTGGTTTTGTTAAAAAGCACAATTTCGCGTAACAACGAGAACTTTTTAACATAGATAAACAACACACACCTAAAAAGACGAGATATTTTATACATTTGAAGAGTTATTTTGCTTTATAACACGTAAAAATACAATTTCGTCTTGTGAAATAAACACTAATGAGTGTTTATAATGATCATATTGCAAAAGACTTCTAAAATTTTTACTTTTTATCAGTTTAATAAACGTTTAGAGTTTCGTGATTATATTTTCCTTTATTATCGCCTTCTGCCACTGGCAATGAATTGACAATATTTGCAGTGTTAGTGGTCACTCACAGTTTATCAAAATACTCGTGATTGTTTTGTGTGTGAGCAAATCAAGACGCGTGATTGTGACATTCCCAGGCCAGCTTCGACTGTTGTTAGACCCGCAAGTGTTTTTTATTCGCCGTCTGACTTTCGGTATAAAGTGTGAATTTGGCCCTTCTTAAAAGCCTGTTTCAAAGTCATTGATGGTGTTGCCCTCGGTCTCAAGCTATTGTTACCTGATATCTAAAAAACTTTTTGAGGGGTCGTTAAAATTTATAAATTTGTGTGTGGGTTGGTGTTTTATTATTAGAGTTTGGACAAGTTCGTTAATCAGCGACATTCCTATAACAGTTTTAAAATGACGGGCATTTCAATTTTTTTAAAATTCATTAATTTTTTGTCGATTTCACCATCGTAACCAGCGTTAAAAACTGAGTAAATTAACATTTTTAATTTTCAAAAACCGTTTAAAAATGTTTTGACGGCGGTCAGAGTTTATTTTCGTATTTCCAATGCAATTTGAAGTTTAAAATGCTAATATATGCAGATTTTAATGCTGATTATGATGGTGAAATCAAAAAGTGTAAGTAAATAAAAATACTTTTATTTAGGAATTTTGTTCCTATCATGTCAGCCCGATAGCTGCGTTTGTTTTCTCTGATTTAATCATTGTTAAAAATATGCATAAATCTTTTTTATTTTTATGCATATTTTTTTGCATAAATAAACAGGATATTTTATATTGTTGCAATTTTTTTAACGGATTGACAGATTTTGCTGAAAGAAATTGTCCTTTGTTCCTCGTTTATTAGCAAAATCAATTTTGTGTCTAATTTTATAGAATATATTCTTTGTTTCTTTTACTCTGAGTTCTTGGCCGATTATTAATTATTACTCGTAAAGTATAAAATATTTAACGCAATAATGCTCGAGTTTTACCGCTTTTTAACATTTATCATGTTTTAGGGCTGGTTGTGATGCTGGATTTTGCACCTCGCATGATGCGAGTGCAAAAATTTATATTGGCATTTATAGTAAAAGATCAGTTGTTTTAATTTAATTCGTAACGATCAGCTGATTTCATTGAACAGCTGATAGGCTATAATGAGTTTTAGATTATGTTGTTAAAACCTAGCTATGTTAATTTGTCGTGTTTTCGGACAAATTATCGTAACTATAATAAAAAGGAAGAGAAAACATAATAGGCTACATGATTTTTATTTTTGGTTCAATGACAGAGATTTTTTTTTGTGGTGTTCTAAATTTTATGGTATAGTATATTTATTCGCATTCCTTTTGTATAGTTTCCCTTCCAAAAAAATATTTACTTGGTCTTTAGCTTAAATTCTTACTAACCGTAATAATATAAGTTTTACTTATACAAATATGTAGGGAGCGACCATTGTCGCAACTTTATATTTGATGTAGCCAAATAATCAAAACAAAAAAGATTAAATATGCAAAACAAAAAGAGAAACGAATAATTAATATTGATACAGAACTTGTATACATTATAAACTTTGGACTGTTGTTTCAAAAGAGCCCAATTTATTTAGGAGCTATTAAAGAACCTCTAAAATGTGGTTTAATTGTGAGTTTTGTGAGACGTCGACCTTGAAGTTGGAGTGCAGGGACCGGATAACCCTTTCTTCTTTTTCTTCTGTTTCTAAGCAATCATTTCTTTGTTTCTTTTGTACAAACTTAAAACATAAGAATGATTAACGCTTGGTTTTGTTCCTATTACGGACGCCATGTTGAACTTTGTTTTATCGAATTTCTTTAGGTACCAACAACGTTTTGAATTAAATAAATATTTTTATTTATCATACGATCTAAAAAAAGTAAGTACTAAGTACTCGGTGTTACCCAGGCTTTAGGCCTACTGCGAGAAAAATTTTAATCAATATGCATTCTGTAGAAAATTTCATAAGCTTTTAGGAAATTACAATATTTGCTAATTTTTTAAGTTGAAAGATCACGGACAAGTCAGGTTTACATCAATACCAGTTTTTATATTTACTGATTTTATCATTCCAACAGCTGTTATAAAAATTATGCTTTTGTTACACCACATAAACCAATAATTAGAACGTAATTATTATTTACAGCTGATCATTACCATTCGTAACGCTTTTGCCTTTAATAATTCTTCCTATTTAAGAAAGAAAATGCTTTCCTTAATTCGAGACCAAGGTTTAAAAAAAATGCCTTAAACCCTCTTTCTATTACGGCGGTATCTAAAAATATTGCTTTCAAATTTGATCTTTCAGAATGATATATTAAGAAGATACATAAGATTATCAATTTCCTTAAACTCTATTAAGCTTGTTTCGGAACAAATAAAAGCCGCCTCGGTGACATAGTTGGTAGCATACTTTCACCCCGAGGACCCGGGTTCGATTCCCGGCTAGAGCTTGGCATTTTCATACGATATAAATCATCCCATCGTCTACATTAGCCCAAGTGTGCACAATAGTCGGACGTTAAACACAAAAAAAAAACGGAACAAATAAATGACAAACTATAAACTCAAATTATATATTTTAATTTAAGTAGTATGATAGAAATTTAAAAGCATATATGTATATGTAAGGCCTACTTTTGTGTAGTTCTAGGAGTATAAGCGTAAATAAATTTATATGGTGTTCTCACAATGCATAGTTTACCTACTGTATAGCCTACCAGAACCTACTCTTCAGTACCATACATTCCTCAGTGATATTGTATGCTGTAAACGCCACAAGCAATTTGCCTAATTAGAATTTAAATACCAAGTAGGCCTACATTATAGTGGAGCCATAATACAATAAACCAGAAACATTCTTATTATCCTAGAATCGCATTCCGTAGTGTCTCTTATTTTATCTACTGCTGGCATTATTAACTTTTGCACTGAAATTATTCAGAATTAATCGATTTATTTTGCAATAATTGTGCAATATTACATAGTTGAGTGTTGGTAAAATATGTCATTTTGTTTAATGTTTTGAATTTAATTAAGAGGTTATAATAATGATTCTATTAAAACAGAATGTTTTTACTTTTTAAAATGTTTCCGTTCATAGACAGAAAGAAAGATTTAGAAAGTTCTTGATAAAAGTTTGTTTCAGTTTTAATACAAAAATTTCAAATTGTTATTGAAAATTTAATTCTTAATACTTTTTGTACGTAATAAGAAGACTGAAAAACGTAGACATCAAGAACTAAACATGCAGGTTTAGCCTATGCCTGCTTGTTGTAATGTTTGTAAATGGGTTGCAATGCCAGAGTTTTGGTCCAATTTTGGTTTTGTAGTGAATGCCTTTTAATGGTATTAATGGACCAGTCCATGCAACACTGAACCAATACATTATAAAAAGTAGGTCTTACTAATTTATTAGTTTATTTATAGTCTGTGCAACGTCATTAGAAAAACCATATACACCACACTACTAAGTTTGCTTTTTACCCCCACACACTACCAGCTGATAGTTTTTTATTCATTTTCATGGTAATTAAATTCGTGTTATTGTCAATTCAATTAATTAACGGTTTTTGAAGCAAAGCTTTTAATGTAAGCTTTGGCGAGAGACGTGAACAGAAAAGAGTCTATCAAACTTACAATGTAATGGAAATATGGAACTAACGAGCAAACGAATTTTGTCTCTTTATTTCTGTCTTTTTCTTTTTCTTACAATACACGCGTATTATATAAAAACGTCGTGTTGCTTTGGTTTCCGTATTTTTTCTTAGTTGAATAATACTGTTAATAATACATTCGAAATTAATGTAAACGTTTATAATAATTTTAGTTGTTATTCATAGTTTTTAACAACATAACCTGAAACATATTAGCTTATCAGCTGTTCAATGAAATCAGCTGTTCGTTAATATAAAACAACTATTCTTTTACTATAACTACAGTAAACAATATCTAAGCTAGGTTTACGTATTTTTTCTTAGTTGAATAATACTGTTAATAATACATTCGAAATTAATGTAAACGTTTATAATAATTTTAGTTGTTATTCATAGTTTTTAACAACATAACCTGAAACATATTAGCTTATCAGCTGTTCAATGAAATCAGCTGTTCGTTAATATAAAACAACTATTCTTTTACTATAACTACAGTAAACAATATCTAAGCTAGGTTTACGTATTTATTTATTTAAACAAAACAAATATTTGTAAACATATCTTAAAACTAATAGTACATATTCAACTCAACTAATTTTAATGTATTCAGCAAAGATATCATTAACAAAAGCTTCTTTTCTTGAGATAACTCACATTCCACACGTACACTTTTTTTATAATCACTACATTTACGTGAATTTATATTATAATTAAGGCCTACTTAGAGTAAATTTTAGATTAGTTATAAAATCTGCTTTAGTTTATTATAGTACAGTATTTGTTTAAATAAACAAATTATGACGTCCACAGCTAACCTAGAAGTAAACGTTTAGTTGGAATCAATTTAGAATAAAAGTAGTGACATCAAATAAATAGGCTATTGTATCACAAATGATTATTTAAATGATATTTCAAAACTTTTGAAATAGAACAGGCGAACTTTGTAAAAATAGTACTGTATAATAATCTGGCAGTTCTTTATGTATTTTGTCTTTCTGTCGTCAACGATCTAATAATAATATAAACCAACAATGTTTTACTTTGTAAATTAATATACAGGAGTATTTTTAATTGCAATTTTATATTATAGCCAAATCCTGCATTACATTACTAAAATTTGGATTTTTTTTACACTTGTTGGATAAAAATTTTTAAATTTAAATTCGTAGAATAACCTAAATAATAGTGTTCTTGCCTGGTACGAGATAATCACAAAATAACATTTACATTCTTGTAATATAATAACAGACATTTTAAACTTACGTAGTTAAAAATCAATAAAAAAAATAAGGTACCTAAATTCAAGCAGTAATTTTTTAAAGTTTTATTTGAGTTGACTCTGTTTGTGAGCCTAACAAAATTTGGGCCTTATATAAGCGGAAAAGAATATTTTTTCTAAGGAATTTTTCATGGAATAAAATAAAAAAGCCTATAGGGTAGGGAACTACCCCAATGGATCAAAAGTGTCATTATTTACATTTCCAAGAAAAAAAATTTAAGGAAAATGGCTCCCTACTAGGCCTATAAAAAATAATATTTTCCTTCAGTCTATTCAAAAGTATTTCACAATGATCCATTGAATTCTAATTATTGTTGGCCAATCATAGCGCGAGGTTAATGTGTAATTAATTTTAGGACTAGGATTACAGTCTTAAGTAAAAACAATAATTATTTAATTCTAATAATTAGTTTTTTATTCAGTATTATCTATTTGTGCCTCAATGCCTATTATTATGTTTTTGAAAATACTCGTACTTTTAAATCGCGTTTATTTTATGAAGTCACAACATTCACTGATAAGGCTTTTATCTGTTTTTTTATTAAATTTCATTTTAACGCACAACACAAGCCTATTAGTTAAAAGTAATTAGCAAATCCCAGGTTGTATGGTTAGGAGGGGCCGTAATTGGAACATCGCGATTTTCCAGCCGTAGTTCCTGCCTCACAATGAACGAATAGATAAACAGTGAAATTTGACATCGTACAAAATTTTCCATACCGATTTATTCAACATCTTTGGGTTCGTTCTTTTCTCGTTTTTTCGATGTGTTATTTCCAACCCACAACCTTTTCATTCTGTTTTATTGTACTTAAATTATTCTGCATCCTAAAAACACTGAGTAGTGTTTCATTTAAATGTGTAATTGTTTTATCTTATTCAAAATCGCAAAGTTAATGTATCATGTAGCCCATACGCATCAAAATAAATGATTTTTCCTTTAACTTTTCAAAAATTCTTTCAAGAAAATTTAAATCTTAGAACTTTATTTCTCGTGATTTTTTAGTCCTAGTCCGGGCTTTCATGTTTTTAAAAGGTCACTGTGTACAAAATTCTTATTGTATGAACCTTTTCTATGATTCTGATCTTTATTATTAAACATATCAGTTTTCTCTGTTTCCCTCAACAGAATTTTTGAAATTGGTGTTACTAAAATAATTCCTTTTGAATAAATCTGTTAGTGCTTACATAAGCTGATGAAAAATCGATTCTGAAATTTTTTTTAAATGTCAAAAAACGTGCACACAGACTAAAGAACTTGATAGCTTAATTATTATGTAATATAAAAGGGGTTGTAAAAATAGATTTTATGTTATAATTTTCGTATTTTAGAAGACACCTTTATTACTTCCAATGCATGAAAAAATAACTTTCACTGATGCAAAATTTTCCAGTGCATTTTACTAAATGTTTAGATTTCATTTACCCGCAGGGGTGCAGACTAGCTGCACCTATTGAGAGGATTTAGACGTCCCTCGCGGTATCCGAGTCTAACAAACACTTTACTTTCGATTTTAACACTTTACACTCACACTAACATTTAGGGAGGCAATAATAGCCTCAATGTGTTTTTTGCCTTAAAAAAATAGATTTCAGTACAATCTATAGAAAAAGGAAAAATATAAATACTGTTTTATAAAGACGACTTCATGATTAGATAACAGCAACACCCATGCCTGTAATACTAACTATAATCAAGGTGGTGCAAGATAAATCAACATGAACACTGTAGAATTATACTGATCGCTACAGGAAACATATATTCTACAATTTCTTGATTAGCTCTTTGCTTGACACTGCTGATTACTTTAATGCCAATTTCCGATAGATAATAGTCTATGTTTGATAACAGTGTTGTGTAAAACGCACCCATTTATCAGTAGAAGTAACACTGCAGTAGTTTATTGTAGGTTGGGTAATAATTGATTAAAAGGCAAGTAATTATTTACCTGACTTAACAAAACTGTGGTCAACACCCGTATTCGTATTTTCGATGTAAACTGGTAATGTACGAGGGTTGATCAAATATAAACGAGACTGATTTTTTAAAAAAATTATTGCTTACTTACAAATTATTCTTGATACAACTTATTTTTCTACATAGTCTCCCGCACGAGTAACACATTTTCCCCACCGGATTGGAAGTTTTTTAATTCCATCTTCGTAAAAAGTTCTCGGGCGTTCATTGAGCCATTGGAGCACGAAGGTCTCCACCGCAGAATCGTCTTCGAAACGCTGGCCTCCAAGCGCCTCTTTGAGTGGCCCAAACAGGTGATAGTCGCAGGGTGATAAGTCTGGACTGTATGGGGGATGTTCCATTGGTTCCCAGCCAATTTGATCGAGTTTAAGCCTCGTAGCGTTCGCCGAATGTGGTCGGGCATTATCGTGAAGAAGAATGACGTTTCTCGTCGGTTTAGATTTCCTTTTCCTACGAAAAGACTGTTTTGCGGCCTCTAAAACATCGCAATAATATTGTGCATTTATTGTGCGTCGTTGATGGAGGAAATCGACGTGAAAGGCGCCTTGATTGTCGAAAAATACAGTGGCCATTACCTTCCCGGCCGACGATCGTGATTTGGCCTTCAGAGGTTTTCTACTGCTTCCCGTCCTTCGGCGAATTCCTTGTGCCAAGCAAAAACGCGAGCTCTTGACAGGGTCCTGTCCCCGTATTGAGCCGTCAATCTACGAAAGATTTCAGTCGGATTGACCCCCTCCTTGGCCAAAAACTTAATAATAATTCTCTGCTCCACGGAAACGTGCACTTCACTCTCACTCATTGTATAGTTTTATACTGAAAGGTCCGAACGGAAATGTTGCCCGTCTACGCCCGTCCCAAACCTCCCAGGCTACCTGAAACCCCACCCTTTAGAGTTCAATGTCCAACGGAAAAGTTTTTAGAAAGTCAGTCTCGTTTATATTTGATCAACCCTCGTATGCAGATTTCAACGCTGATTGCTAGAGTAAAATTATATTTAAAAAAAAAAGATTTATAACGGCGGAATCATTGAACAAGTGAACGGATTTTACTGAGTAACGAAATTGTGTAACCGCGGTTCGAAATGTTCCGTGGTACAGGAATTCGTTCCTGTCACTTCAGCGAAGCAGCTATAGGCTATGGCAGTAATACCTTGGTCTACCTTACTGCGAGTTTCACTACTAGCAACACCTGTCTCCGCTTTACCTGCGAAATTTAAACTATGTAATAATTTGAAGGCCTAAACATAAAAAAATATATTAATAAAACTGACACAATGATTTAAATATTGTATTTAAAGTAGCCAGCGACCCACATCGGTCGCTGATAATAAATTGGACCGTGTTTATAATTTGGACATAGGTATCGAATGCAACTTATTGGTCATGATCATCTAATTCACCAAACTCGTGATTATTTCACAAAGAATATGAAAACAATACCGTATCCAGAATATATGTTTTATTGATTTCAAACGTGTTGTATTCGAATTAGAATGTCCAAAACTCGTAATATATGTACGGGTAAGCCGTAAAAAAATATTTTTTTTCTTATTGAAAACTTTTATACCTACTTTTTACCACTTAGGGGATGAATTCGGGAAAATGCTGAAATACGTGCTTCATTATTTGTGTTTCAAAGTATTATATCTCCCTTTAAGGGATGCATTTTGGGAAATGGTGGACAATGTATTTCATTACTTGTGTTTTAGAGTATTTTAAGTTTCAAGAAGATACGACGAAAAATATTATTTTTCCAATGAAAACTGTTGTACCCCATTTTTATACCTTTACCCCGCAGGGGGTGCAGACTAGCTGCACCTATTGAGAGGATTTAGAGGTCCCTCGCGGTACCCGAGTCTAACACACACTTACACTTACAAAACTAACTACACTCGCCCTTACATTTAGGGAGGCGATAATGGCCTTAATGTGCTTTTCGCCTTAAAATTTAAAAAAATGTTATACCTTTAGAGGTTGGATATTGAAAAATCGTTTCTTAGTGCACCCCTATGTGGTGGTACTAAGGTACTCTGAAAATGTCAAGTCTCTTTATAATCGGTCAGTCAGTCAGGGCATTGCTTTTTAAATGTAGCCTATAAGGCTATATGTATGTGCGTGTACAGTTCTCAATTTGGTCCTATTTAATTTAAACTTTGTATGAAAATTGATTTTGGTAACAATTTGGACAAATTGTTCAGCAAAATCTATCCACCATTTTGAAAATGCCGGTCATTATAAAAAAATCATAATATAAAATATATCATATACTTTCGTAAAAATCTAAGTTTACCGTTGTAACAAACTTCACAATCTACATAAATTTCATTCGACATTTAAAAATACGAACCCTACAGCGGTCAGGAATTATTTTTTGAGCTGGAAAATCTAATTTATGAAGAATGCTGGTTACTAAGGTAAAATTTGATTTTCATAAAAGATAAGATGAAAAATCTATGGATTTTTTTTTGAAATTTTGAATAACTACAATTTTGAAACGATGTATAAGCTATTACTAAAATAAATGTTTGTGCCTAGTTTGAGTTTCACGCATCGAAATGTTCATCTAGCCTACGTGAACATCGCTATACAGCTGCGTGCAGCTATTATTTCACTCGACTTCGCTGCGGAAAGTTTAAATACGAAGAGCAAGGCGATTAATAAATCCCTTACAACGACAATTTGTCGCGAAGAATGGCAACAATATCAATTTTAAGAATGCTGATTATTGAGTAAAAAGTCGTTCCACAAAGAAGCAGAACGGATTTTTTTACAACTGCGGGAGAAATTAAAACGTCAACAATCGTGATTGGTGCAATAAAATTTGAAGCGAAATTTCATTTAATTAATATGATTGACTCGAGCTTGGCGTAGAAACAACTTTCCTCAGTCCAATTCCAAGATGGCGGCAGACCTTGACACTGCTCGATGCGGTGAACGTCCGAACGTCGGCCAAGGCTAAGCCTTGCCGCTAGCAACACTGGCAATTACTCTTTTTGCATTTTTTTACTTTAACTCTTAATGATTAAACGCCATCATTAGACTTGGATCTGAAACTTTTGGATATGCAAATCACTTCCTTTCTCTGGTAGATGTAAGCCTAACACTCGGGGATGCTCAGTGTAATATCCGTTTAATACACAATTTAAGCCAATATACTATATCGATGAAATCGTGGAGGCAGGGAAGTCAACAACATGTTTTTTAAAATTATTTTTACTTCCTTATCAAGGCACGACCACGTTTGTACGAGGGAATACGTAATTGAAATTATCATCAGTTAAATATCCACAAATGTTTGTTTTTCCGCCCTTTCTGCACCGGCAGATTTATTCTCCACTTTTCTACTTTCTTCGACATATCTTCTTACAATATCTTCCTGCAGATTTATTATACGCCTGTATGTTCCTTTCAACATATTTTTTTACACCAGCAAGTATATTGTAGGACGCCTTAGCCGTTCTCTTCAGCATATCTCCATACACCAACAGATTCGTTGTCCTCCTTCCCGTTCACTTCAGCATATCTCCATACACCAACAGATTCGTTGTCCTCCTTTATGTTCACTTTAGCATATCTTCTTATACCAACAGATTCGTTGTCCTCCTTCCCGTTCAATTCAGCATATCTTCTTACACCAACAGATTCGTTGTCCTCCTTTACGTTCACTTTAGCATATCTTCTTACACCAACAGATTCGTTGTCCTTCACTTTCATTTTGGCATAGGCCTACCTTCTTACACCAACAGATTCATTATCCTTCCCGTTCCCTTCAGCGTATCTTCTTACACCAATAAATTTAATGTTCGTATTTCCGTTCTCTTCAGCAAGTAGGCTATCTTCTTTGAAAAAGTGAGTTTTACTGACAGCTCTTTCGTCCGTCCACAAACTATGCACGTGTACACATTAAAAACATTTTTGAGGCTCTTTTATGGAAAAAAATTAATCGGATTTTCACAAGTTAAGCTCCAAGGTTTATGATCAATGTTTGCCCAAATGTTCATGTGTACGCCCTAGGAAAAAAAATCAGGTTTGGAACCATAGAAAAACTTCAAATTTGCATAATTTCTAAAAATTGGATCAATATATTTTACTCAAAAATTGTTCGTCATATAGGCTATACTAAGATTAATAGATCAAGTCAGTCTAGAAAATTGAAATAAAAGAGATTTACGATAAGTGAGTAAATAAGAAAAAGTAGAAATTATAGGCCTAATCTGAAAGCTTCGGATTTTTTCGATTGACTTTCAAACGTATTTTTTTTCAAATTTGGTATCTTTTAATAATGATTTTTCATATGACAAAGATTGTGACCAAAATCTATTTAACCAATTTTGGGGTTTTTTATAGGTAGCTTCCGAAATGGATTTTTTTCGAAAAATAATTTAATGATTGAATAAAATTTTTGCACCATTTATTAATTTATTTTCAAATTTAACTAAAAATGAAAAAATAAACCCTGACCACCATTAGAGGTGTACATGATGTCAACAGACTTAATAGTGTCTTGTTTGGGCCCACTGTATAGCTTCCAATAGCTCAAATTCCCTAAAATATTTTTTTTTTTTTAAGAATGTTATTCACATTTGCTGATGTACAAATAGCCTAGATTGCAACACGTGTACTATTGTGATTGCGTAACAAAGGCACAAAGCCGTCACACTACATATGCTGCTAGTTGCTAATTAATGGATGGGTATTATGAATGATTTATTATGCGTCCAATGTGCGCTGTATTATGGCAGCCAAGTGAGGCTACGGCAGCGCTCTGCGGCGAGCAACTGAACTAGACAAAAATGCGAGTGTCTAGCCTAGCAAAAGCCTCTAATAGACGAGACTCGAGATTATGGAGAGGTTTTTTTCTAAAAAGGAACTTGTCGAGCGAGGTATTCTCTCCACGGGTCCACGTGTTAGCCTTGGAAACACCAAGTTCCCAGCTCCTTCAGTGCGATCAGGCCAAATCAATGCGCTGCGCCTTAAACTGCCCTTTTTTTATTTTTATGCTGTGGTTTTTATTCTTGCATTATACGAAGTATATAGAACGTATGGTGTAAAAAATCGATTTTGAAATTTTTATGGAAATATTCGTTTTCAGGATCCTGAATGTCTGTTATGCTGTGTGCGCGCGCACATTGTGCACAAAGCTCACATCTCCATAAATATCAGATAGGGTTTATTTTACTCATATCTCAAGGCCTTGTTTTAAATTTTCCAAAACTCAAACACTTGAAGAAATCAGATTTTTTTAAGCTGTACACAGGTTTTGATTAAATTTAGGTTTTCAAATCCCATAAAAATGCACACGTTTTTTTACCAAAAAAAAGGCTCGAATTCAGTAATACTTTTTTAACGACAAATGGACTCTACATGTGGACAAACTATAAATATGCCTACATGCCAAATTTGTTCGAAATCGTTCAATTAGTTTAGTCTCTAGCAATGTGTCCAGATGAGCCGACGGATAGGCATTCGTGAAACTTCACTGTTGGGACTCAGAGAGAGCAGAAAAAGGATAAATGCATACAAATCACAAGATTGATTTTTCCGTCATCGCAATATTTCCTATAATGACAAAGTAAATGTACAACACAAAACTTAAATTTTCTTAGGGCCTATATATTAATTACATTTTGTGACTTTCGTTGATGCAAGAAAAACGAAACGAAATGTTGAAAATATTAAAATATTTGGCCCGCGAGAGCGATACTTGCATGGTTCGCTCGCCGCTAGCAACGCTGCGAACAACTAACACAAAACAATTGTAATTACAGCAAGTCACGACTGAGATGTAAAAATACCGTTTGTTTTATAGTGCAGCCGGTTCTGGCTCTTCAGGCTCGGCTATGATTTGGATATATTCAACAACATTACAGTCACTAGTCAGACAGCAGTAAACAAGGACCATTATATGCGGAATAAATCATTGTTTTGTTCCAGCAGTGACAAAATACCAAAGGGTACGATTGTTAAAGCAAACCTTTTGCTTTAGGCCTACGTATGTAGGTATACGTATTCTATTAGGACAAGCAAAGCAAATGTGAATATCTCCTGCAGATAATTCATAGAAAAACAATTTATTGAGACAAGAAACGTTTATAGTGACTATCTAGATTAAAAGAAATAGGATCATTCAGGCTTCAGAAAAAACTTTGTATTTTCTGAAGATAACCTTTACCAATGAATACAGAATCTATAAGAAGGACACTTCTTGCCTGTAAAAGTCAGCACATTTTTTCGGCCGAGAAAGCACTTGGATTCCCCGCCGATAGACAGCGCTGCATGTTTTTTTCTGAACTTGCAGCTCAGAGAGAGAGAGAGATAGAGAAAAGATATATATATATATATATATATATATATATATATATATATATATATATATATATATATATAAATAGAAGAGTGAGGAGTTGAGCGAAAATTGTTCGTGTTTACGTCCCAGGTCAACTTTCCTAAACTTTCGTTTTCATTACGGCAGTGAGCCTGTCTATTTAATACAAAACATCGGTTTCTTCCTTTCCTAGACCACCAGTTCCACAACATCATGATTTTCTGAAGTTTTCCAATACATGATCTATGTATTTGACTGAGTACTAGTTGATAAATTTAACAATAATATTTAGTAGAACCTTAATTAATGTACATGCATTGTAAACGTTAAAAATTAAAGTAGTTTAAAAAACTGTATAAAATAGCATACTTTGGATCAATTACTACATTGTTTATTTCATCACATACTATTCCTAAAATATTTTAAGTAGTGCTGTCCTACATAATAAACAAGAATTTGGTAGAGTATTAAATAAGAACCGAAATGAGAATTAGAAAAAAAGTTTTTTTGTTTGGAGTTATAATGAAATTAGATCTGGTTCACATGCCATGTTGTACAAAGTTTATAAAAATATCATTTTTACAATTTTTAACACAGTAAACTATAGTGCTATAACATTATTTTGCTATCCAGTTTTTCTATTAATATATGAGATCCTAAAATACGGAAAAGTAAAAGAATTATGTTGCATACATATTATAAAGATTGATTACAAATTATGTTCTCAGACTTTTGGAAATTATTCCTTAAGTCAAAATATAAAAAAAACTTCCAGTAATCATATTTATGATTTTTTTATATTTTTTTCGATTGTCTGGTCTGTCTGTAAAATTCTCTAAAGAAAAAACAAAAAAAACTTTTATTTTATTTAACTCAATTATTTAACTCAAACATAAACACCAGGATAACCTACTGTTGAAAACAAATATCGGCATTAAAATCCGCATAAATTAGCCTGGATTTATTTTTCGTTTTAATTCGGAACCGTAAATTTGTTTAGTAAAAATTTGCTCACTGACTTCAATTATTAACTTACGAAATCTGATGAGTAGTTTTCTTAAAGCTCCAGAACCTGGTTGAGGTTCCAGAATTTGGGCTGAGAACCTGGTACTCATACATTTTGTTTGAGTAAGAACGGATTATATGGATTATATTTTTGTGCAGAATCATCAACCTGATTTTAAAAAAATCTGATTTTAACATTTTTCTCGAAAATTTTTTCAAAAACCTTTTTTTGAACAGAACACTTTCAGAGCGCCTGACTAAAAAAAAATAATTTCTTTTATTGAACCAAAAATAAAAATCATATATCATATTTTTTTCTTCCTTTTTATTTTATTTGCGATAATTTGTTCGAAACACGACACATGATTTTTTTTTTTGTTCAGTAACAGAAATTTGTAACTAAGAAGTTGCTCTAGATTTGGTATTTTTTTCTTAAAAGTTATTATTATATGTATTGTATTTTTTAAATAATATTTTTTTTTAAATATTAATATAACATTTATTTGTTATTGTTTATACAATTTCAGTAATATTCATTTTATTTTCATTACTTATGAAAATAATATGAGACTTGTGAGGCGCAAAATACATACGCTATTTAGTATCAATATGAATTTGTGCACTCACATCACGCGATGCACAAAATCCATCACAACCTGCCCTAGAACATGATACATGTTAATTTTGATAGAGAAAATACTTTGAAATCGTATCAGGTAAAAATTATCACGCGGTTTTCTGCTTATGTAACTAAAAGATTTCAGTTCAAAACGCGCTACTGACTAACTTTTTTGATTGATCCATGTTTATTTGTATAAAATTAGGCCTATGTATATGAATAACAGTTATTACAATTATAAATTACGCCATTATACCATATACAGGCCCGTTTACCACACAAAAGTTTTTATAGTGTGTACAGTTAAATATATATTAATATAATAAATTATATATATATATATATATATATATATATATATATATATATATATATATATATATATATATATATATGGATAGCGTACTAGGCTTTCACCCCGAGGACCCGGGTTCGATTCCCGGCGAGGGCTTGGCATTTTCATACGCTATAAATCATCCCACCGTCTGCATTAGCCCAAGTGGGCACAATAGTCGGACGTTAAACACAAAAAAATATATATATATATATATTTCTTAGTATATAAAAGAAGAAGTCCTGACTGACTGATTGATTCATAATTAACGCAGAGCCAAAACTATTTTAGCTAGCAACTTGAAATTTTCAGGGGTACATTTATGTTACCAAATAGGCATGCATTAAGACAGGATTTTTCAAAAATTTAATTTTAACACCATTAAACTATTTACCCAGTCCAACTGTAATAATCAACATACAGCCGAGACTATTATAACTAGAGACTTGAAATTTTCAGGATACCTTCTTACAACAATGTCGAGGCGCACTATTCAAATTGCCACTTAACCTGAATACCATCAAGACTCCAAAATATAATAATAATAATAAACAATCAAATATGAAAATAGTTTTAAAAAAATGCAAGCTCATAGTTTAGAATGAAAGCCCAATGCCACATAAAAAAGGATTTGAAGCTCTAAATAACTCTCTAAAGGATATGAAACATTAAAATTTAATAATGGGAGTTACAGAACTTCTATCTGGACATTTTCGACAAACAATACCAGTTACACCTAGGGGAACTCGGGCTAATGAGATTGCAGCATGTATCAAAACTCCATATTTGTGGCCTCAGATAATGTACTCTCTCACAAAAAATATGCGAGTACATTTAGGAAGAGACAAGATTGCTGGACAGTTTTCTGAACTTCTCTTAAAAATAGGAGATGTAAAATACCCAGAATCTGATGGAAAAATTACATTGCCACCAAACTTATGTACAGTAATAAGAACTTTAAAAGATCTTACACATAAAATATATCCTGGCATCGAAAATCTCTGGTTTGGTACTGGGCATGTACAAAGAATGCCGGATGAGCGAATTCCCAAAAAAATCATGCAATGGCGAACACCTGGAAGAAGAAAACGAGGAAGACCGAGACTGAGCTGGAGAGAGGGAGTCGAAAAGGAAATTAAAAAAAGGGATCAACAGAAGACCTGTGGTGGGACCGCGATCGGTGGAGGTTGGAGATCGGAAGACGTCGTAGAACGTTGTAGACCGAATTATAGATATAGATCGAAAATCTCAAAGAGATATCTACAGAATGGTTATGTGAGAGGGCCATTTTAACGTCAAAAATGATACAGCAGCAGAAAGAAAATATTATTAGACTCTTTCCAAGCAGAAAATATGTAATCTTTTAATTCAGTATTGGAAGTTAGATGATGCAGTTAATTATCCAGCTGAATTTCTTAACTCGCTCAACCCTCCAGGATTTCCACCACATATGTTAACATTAAAAGTTGGTGCTCCAATAATGCTTCTGAGAAATCTTAGCCCACATAAATTGTGCAATGGTACACGTTTACGTACCAAAAAAAACCTGATAGAAGCTGAAATTATACTGGATCTGCAAAAGGTGAATCAGTTTTAATTCCTCGCATATTAATGATACCATCAGATTATCCATTCCAATTCAAGAGAATACAGTTTCCTCTTAAAGTGTTTTGCTACGACGATATATAAATCTCAAGGTCGAACCGTGAAAATTGCAGGGATTGATGCAGAAGATTGTTTTTCACATGGACAATTTTATGTGGCATGCTCCAGAGTCAGCACACCCGCAAATTTAGTTATTTTAGCACCAGATGAAAAGACCTCAAACGTAGTTTATAGAGATGTTTTAAAATAATTTTTTTTTAATAAATTGTTATTTTTTATAATTTTATACTTTTTTGTATTTTTTTAAAACTGTACTGTTATTGTAGTTTTATTTATTTATTTATTATTATTGTTGTTGTTGTTATTAATCTATTGTTGTTTTTAGGTCTTCAAAAAAACAAAAGAACTGTAAGGGCTCGGAAAAATATATATTTCTATACACATTTTTTCCCGAGCTCAAATAAAAAACAAAATCTCTTTCAATGTGATAATGAATGATGATTTAGAATAATAAGAACGAGAGACCTTTGTTTTCTGCTGCTGATATTATCATTTAAAAATTATTAAAAATTTATTGTCCATTATCTATTAATTTATTTTCAATATCTATCCCATTAATTCATTAATTCATAATCAGTCAGAAAAGAATAAAATTCAATGAAATTTATATATAGTGTGAGAATTTAAAATTGCGTGGGTGAAGCCACAACGGGGTACGCTAGCATTAATGAATACTATAATTATATCTATTAATGATATAATTATATCTATAGGCCTACAATAATAAAAATAAAAATGGTCGCTATTATACTACATACCAGCTCATCTAATACAAAACTGTTAGAGCTTTTACAGTTAAATATACCTACGTTGCACAAACTTTGAACAAGATTATTCTATAATGTATATAAATAAAATTAATAATAGCCCTATACTTAAATTATAATTAACGCTTTTATACTACTTAACAGTTCAATATATCTTGTACATACTTTGTACAAAATTGTTCTACAATATTATGTGTATAAATAATATCATTAATAATTAATTAAATTATTAATAAACATTAGTGTTACTTGTCCAGCTCAAAGTTCAATTGTTAGAGGATTAATAGTTATTGGAACCATTGCCTGAAATATTAGCAAATCAGACATACATGCTAAATTTTATCTAAACAGCCAATTAGTTACAGAAACAAACAGATACAGATGGACAGACATCCAACCAAAAACCATTTCTTTGGACTCCTGGTAAAATAGACCAATCAACATTTAAAGATAAATTCTTTACGATCACCAAACCTTCTTTTATACTTCATTTAAGCACAGAGTAAAACGATAAATGCTACATTTTAATAATTTTTGCTTTAAGTTTCATCCACAAAGCTTCTATTATTTACAAAGTTTATTAACACACAGTGTTAGTCAAAAATATCGGGACACCCGAATAACTTTTTAGTTTATTAATGGAGAAAAACTAAAAGCATGAAATGATTATTTATAAGGCATAAAGATGTACTTTTTAGTACATGTAGTATGGGGTAATTGCAGATTTTGGCGGCCGAGACAAAGTTTCCTCGTGCACTGAAATGTACATATTTATGTCTTCTAAACGCTTCATAAGTTTGGTTTTTCTCCATAAATAAACAAGAAAAGTATGAGTCACGACAACATTTGACCAATCCTGTATATTAATATAACATACTGTTCAATGACAGAACCGATGATGACGGGCGGGAAGAGGTTCATTACTTGTTTACAAATATAACTTTCACAAGTTGACCCTGTAGTCATAATTTCCCAAACAGGTCAAGCGTTAGGGTAGGATTTGGAGAGGGAAAGACAGAGAGAAGACAGACAGACAGAGAGAGAGAGAGAGAGAGAGAGAGAGAGAGAGAGAGAGAATGCTCCCCTATATCCTTCTCTCTCTGAGCTGCAAGTTTAGAAAAAAAACATGCAGCGCTGCCTATTGACGGGGAATTCAAGTAGCATTGTCGGTCGAATAAAATGGGCTGACTTTTCCATGCAAGAAGTGTCCTTCTTATAGATTCTGTATTCATTGCCTTTACTGACTACCAGATTAAATGAATTTGACTTTGCAAACATCATTTTTTCTGTAGACAAAGCTGGCGTGTATCTTTTATTGATTATCTAGATGTGAAGCTATCTAACCTTGCAGAGCAAATGTGATTGTTTTCTGAAGACTCAGCGGAAAACTGAAAACTCGCGTCAATAATACGTTGAAATATCAGAGATGCTATGAATATTTAGAAACACACTGAGATATACGTGATTTAGCATTGCTCAATCGTGCCTTGCCACCTCAATCATGCTCAATTCTTGGTTTTGTAAAGGAAGAAGGGAAAACCTGGATTTTTAAAAGTGTTGATGAATACACTGGAATCGCTAAAATTAGCAGATTCATCTGCTTACAAATACATCAAATCCAAAGTAGGTAAGCGTGAACACAAATCTTCAATGTTTTCAAGGATGAAACGTTTTGATTAAAGAAAGAAAACTTTAACTAGAGTCCTTGGTTTTCCAATTTTGGGGTTGGACGTGTGAATAACTACTCCTCACTATAAACAAAAATATTGTTAGAAACTCTTAAACGAGCTTCGGGAAAACGGTGGATTTTTGACGACGAATTTGAGTTCGTAAGGTTTTGGCAGTTGGCACGTGTAGGACTCGTGGAATTTACGAGTAAAGAGTGAATAAGAGAGAAGGTATTCCTTGCGGAAACGGAAAGAAAATGGATAAGAACAAGAAAAGGAAAATGTTGAAAGCTGAGGAGATGCATGAGGATTGTGTGGAATGATTACGCCACAGAGAACCATTGTTGTAGCAAAGAAAATAAGAAATCAGGCCTCATATATTTTCTCCATTTCTATCTCATTTTTTGCACCGTTGTAGGCTAAGAGAAGTGGGCCTCTTACTTAGTCTTAACTGTTCATTTATTTCTAATTTTCAAACACAGTACCGTTTTAGCTATAGATGAAATATAGATTTTTGAAATATTTTTAGGCAATTCATGTTTAAAACTTAAAAAAGACATTTAATAAATTACTGGTTATTATAAGTACACTGTTTATTTAAAATTGTTTTATAATTTTTTCTACTGTGGGGAGAGGTATTCATCTGATACGTGTTATATTGAATGGTTCCGAATGATGACAGTGTCATAGAGGTTAGGTTCATTCTTAAGGAAGCGAGGTGCTTTACGAGTTGGGATCGGATCTATAATGAAGATATACAAAAAGAAAACCGAGACTTTCATCGTTCATTTACAAAATTTAGCAATGCGGAAACAACTAGTTGAATCTAGTGAAGATGCCGGACGTTAGACTGCCCAAACAGTACCCGTAAAGTAGAACGAAAAAGATCTCTTGTTTGACCAATGAAATGGACTGGCCTTGCCTACCGGAACAGATGAACAGACCTAAACCTTGAAGAAGTTTGTTTTATTGCTAGTTTGGAAATACTTTAGGTTCTACATTTAAAAATATGTTTAAAATAATACGATGTGCTGTATTTGTGAGCTTTCAAATCCGCAACCAACACGAAACTGGATTTACTTTTGTTTATGGCTAATTTACTTTCACACCACTTGCCAAGTCCATACGATGTGGAAGTAAAAGTCTTTTGGGTACGGCTGCTTGTTAGTTCACCTTGACAATCATAGATACAAAGAAATATTAAAGGAAATATGCAATAATATTGTACTCTGTAAACCTACCCATCTAAAAACATGGTGATCCATCCAGTGGCGTGTGCAGCCCCAAATTCCCCGAAAAGGGCGCCGAAATGGCATAAAAAAGAGGAAGAAAAAGAGAAAATAAAAAATAAAAAACTAGCTCGCCGTGCGGAGTACCAGTGCAAGGCATGCATTCTCGCGCATCGAGCTCTCTCAACGAATATTACTCGTGCTCCTAAGCGCGAAGATCTGAAATTAATACTGGACAAATTCTACACAAAGACCAACACCCGTAAATTTTTTCAAAATTTTCCGAGCCATCTAAAGGATACTTGTTTGGGTGACAAAATATATTTTTGGTACTTTTTTATAGATAGGGACAGCAATGTTTTGCTATAACCACGAGGTTCTGCCCGACCGGTCTAAAATTTCAACCAGACCACTCTATATTAAGGCTGAGACATAGACCAAAAAAATAAATAAAAAACTTATTGTTTTTGGGTGATAGAACTCAATTTTCAAAAACGCAGTTTTGGATGGGGGTTATCTAGTGAAACAAAAAAGCGCAATTTTTGGTGTTGGCATCCACAAATTCAAAATCCTGTGCACGCCACTGAATCCATCCTAATCACATATACTGTGATACCTAACCATCTAAAGTTCCGCCAAGTCTATGCCACATACTGGGACATTTCGTACATAATCAATTCAAAAATTAAAGAATTTATTTGCTGATTATTACAACCATGGCAAAAGAGCATCAAAAGTAGACTACAAGACAAACGTTTCTAAGAACGGTTCCACAGATGCTGGCAAACAGATGTTTGAAAGTTACATTTTTTTATATTTTCCATCTTCCAGCTCTTTTTTACTTTGATGCAGCTACAGCTAAAGTACTAAACCGATTTCGACAAGTGTCTAATTTTGTTCGTTATAGTTGCAGGTAAGCATTTTGTACATAATGAGGAAGCAAATCAGCACCACAATATGAGAATTAAAAAAGACTTTGATATGTTAAATTCATTTTATCTTTGCATGTAGTACACTTCTTATAAATATTAAGGGCTCGATGGTCGGTCAGTGAACTGCGCACTTCAAAGTTATAGCATCGAGATGGAGTTACTGTCGCTGTCGGAAGATAAACATTTTCGTTAACGCCGATCCCTCGTCCTCATTAGTCTAACTGATGTAAAGGACTTTAAAGGAAAAAAATATAAATATTCTGGAAAATTCGTTCTATTAAATAAAAATTAAAAACACCATAAACGTTTTTCAAAATCGATGGTTTCAAAGCTGTTGAGTAAATTTTGATGAAACTATTGTTTTTAAAGTAAGTGCGCCGCATGGAGCTAAGCGGAGTCAAGCGGCGTCCCTGGGCTCCGCTCCGCTCCGCGTATCTTATCTTTCTATTTCGGTTTTGAAGCTGATTCAGCTTCCCCATCACGCTGACCACGTTTACAAACTTATTATTTTCATTACCATGGTTACCGTTGCCTAAGTTATGGTTTTTAAACATTGTAGTTCCTAGAATCCGTTTCAGTAGGCCTACATGTTTAGATTTAAAAGTTACAAACGCGTCCTATAAATTGACTGAACTCAGCTCCGTTTCGCATTTGGTGGCCGCCCGGCCTTAGAACTAATTTTGTTTGTTTTAAATGCAGATACTGTAGTATCCTAATAAGTAAATTGTATTAAGAAAAAAATACGAATATTGTGTCAAAAAATAATAAATCAATTGAAATGCACGAGCCTATAAGTTCAAACTATTTTACTAAAAAACTGACCAATTTTCACACATAGTTTTATGTTCGTTATGATTGCAGATGAAGTACTTGCCTCTTGTAAATATCATAAAACAAGAACAAAACATTTTGTTGTAAACGAATTTCCGTCAAGTCTTTCTCGAAAAAAAATAATAAAAAATCAACTTCGGGTACCTCCCAAAGGCAGTTCTTCGATTTTTAAACTTTCGCAATTAATTGCCCAACTCAAATTTTCTGCTCTGGATGCCTCGCTACTGAAATCAATCTCTGGTCACGTGAAAACAAAGATGATAACCATAAATTTATAACTAATTTACCAGGGGGCCCGTGCGGAATGTCGCACTATGAAAGTTTTAAGTAAACACTGCCTTTTGAATAAGATTAGTCGTTGGGTGAGGGCGGTAGTTGGAAGGAAGGGAAAACATGTTTAAAAAATAAATCGAAAAGCGATCGATTAACAATAGATAAATGCACAATGGAAGGAGAAATCACAAATATATTTGTGTAAAAACAGTTTCCAAAATATGTGTTTGAGATTCGAAATGCTCGTCCCGGCTTGTACTACGGGCAGTGATAGGGAACTATCAGTAGGACCACTTAACCTATAAGTTTAATGATTTTTAAGTAAATATTGAAATTGTTCTAAGCACGTTATGCAAAAAGTGGCATTTGTAATGGGGTTGTCTACTCGTGATTAATACGTTAGCTTCGTAAAATATACAAAATATTGTCTGATTTGTGATGCCGCGCATGCGCATCCATTTTGCCAGTTAAAGTGTCTTTTATGTTAAAATTTTCCACAAACAGTAAAGTTTTAGCGAAATGTCAGAAGCCGGTTAAAAATCTGTCTAAAGATACCTCATTTATTCCTGTACGAATAGTATGTGCTGAGAAAAAGGAATGTTGAAAAATATACCTTGATATATATGATTATAATGTTTCTTCTTCAGATTAGCTTCAATATCAAGGCAATTCGCCAAGCTGTTCTTGTCGGTATCGAAAGTGGATAAACTACTCGTGGGGACGTTTTCCTACAAAGTGTTTTTAAAGGACTTTTTAATTTTGTTAATAAAAAGAAAATAATTGATTTTTTCCTTAGTACCAACTTAAGAAACACAACTTACACAACTGTTACAAAGTTACAAGAATTTAAATAAGCCTTTATTTGTCAATATAGGATCAATAGCTTACAAAATTAGCATAACGTAACGCGTTTTAGAAGAGGGGGGTACAAACAGTAGAAACGTATTCATAACGAAAAACACGAACTGCAGAAAGAATGAACAATTAGCCAAAACTGTTTCAGTACTTCAAACAGTAATTTGTAAATATAAACAAAATTAGTAAAAGGCAGTGTTTCCTAAGCTGATATATATTTTGTTGGCAGTGTTTGTCATAAGTGATATATATTGTATGGATACTATTATACGATGGTTGATCAAATATAAACGAGACTGACTTTCTAAAAACTTTTCCGTTGGACATTGAACTCTAAAGGGTGGGGTTTCAGGTAGCCTGGGAGGTTTGGGACGGGCGTAGACGGGCAACATTTCCGTTCGGACCCTTCAGTATAAAACTATACAATGAGTGAGAGTGAAGTGCACGTTTCCGTGGAGCAGAGAATTATTATTAAGTTTTTGGCCAAGGAGGGGGTCAATCCGACTGAAATCTTTCGTAGATTGACGGCTCAATACGGGGACAGGACCCTGTCAAGAGCTCGCGTTTTTGCTTGGCACAAGGAATTCGCCGAAGGACGGGAAGCAGTAGAAAACCTCAGCCATGATCGTCGCCCGACCACTTCCGTCACGGACGAAAACATTGATGCTGTTCGGAAGCTCCTGGACGAAGACAGACGTATATCGCTGCGATTTATTGCAGATGAACTCCAGTTGAGCTATGGTAGCGTTCAAAAATCGTTACATCAAACCTGGAACTCAGCAAAGTATCTGCAAGGTGGGTTCCACGAATTTTGACCGACGTTCACAAACGGAATCGTTTGGAGATTTGCCAGCGACTATTGACCCAATTTGAACGAGATGGTGAGGCATTATTAAACCGGATTGTCACCTGTGACGAAACATGGGTTCACCATTACACTCCCGAGTCGAAACAGGCAAGTATGGATTGGCGGAAGAGGGGAGAGAGGGCGCCTCTGAAGGCCAAATCACGATCGTCGGCCGGGAAGGTAATGGCCACTGTATTTTTCGACAATCAAGGCGCCTTTCACGTCGATTTCCTCCATCAACGACGCACAATAAATGCACAATATTATTGCGATGTTTTAGAGGCCGCAAAACAGTCTTTTCGTAGGAAAAGGAAATCTAAACCGGCGAGAAACGTCATTCTTATTCACGATAATGCCCGACCACATTCGACGAACGCTACGAGGCTTAAACTCGATCAAATTGGCTGGGAACCAATGGAACATCCCCCATACAGTCCAGACTTATCACCCTGCGACTATCACCTGTTTGGGCCACTCAAAGAGGCGCTTGGAGGCCAGCGTTTCGAAGACGATTCTGCGGTGGAGACCTTCGTGCTCCAATGGCTCAATGAACGCCCGAGAACTTTTTACGAAGATGGAATTAAAAAACTTCCAATCCGGTGGGAAAAATGTGTTACTCGTGCGGGAGACTATGTAGAAAAATAAGTTGTATCAAGAATAATTTGTAAGTAAGCAATAATTTTTTTAAAAAATCAGTCTCGTTTATATTTGATCAACCCTCGTAATTCAAAACCAAGTGTGAAGGCCATCGTTGCATAACCAGATGTGGAGACGGAACCTCGAGTGCTGAACTGCTCGAGTTTTATTGCTCGCAATCCCGAGCTAGTGTTTTTGTAAACAAAATTTGAATTTTCCAGCAACCAGATTTCAAATATACCACGCAAAGAGAATCGTAGCGATAAGCAAATACAATAAGGAAAATCACTGACTACAAAACGAGAACTAATTTCATACAAAAACTTGCACCAAACTAGTTCAATTACTTTATCCTACTGTACGTTTCTGCAACATAGCTACCATCTTCAGAGATATAAAATAGAGTTATTGTAGTATCTCCTAATGTTAATTTTCATATTGTGTTCTGTTAGCATTCTTAATTATTGAAATTTTCGTCTGATTCGATTCAAATTCTGTAAGAAAATTGATTTGGATAACAGCTTTTAGTTCGATACTCAGTAAAATATAACCATTTCAAAATTTCGACCATTTAAGAAAATCACTATTTTTTATCCTACATCTGTTTTTTTAAACTGATCTACACTTTAATCAGAGTTAAGATCAACATAAATTAGCATTAAATTTTCAAACTTATTTTGAACCATTATGGCGGGCGGGGTTCATTTTTGCAATGCAAAATTTTAAAGTTTAAAATGATAATTTATGCAAATTTAAAGCTGACAGTGAAATCAGATTTTCCAGAAAGTGCATGATACTTGGAAATTTACTTCCTTCACGTCAGCTAGACATTAGCGCACTGTGATTATGTTTATAATATATGTTAAACTTCCTCATAATCAATGAAATTATTGAAGTGAAGCTTTTAACGTTAGCTTTGGTGAGAGGAGTGAATAGAAAACAAAGTAGACTTTGCCGAACGGAAGGATGTAACGGAAATATGGAACGAACGAGCAAACTAATTTCGTCTCTCTATTTCTGTCTCTTTCTTTTCTTCCTCCTTTTCGATAACAATACTCGCGTATTATATGAAAACGCTGTGTGGCTTTGGTTCCGGTATTTTTTTTAGATGAAGAACACGTTTACGTTGCAACCTTATTATTATATTATACATTCGAATTATATTAATACATTCGAAATTAATATAAACGTTTATAATAATTGTTGTTAATATTGCTAGTTTTTAACAACATAACCTGAAACTTATTACAGCCTATTAGCTGTTCAATGAGATCAGCTGATCGTTACGAATTAATATAAAACAACTGATCTTTTACTATAACTACAGTAAATAATATCTAAACTAGGTTTATATATTTGTTTATTTAAACAAAACAAGATATTTGTAAACATATATTCAAACTAATTATATATTCAGCATAAATATCATTAACAAGAGCTTCGCTTCTGTCGGTAACGCCCCTAGTTCCACACGTGTATTTTTTTTTTAAGTTAAATCTGTTGCTATTAAAAATAATCGCTTAAGACAGGACACTACAGACTAAAAAAAAACAAATTAAAAAATAGGCCTATTTTTAAAAATTCGATGGTGTCTGTCTATCTGTATGCTCACTCTGAAAGTCATTGGTTTCTTTATGAATCTACCAATATCGATAAAATTTCTCAAGCAGTTCATCAAATTTAACTTATAGTCTAATCATATCGCGATTATTTTTAAGCACTTTTTTTACTAAAAATTATAAAAATTGCAATACTCTCAAAATCGGATCTAACGACTTTCATCAAACTGTTCAACTTGTACACCTTAAACAACCAAACAAGACGTTTTCGGTCGTTATCTCCCGTTCGGGAACTATTGAAAAGCAAACAGGAAAATTGACTGCTAGCATTTTGGGTACATCGTAAAGTACATTCATGTTTATGCAATGTGTGTGTGTGTGTTTAACGTTCGACTATTGTGCACACTTGGGCTAATGCAGACGAGATTAAGCAATGAATAGATTCTGTAATCATCGGTTTAAGTAAGTCGAAAAACTTCCGATTGCGGTTAGGGTTTATATTTGTTTTAACATGTATCATGTTTTATGGCTGCTATGATGTTGGATTTTGCGCGTCACGTGATGCGAGTGCACAAATTTATATTCGTAGTTATAGTAAAAGATCAATTGTTTTATATTAATTTGTTATGATCAGCAATTTCATTGAACAGCTGATACGTTTTAGGGTATGTCGTTGAAAACTAGCTATGTTAATTTGTCGTGTTTTCGAACAAATTATCTTAATTAAAATAAAATAGAACATGGTACATGATTTTCATTTTTGATTCAATAACAGAAATGTTTTTCTATTCACTTCCGTAACGTGAATTTCTTTTAATTTATCTGGTGCAAGGATTGGAGATAATTTTATCTTTATCAATATTTTTTTATTGGTATCTTCCGGACCGTTGCTGACAACAGCAACAGGAGAGGACTTTTGTCACGTCAGGGCGAAGTTTTTACACCATTTACTTAATTATAAGCTGCTGGAGCCGGTTACGCAATCAAACATTCACCGCTATATTTATTCATCAAAGTGACTGCAGATTGCGAGAACAGGACTGGTAGATCCGTTACAATCACAGGCCTAATGAACGTGTTGAGACAATTAATCAGTTAGAAGTAACGGGAAACAGCTCTTCGTGTAATGTCTCCAATTACTTCTGTCTGTATCATTAGAGATTGTGACCAGTGACCAGTCACACATCGGCTGGTTCTAGTTAATAGTGAATATCCATTGGGAAATGAGCTATTGGAGCGGTCGTTATAGTCACAACTATTCCGGATTTTGTAATGAATGTGTCCTTAGACACGTTTTGAATGGTAGTAATTTTTTTTTTAATAGTAGGCTACTAAATTCTGTTGTATGACACACGAATTGATAGTAGGCTCGGACAAGCTCGTTATCCAGAAAAATCCAGTTTAAAATGGCGGTCATACAAAATATTAAAATTGCATAACTTTTTTTATCTTAGAAAATCTGATTTTACCATACTCTATAGCGCTAAAATCTGCAAAAATGAGCACTTATAATTTTGAAATTAGTTTAAATTTTCAAAACGTGTAAGGTAAGTTAAAAAAATTACTCATTGTAAAATTAATTTTGCTATCAGTTCAGGCGTGGTTAAAACATACGCCTGTGATAGTACAGTTCGCAATTTTGATCCGATTTAGTTAGGAAAGCCTTCTAACTGTCCAGGTCTCGCTCTCTCTCCCTCCCTCCCCTCTCTCTCTCTCTCTCTCTCTCTCTCTCTCTCTCTCTCTCTCTCTCTCTCTGTGCGCGCGCTTGTGTGCGTGTGTGTACACATGCACTAGCTGGAGGAAATTAATTAACCGATTTTGATGAAATTTGTCTTATAGTTTTCATTTCTTAAAAATGTTTAATGTATAAAAAATAATAAAGACCTTTTTTTGGTTAAAAATCTGTTAAAACTATAATTTTTCAGAATCAGCTCAAACGTAAATTTTATTAAAATATAGTCCGAAAAACCCCAAATGAAGCGACAGTTTAAGCACGCTAACTCAGGATACCAGGCTACCTCCAGTTTTAGTCTGGACTTACTTTGCGTGATGCGGAGCTCTGTTACTTCCTTAGTTACTTGTGGAATTTAAATGAATGGAAACAAACCTTCAAAGCCAAAGAAACTTGGGAACTGGTAAGGAGTGAAAACAGAATTGCGGGGGAAGAAACTGGTGTTGTATCTAATCCCATAGAACCCACAAGCAGTGGATCACAGCAGACTGCAGAGACTCTAGGCGGGGACACACAAAGAAGTGGGAGTTAAGGTTAAACTCTCAAATGAGTAAGGCGACCTTTTAAATTATCTCAAATTATAAAAAATGTTTGCAGCTGTATAAACGTCTACCGGGAGCCCAAAAGCAATAAATGAGAAGAGAGGAAGCGGTAGCTAAAGGGCTTCTAATGAAACCTAGAAGCAAAAGACCTCCCAAGGATCACACATTAGGTATGAGAGGTCTGCGATGACAGGGATGATGGGAACTTTACTTCAAGACTGGAATTTTGTCAGCCAAGAACATTAAGATCCTGAGTAAAGGACAACTCAGGAAAACTACTGGACGCTTTATAAAGCACTGTGGTCTGAGAGTGCACGTGGAGATATGAATATACGACCTGTGTGTAAGTAAAGCTTGCCATACACGTACCGGCAAGCCTGTCAGTTATGCCTGAACATTCCGACGGAGACCGGCGGCCAGAACGTCAGTGGGGTCTGGCTGGCCTGTCAGAGCAGACTGAACAGGCGGCCGGTGTTCGAACGAAAACACATTCGTCCAACCGGCAGACCTGAAGAGAGTTGAGGCAAACGGATACGTGTGTAGGGAGAGGCGACAGGCCGCTGGCCGCTGGCCGCGTGGTGAACAGTGTTCATCGTATCACTATTGTAATGTATCGTACAGAATTGAGCTCTTTCTGTAAGCTAAAATGTTAAGGGAAAAAGAAAATTAGTGTTAAGATGATTTTATTATTGTGTACCAAAGTGAAAAGTGTTTATGGAAAGTAAAGTTCTTCTTTACTTTTAAGTAAGTCTCTTTTTTCTCCGTTTTTTTATTTGCCTTTGAAACGACTAATAAAGCAAAAATCGCACGCGCATCTTCGTCACTAGGGAATGTTACGAGGGTTGATCAAATATAAACGAGACTGACTTTCTAAAAACTTTTCCGTTGGACATTGAACTCTAAAGGGTGGGGTTTCAGGTAGCCTGGGAGGTTTGGGACGGGCGTAGACGGGCAACATTTCCGTTCGGACCCTTCAGTATAAAACTATACAATGAGTGAGAGTGAAGTGCACGTTTCCGTGGAGCAGAGAATTATTATTAAGTTTTTGGCCAAGGAGGGGATCAATCTGACTGAAATCTTTCGTAGATTGACGGCTCAATACGGGGACAGGACCCTGTCAAGAGCTCGCATTTTTGCTTGGCACAAGGAATTCGCCGAAGGACGGGAAGCAGTAGAAAACCTGAAGGCCAAATCACGATCGTCGGCCGGGAAGGTAATGGCCACTGTATTTTTCGACAATCAAGGCGCCTTTCACGTCGATTTCCTCCATCAACGACGCACAATAAATGCACAATATTATTGCGATGTTTTAGAGGCCGCAAAACAGTCTTTTCGTAGGAAAAGGAAATCTAAACCGGCGAGAAACGTCATTCTTATTCACGATAATGCCCGACCACATTCGACGAACGCTACGAGGCTTAAACTCGATCAAATTGGCTGGGAACCAATGGAACATCCCCCATACAGTCCAGACTTATCACCCTGCGACTATCACCTGTTTGGGCCACTCAAAGAGGCGCTTGGAGGCCAGCGTTTCGAAGACGATTCTGCGGTGGAGACCTTCGTGCTCCAATGGCTCAATGAACGCCCGAGAACTTTTTACGAAGATGGAATTAAAAAACTTCCAATCAGGTGGGAAAAATGTGTTACTCGTGCGGAAGACTATGTAGAAAAATAAGTTGTATCAAGAATAATTTGTAAGTAAGCAATAAATTTTTTAAAAAATCAGTCTCGTTTATATTTGATCAACCCTCGTATTTAACAAACCAAATTTAAATGGACTTGGAATGTTTGCCGGACTGTATTTAACTGGTGGTGTATGGAGTTTTCAGTGTCCGTCGGACTATTCAGGCATAACTGAACGCTTGCTGGTACGTTTATGGCATACATTATGCAGGAAGGAAGTGGAAACTGCAGCCACTTAATCTATGATTGTGAGACTCTTGCCAGTGTTTAGTTTCCAGGAGCCTGAAGAAGCTAGTCTGTACACTGCTAAAAAAACTAACTGAAGGCACCAGTCTAATAAGTTGAAATCCAATAAGTTGCACAATAGGTTTTTTGATCCCGGTGCTAGGGATGATATGGGTCACCAAATCCCACAGATCTAACCTCCAAAAATTAATATAATAATTATCTCTATATCTCAAAAAAATGTTCGAGCTAAGTGCCTAATTTTTCAAAATTGATTCAACGGATTTTGCCAAAATGCAAAAATAGTTACGACGTTTAATGGCTCAAGTAAATGTAGCAAAATTGAAATAAAGAAATTACTGGTAAATCAAAAATTCTAAAACTCAATCCTGACCTCAGTCAGTAATTTTCTTTTATTTCAAATTTATTTCAAAATTTAGGAAAAATCAAATGAATCGATTTTGAGATATTAAGGCCGATTTTCCGGTTTTAATCTGTCGCTTCGGATCCAGATTTTTCTTTGAATAATTGAATGTGAGAAAGTTTGTGTGATGTTTTTGCACCTTTTATTTTGATGAAGTTTGTTGTTTCCCTCGCCGCATTGTTGTCTAATGATTGTAAGCTACCGGTAAGTTTACTGAACTGCGCCTATCGGGCTGGCATCTCTCCCAAGAAAACAATTCCCATGAAATTATACACTGTGTTATAAGCGTACGTTCAACTTTTCATAAAATTTAAAAACTCAATTCTCCCCCATTTAGCCTGTTAGTTTCTTACGGGAATAGATTTTAATAAATGAAACATAGATTTACAGCATTGCTTCGCTTCCCATTTATTTGTATCCTTAATGTTTAAGGCATTCTATCAATTAACGTTAAGAAACAATAATATTATATCGGGATAGGCTACTTAAGTAATATCGGGATAATATTACTTAATATCGGGATATATTAATAAGTATTATATTATATATTACTTAATAATATAATACTTAATATCGGGATAATATCGGGATATCGTTTCTTTAAGTAATAGCCTAATAATCACGGCACGCAGCTGTGTCGCTGATGCGATAGAAGCGAATTATCAAAAACACAATAACATAAATGATAATTCATTTTAATGTAGCAACATTATTGTATTTATTTATTTATTGTATTTTACAATAAGAAAAGTAGCAAAAACACTAAACAAACTTTGAAATAATCAATTATTTCACAAAATTTGCCATTTTGGCTATCGACAAAGAAAGGAAACTTTGTTTGATTTCACAAATTGGTTTGTCAGATTTTGATTAAAATTTTGACTTATGAAAATTCGTAACTCTAGCCAGTGTAGGAAATTTCAAGTTAAAGAAATTTACGGTTTAAGAGTAAATAAAATTAAGGATGGCGGTTTTAATAAGATTAAGAATTTTTTTTTTATAGTCTATTCCAGAACAGTAGGTTTCTTTTATTTTAAATTTACTAAAATCTGACTAAGATTTTTGCAATAACTGAAGAACCGATTTTGAGAAATAATGTTGTATTGTATAGCCTATGTTTTTGTCTCTATAAATATAGTGGTTTATTTTAGCTATATGCCCATATACTACGTACTTATGCACTGCATTTGATCCAAACTTTAATGAAAACCGTCAGAACCAATTTTGAAAATATCTGATTAATTAACCGTTCAAGAAACGGTTTTTCAAAAATTTTTAAGCAATCCATAAGCGTTGGCAAACCACTTTTTAAGTTCACCAAGATCGATGAATCAATAGCCTAAGCTATCTCTAGTGTGAACACAGACCGACAGATACTCAAATAAAAACCACTTTTTTTGTAGTCAAGTGCTGGAAAACTGATAAATTTCAAATTATTTTTTTTCTAACACCATTTATTTTTATATCTTGTATAATATAACTCTCTAATTATTATAACTCTCTAATTAATTAAGCGCCTGGCCAGTAAATAATTCTTTAAAGTTCATAACTTTTTTTCTTAATTTTTTTAACTAACTTCCCGATGTAATCAGCGTTTAAAATATGTGTTAATTATCACTTTACGTTTCATTTGATGCGTTGGATTCATTTTCGTATTTTCAATCAAATTTAAAATTATAAACGTGCAAATTTTGTCGCTATTTACGATATGAAATTAGTTTTTTTTAAATTGTATGATAGAAAAAGTTGTTTTTTCGAGATCTTAAAAATATTATAATTTTGAAACGGACGAACGGACTTGCCAGGTGAGAAACATGCCTAAATTTTGGAATGGCTGCCATTTTTAACTCCAAAAATGTTACAAAAATCGATTTGTGCGCTAAGTTTTAATCGAATCGCACTAAAATTGCGTCACTGGTGTGCAAACACATAGGCCTACACACATCTGCTTCTACAAAATCATATTGACGGATTTTGATCAAATTTAACACATACGCTCTTTTGAAGATTGTTGAATTCGTGCTTTTTTACCAGGACTTCCGCTATTACCATGAACACATTTTCAATTTGCTTCTTCTCGTGATAAACTACCGGTTGTAATTAGTTGCTTCACTTGTATATAAGGTAACACGACGAGAAAAATAAAGATACAAATGAAATACAGGCTTTGCTTAGCATGACTTCAGAACATTTTAGTAAACTATCCAATTGAAATTACAAAGTAGGCTGGCCTGTGTCCATCAAGTCCTTTGGAACTGTTAACCAAGAGGACGTGCATATTAATACGATTTTAAGCGTTTCTATCTCACAAAGCTAAGTAAACTAAAACACGCAATCAACAAATAATAACTGCACGCAGCTGTCTCGCTGATCTGATGGAAGCGAATGGTTAAGAAACATTTAACAATACAACACGTAAACAAACATGTATTCCAAAATTAGATTTGACACCCATTAATTTTGGTAACAGCTTACACAAATTCGTTACTTAGAAAAATCCATTTACCCCTAAAAATGGCACTTTTTTGCTTTCTCACAAAAAAATATATAAAAAAGAAAGTGATAGGAAAAAATCGATGTTGAGATTTTCGTGGATTTATCACTATTTCAAAAGTCGCTAGTTCTTCATTTTTTATCAGTACTCAAATCGGCAAAATGTCTTGTATAAGTAAAACCAGTTCTGGGAACCTCTCTTTTATTTTAAAAACTTCTTTTACGTGTATGTCAGCAGTGTTCATTGTCCTATATGTGTCGGTATCCACTGGAAGTGTATTTTGTGTTGGTCACTTGTTGAAAAAATTTATAATGTTCGATAATGTAAGCTACTGTTAATCAGATTAAGATAATCTATTGGAAACCAGAGGATTTTATGAGACTGTAGGTTCTTCAGGTCATTCTCGGTTCCGGTAAGAAACTTGAAACAGAGTTACTTTTGCATCTGTACATGCCACTGTACAACCTTGGTATATTATCTAGAGACTCTATGACTCAAACATCGTATTTTAGTCCCAATGGAGTTTCCACTTTTCTTGTTGATACATCTACACATCATCAAAATAACATTGTTGTACTGCATTTTAAAAAATTCATTACGCATTACGGCGGTTTCGTTTCCAGTTTTTGATATTTATTCCGATTTCACAAGAACTGAAGAAAAGATCTCTTTTCAAATCTCTCTGAAAAAAATTTATTGAACTTTCTTTTCGTTATTTTGTCCATTGTTTGCATCATTATCCTTGCAAGTGATGAAATACTCTGCAGTTTTATAAGATAATACAAGGGTTCTTAATTTGTCTAATAATTTCTTCCCTCCTTAAAATAAGGAGTTTCAGGCAGAACTTAAAAATCCTTATAGACAGTTCTTTTTAAACTTGAAATAATTTTAGTTTTTTTCTAGTGTACACAAATATTTTCTGATGCAGTCTTGTATATTTGATAAAACATATTTAATAATATGCTAAATGAATAGCCTACGGTGGTTCTAAGATTATACCAAATTTGTTCCAGAAATGTTCATGAATTTCAGTCTGTTTATAGTTTTATTTACAAGTTTTATGAGTTCAATGTTATTTATTTTAGGATATACATATTCAAAATGTTTGGGCGTTTTATGTACAGTTCATGACTCCTGTGTATTTTAGACGAAGTAAGTACAGTCCTTTGTTACTGATAAATTACTTTTTGATTGTGTTGTGTTGAAAAATAACTCATGATCTGTTGAACTGATGTTCGCTTTTGTTACTGTCTGTTACTATCCTACAAGTGATTTTTAATACGGTAAAAATGCTAAGTATAGTGCTTTGATTTATAAATTTTATCAGATTAAGAGTTTTGTGCAATTTTCTATGCGATTTTAAGAAATAATGTGTGTTACTTGATAATTTTATATATATATATATATATATATATATATATATATATATATATATATATATATATATATATATATATATATATATATATATATATATATATATATATATATGTATGTAATGTAAGATAAATACATGAAAGAAGTACACTTGCCGCCTCGGTGGCCTAGTGTAGAGCGTACTAGGCTTTCACCCCGAGGACCCGAGTTCGATTCCCGGCTAGGGCTTGGTATTTTCATACGCTATAAATCACCCCATCGTCTGCATTAGCCCAAGTGTGCACAATAGTCGGACGTTAAAAAAAAAAAAAAAAAAAAAACTCGGTGAGCAACGAGGCTTTTGTTAATGATATCTTTGCTGAATATATAATTAATTTGAAGACATGTTTACAAATATCTTGTTTTGTTTAAATAAACAAATATGTGAACCTAGCTTAGATATTACTTACTGTAGTTATAGTAAAAGATCAGTTGTTTTATATTAATTCGTAACGATCAGCTGATCTCATTGAACAGCTAATACGCTGTAATACGTTTCAGATTATGTTGTTAAAAACTAGCAATATTAACAACAATTATTATAAACTTTTATATTAATTTCGAATGTATAAACGGTTGCAACGTACACGTATTCTTCAACTAAGGAAAAATACCGAAACCAAAGCAACACAACGTTTTCATATAATACTCTTGTATTGTTTTCGAAAAGGATGAAGAAAAAGAAAGAGATAGAAATAGAGAGACGAAATTCGTTTGCTCCTTCGTTCCATATTTCCGTTACATTCTTCCGTTTGGCAGACTTTTTTTCAATTCACTTCTCTCGCCAAAGATAACATTTTAAGCTTGTTTCAACAACTACACATAAAGCTTTCCTTAAGAAATAACTGATCAAATTTCACATTCAAGATTTGTATAAAATGTTCTATCCGGATAGCATATTTGCAGTCTACTACAAACACTAAATTTTAAATTTTGGGATCGAAAACGAGTCTTGTTTTTGTGACATTGCTAAAAGTGGTTACAAAAATGTTGCTTATTAAAATGGATCCGAGAGTTGATGGGAGGAACCAGTTGTGAAGGAAAGTGGGAGGTGTTTATCCGAGTTCATGGGCCTCGCAACTCGCATTCCAACTTCCAACTTCGCTGGTCTCTGCCTGCGCCTGTGCTGGATACCTCGGACTTGGTCCTAAAAATTGCATTCTGTAAAGAAAGTAGACATATTACTTAAACTTATACGTTCAAGTTATTGACGTGCAACAAAGTTGAAAGCGTGTCACGTGCAATCTGTAAATATTTATCAGAAACATCTGTTAATGTATTAAGAATAATTCGGCTTGTAGTTGTCCAGCTGAGTTCATGGAAATAAACATTTTTATATACGAAAATGAAGCGGTACGAAAATTTATTGAAGCGAAGCTTTTAATGTTAGCTTTGGCGAGAAGAGTGAATGAAAAAAATGTCCTGAACCTTCTTAATGAAACTGAAATATACATATGTAACAGAAAATAGGAAACTAATTTTATCCCTCTATTTCTGCTTCTTTCTTTTTCTTCCTCCTTTTCGATAACAATACAAACGTATTATATGAAAACGTTGTGTTGCTTTGGTTTCGGTATTTTTCCTTAATTGAACACGTACACGTTGTAACCGTTTATAATACATTCGAAATTAATTAATTAAAACATTTATAATAATTGTTGTTAATATTGCTAGTTTTTAACAACACAACCTAAAACTTATTATAGTCTGATGAAATCAGCTGATTACGAATTAATATAAAACAACTGATCTTTTACTATAACTATAGTAAATAATACCTACTGTAGTTTCACATATTTATTTATTTAAACAAAACAAGATTTTGCAAACATATCTTCAAACCAATTACATATTCAGTAAAAATATGTAATGACAGTAAAGCTTCGCATCTGTCAGTAATGAGTTCCACACGTATACGTTTTGTGGTAATTCTGCAGCTTGGAAAAGTTTGTATCCCAGCAAAAATCCGTTCGAAATGGCCACTGAACATTTAAATGTTATCTTTTGCAGATTTTAACTTAGCTATGGTAAAACATTGTAAGAGAAAAGTTATGATTTTTAAAAATTTGCCGTCATTTTGAAATGTATGAACAAATTTTAACTGGATAAAGATATAAAAAACTATTACTTTATTTTAGGCCTGCAGAGGGACTGAAGATTAACATGCACACACACATTTTTAGTATTTATACTCTCTAAACATAAAGTGATAAATGCCACGGATTTTATGCAAATCTACTGTGCTCCAAAAGATATGGGAATAAAATTCACAAAACAGCTGATTTCAAACAACTGTTTGATAATGTGGCTGTAATTCGGAAAATATTTATATTAATTTTAATAGAATTTCTAAAAGCAATTGGAACTTTGCATACATATATTTTCTACTCTACACTTATAGGAAAATTAACTTTGTGTCTATGGAAGTATCACCTAAAACGATTTCCAAAAATAGAATTAAAATATCTCGTATAACTATGTTATAGTTACAGTATGTGAACAAATATTTTAGTAAGGGCAAGTGGTCGAGGTATTTGGATGTTTCAAATAAGCGAGGCAGGACAATAAGGTATGTTGAGATAGGTCAGATTGCTGAGGTATGCGGACTCAAGTTTCTTGTAAGGCTTATTGTACATCCCAAATAACAACTAGCAAAGAAACCAGTAGCTGTACTTATAACCGATAAACACTTTGCCCTATACTAGCATCAAATTCATCACCTGGTTGTAGAGGCTTAAAAAATGGCTTTTCTGCTAGCCTCGACTCTCATATTCGAGGAAGACATGCTTAACACTCTCTTCGAATACTTTGCGTAACCTATAAATGATATCACTCTTGATGATTCTGAGGAGGAAATACTAAGAAGTGTTGCTTAAAGTGCTTCAGACGTCCTCTACTCGTCTTCATTACCTAGACGAGTTGCTTTGTGCATCTGACAAAGTGTTTTCCAAACTTTTGCCCAGGGCAGTGTACCAGCTTTGGTAGTGCCTATCTTGAGACCATTTCCTATGGCATTGTGGGGATTTGATTTTGTGACACTGCAGGCTGGTTTTGGACCTACGAAAGATAATTTAGCTCCCTTCTTTGCAAATTTATCGGCACGCTCATTATCGTAAATACTTGCGTGTCCAGGTACGCAGCATAGGTTCAAAGAGTTATAGTTAGAGGAAGCTAGTGTACTGAGTGTCTGATAGCACTCCCACACCAGTTTGGAGAAGATTTAATCTGAGTCAAAAGCCTTAAGAGTAGCTTGACTATCAGATAGTATCACTATGCGTTTATTTGTATAACGCTTAGCGAAACCTATATTGGCAAAGACCAGAATTGCATTCACCTCAACTTGGAATATTGTACTATATTTCCCCAGACTTGTGTTACAGCAATTTTGGTAGATGTAACCCCATACTTGGATATTCCCTCAATAACAGAGCCGACGTGTACTAGACAAGGCTGCCACATGTAAAACTGAGCTTTTCTTTCCTTTTTATTCTTCATGAAAGCGAAAACTCAGCCAGAAAGGCCTCATGAAGAGATATTCTATGCCCATGATATCTGGAGTCATGTCCATCACCGATATATCTAAACCTGATACTTTAATTGTGCTATGACCAGTTCTGAGCACGCGTTCCTTCCAGGGGTTTGTAACAGTCAGTTTGTAAGCGGATTTGGGTGCTTCTGCTTTGATAAAAATGTCGAGAGGCACTTGGGCAAGACTTGGGCACGAGAGGCAAAAGCCCTAGGGCAAGACTGCTTGTGAACTAGAGATCAAGATGCAAGCAAACTTCTGTAAGCTAACTAACTTGATTGCATTATATTGTCTAAATGTTCATTCTGGATCAGCTTGCAATTAGTAGTTAATTCTAAATACTTAAATAACTTAAACATTTGCGAACTGAATCCCTCCCAGATTCAGGCGGGGAAAAGTCTCAAGTTTGCTTCCTTGAGGCACTAAGGACTTTCTTACCATGAGTAAACACATCATAATCCAACATTCAGTCTGTCAGCTACGATACTGAACCATCAGACAGACCATCATCAGCATGGCCTTGGATATAAATGTAAGCTTGCGTCAGATCATTGAGAAGACCATCCACCACAAGATTTCAAATAAGAAGTGAAAGTACATTTGCCTGTGAACAGCCTCTGGTAGGAGTAATCTCGATTATTTCATCAAGAATCGATACTTGTATGCATCTGGAGCACAACACAGCATCAATCCATCCACAAATGACTGGACCAGCACAATGTTTACTTACCCTTCGCACTATGGCCTCAAAGGATATTTATAAAATGTTCACCCAGGCTATCCTCAATCCTATCCAGCAACTCATGCAGAGTAGGATTTTCCCGATTGTTAGGCATGTACACGTACAGGTACAGGTACAGGTACAACTCCAGGTACAGGCACAAGTACAGGTACAGGTACAAGTACAAGTACAGTTACAGGTACAGGTTCAAGTACATGTACAAATACAGGTACAGGTATAAATGTGTGTTTTTCAGGAAAAGCACACATTTCCTCGTGTATTTCTCCACATGTCTTTCCAGAGTTTTCAATAGAAATCATGAAAGCTTAATGGACGGAAGGAGTCCGGAATGAAATAGTCTAATCGACCCCTTTTTTTAATTAAAGCAATTCTGCTTAGTCACAAAGCCCGTGGACATGCCCATAGACTACACTTGCTCTAAAGACCACATAGGAGAATATTAAGGAGTTCAGGGCTTTCTTGCAATAGGGCTGAAAAAATTCCGTCCCCACCGGGTGATTTAAATGAGTTGAATTTGTTAATTACCCGTTTAAAACTAGGAAATGTAACTCTACCTGTAGTTATACGTCCAACCTCACCTTGCTTGTCATTCAATTTGGCTTCAGGGACATGTAGGACAATAGCCATTTTGGTGGAAAAAATGTTCCTGAAAGCGACGCTTCCTTCTCAGATTGTTCCAGACTTTAGGTTTCCAATGTGTCAGATACTAGAGTTTCACTTCTGGCCTTCTTTGAAAGTACTTCAGAAGAAGGTAGAGTGGCTGATTCGCCTCTAGAGCGCTTGACCACACCCACTCTCACCTCCATCGGTGCCAGAGGCAATTCCCAACTACAAGTCCTCTTCTTCTTCTTAGTCTTGCAACTTGGATTATCTTATCTCTCTGCAATTTAGAAGGACCGCACTACTCGCCTATTTCCCTAAGTCTTGCTCTAAGAGGCTACCTTCGTTGTCCGGTGGTGAGGTTAATTTTCTTGACTTTAGTCCACTGAGTTGCATATTGTCAGATATACTAGAGAAGCCTGGCGTACCTGGATAATTCAGAGATTCATCTTCTCCTTCTGAGTAAGATGGAAGTTCTTCCTGTTCCATCTTGTGCAGTTTTGTCTCTATGCATGGTTAGAAACCTTATCTGTCGCTCCAGGCTGGGAGAACAAGTTCGACAAAATCTCATGTGTTCTTGAAAGAATCGATTTACTGAAACTGGTAGTCTGCTCTTGCGTAGCCGATTTCAGATGAGAAGTGGATGACGCTGCAACTCAGGTGTTGCAGCTGGATCATTATTAATACTTTATATATATATATATATATATATATTGGACCCACGAGAAGCTAGGAAAAAGAAAGTCAATCCAGGTAGATCTAGGCAAGACTGTTTACTGAAGAATCTTATCCAACTCTTGGAGACTCCGTTTGCACCTCCGTTAGATAGGGCCGGCATGGATCAAGACATTATTAGCGTTCGGCTAGAACATAAGGAAGAAACAAGAGGAAAATGAGGAAGAAAGAAGATCTTCAATAGAAAAGAAACAAGACATACAGCATGAATGAATGAATGAATGACTTTCTAGGGTAATTAATGCACTGTAATCTTTGTGCCACTTCCTGTATTCCTAAGCTGTCCAGTTACAGTGCCTTCTCTAAACCTAGTCTCTTCCAAAGTCTAGGATTTGGAGAGGATTCAAGTTGGGTAACTTCTCCAATTATAATTGGTGACTTCCCAATTTGTTATTGAGGTGCTTCGAGATGCTGGCTCTGCTAACCTCTTTCTATTTTCTCCCCCTTACTCTTGTCACGGAGGTTATGCCCCATTTGGCCAGCTTTTCGTTGTGCAATAAGTCACGTTAATTCTATTTACATTCTTTCTCATATTGTTCTCATAAGTAGCTAAGAAAATAATGTCCGCTTACAAAGAGCCCCGTATCCATGGGTAAGGCTAAGATACACTGGGAGGTTGCCAGGTATCTCAGAGCTCCGTTTGATACACAATTAGACCTATGTGTTCCATTCCATCAGCACTAATCGCTTTACACGTTAGAGTTAGCCATGTTATGTAAAGCAGTGAATATCTTTATGTTTGTGTCTTGAGTAGACGAATGAGAGTAGTATGAGCTAGAGATACGGTGGGATCGCTAAACCAATCAGCTGCTCACTTCAGCCGCCTCCGCTGGAAGACAGACAGCATAGAGAGGAGTTATGCTTACTATACAACAAAAGACTCGCTGAATAATAAGAAAAGTAGAGTCTTATTATTATTTTGGCATTAATAATTAAATTAATATCTATATCTAATAATAATCTATCACATCCTAATATAGATTGATTGCGGTGGATTATCCAACCGGGCGATGGCATCGTCAAATTTCACACCATAAGGGGAGTGAGGTAGTTGGGTATGGAAGATGGACAGGGCAGTTTGGTGTAGATGAGAGAGTGACAGTTCAGGTAGGCGTGACAGGTGAACAAGGCATGTTGGCGAGGTTGTAGGTGTGGTATGTGACTGAGACAATTTGAGTGTGGCAGATGAGGGAGGTAGTTAAAATGTAGTAACTAGGCGTAGCAGAAGGTAGCTAAGTGGTAGTCGTGGTAGCTGTTTGAGGCTACTACGAGGTACTTGGTAGTGGTGGCAGATAAGCGAGGTAGTTTGTTATAAAAAGTAGGTGAGGCAGTTGGATATGGTTGGTGGGTGAGTAAGAAAGAAAGGAGTGTAGCAGTTGAATATGTCAGAATACGTGGGTAATAAGTGAGGCAGGTGGGTTGTGTCAACCGGGAGCGGAGCAAGGTTGGTAGGTGTCTCATGTGACCTACAGTTGGATGTAGCAGGTGGAGGAGGTAATTAATTTAATATGGGCGTGGTTAGTAGGTTGGTGGGTGTGATATGTGATCAAGGCAGTTGGATGTAGCAGGTGACATTGGTAGCTACGTGTAGCTAGGAGTGGTTGGCGACCGGACAGCTGTGTGTATCCGTGGTCGAGGCAGTTGGGTGTAGCAGGTGACATAAGTAACTGTAGTTAGGAATGGTTGGCGACCGGACAGCTGTGTGTATCCGTGGTCGAGGCAGTTGGGTGTAGCAGGTGACATAAGTAACTGTAGCTAGGAGTGGTTGGCGACCGGACAGCTGTGTGTATCCGTGGTCGAGGCAGTTGGGTGTAGCAGGTGACATAAGTAACTGTAGCTAGGAGTGGTTGGCGACCGGACAGCTGTATGTATCCGTGGTCGAGGCAGTTGGGTGTAGCAGGTGACATAAGTAACTGTAGCTAGGAGTGGTTGGCGACCGGACAGCTGTGTGTATCCGTGGTCGAGGCAGTTGGGTGTAGCAGATGACATAAGTAACTGTAGCTAGGAATGGTTGGCGACCGGACAGCTGTGTGTATCCGTGGTCGAGGCAGTTGGGTGTAGCAGGTGACATAAGTAACTGTAGCTAGGAGTGGTTGGCGACCGGACAGCTGTGTGTATCCGTGGTCGAGGCAGTTGGGTGTAGCAGGTGACATAAGTAACTGTAGCTAGGAGTGGTTGGCGACCGGACAGCTGTGTGTATCCGTGGTCGAGGCAGTTGGGTGTAGCAGGTGACATAAGTAACTGTAGCTAGGAGTGGTTGGCGACCGGACAGCTGTGTGTATCCGTGGTCGAGGCAGTTGGGTGTAGCAGGTGACATAAGTAACTGTAGCTAGGAGTGGTTGGCGACCGGACAGCTGTGTGTATCCGTGGTCGAGGCAGTTGGGTGTAGCAGGTGACATAAGTAACTGTAGCTAGGAATGGTTGGCGACCGGACAGCTGTGTGTATCCGTGGTCGAGGCAGTTGGGTGTAGCAGGTGACATAAGTAACTGTAGTTAGGAATGGTTGGCGACCGGACAGCTGTGTATCCGTGGTCGAGGCAGTTGGGTGTAGCAGGTGACATAAGTAACTGTAGCTAGGAGTGGTTGGCGACCGGACAGCTGTGTGTATCCGTGGTCGAGGCAGTTGGGTGTAGCAGGTGACATAAGTAACTGTAGCTAGGAATGGTTGGCGACCGGACAGCTGTGTGTATCCGTGGTCGAGGCAGTTGGGTGTAGCAGGTGACATAAGTAACTGTAGCTAGGAGTGGTTGGCGACCGGACAGCTGTATGTATCCGTGGTCGAGGCAGTTGGGTGTAGCAGGTGACATAAGTAACTGTAGCTAGGAGTGGTTGGCGACCGGACAGCTGTGTGTATCCGTGGTCGAGGCAGTTGGGTGTAGCAGGTGACATAAGTAACTGTAGCTAGGAGTGGTTGGCGACCGGACAGCTGTGTGTATCCGTGGTCGAGGCAGTTGGGTGTAGCAGGTGACATAAGTAACTGTAGCTAGGAGTGGTTGGCGACCGGACAGCTGTATGTATCCGTGGTCGAGGCAGTTGGGTGTAGCAGGTGACATAAGTAACTGTAGCTAGGAATGGTTGGCGACCGGACAGCGGTATGTACCCTTCGTCGAGGCAGTTGGGTGTAGCAGGTGACATAAGTAACTGTAGCTAGGAGTGGTTGGCGACCGGACAGCTGTATGTATCCGTGGTCGAGGCAGTTGGGTGTAGCAGGTGACATAAGTAACTGTAGCTAGGAGTGGTTGGCGACCGGACAGCTGTGTGTATCCGTGGTCGAGGCAGTTGGGTGTAGCAGGTGACATAAGTAACTGTAGCTAGGAGTGGTTGGCGACCGGACAGCGGTATGTACCCTTCGTCGAGGCAGTTGGGTGTAGCAGGTGACATAAGTAACTGTAGCTAGGAGTGGTTGGCGACCGGACAGCGGTATGTACCCTTCGTCGAGGCAGTTGGGTGTAGCAGGTGACATAAGTAACTGTAGCTAGGAGTGGTTGGCGACCGGACAGCGGTATGTACCCTTCGTCGAGGCAGTTGGGTGTAGCAGGTGACATAAGTAACTGTAGCTAGGAATGGTTGGCGACCGGACAGCGGTATGTACCCTTCGTCGAGGCAGTTGGGTGTAGCAGGTGACATAAGTAACTGTAGCTAGGAATGGTTGGCGACCGGACAGCGGTATGTACCCTTCGTCGAGGCAGTTGGGTGTAGCAGGTGACATAGGTAGCTAAGTGTAGCTAGTAGTGATTGGCGAGGTACGTGGCCGGTGGTGAGGCAGTTGGGTGTGGCTGGTGGGCGAGGTTTTATCTGCAGCAGTAAGAGTGGGGAAAGTACTTATAGTCCATCCTTGCTGGATAAACTATCAGTTGAAATAAAGATATCAACTAGCGCTTTTCAAGAAACAAGAATTAAAACATAAAAGTTTTCAAAGTACGTTTATTGGGATACGACAAGGACTCATTGTAGAATAAATCGTTAGGCAGTTGAAAATTGGCTATTTTTTTGTTAACGTAATAACTATTAGCAGATTTGGCAAAACTGTATATAATGGCTCATCTGACGTCCGATGGTTTATACGGTGTTTTTTGCAATTGTACATTGTACGGCATGTACACGGAATAAATTCCGCCCTTGGAATAAATGCTAAAATTAACTTACAATTTGTACCTAAATACAAAGATATATTAGTAATTTTTAAGACAAACACTAATTCTTTACATAGCACTAATGCTGTAATAGTACTTTAACAAGATGAAATAAACAAACTCATAAAATGTTCAACGGCTCATTTGCGGTTACTCACATCTCACATCTCACACCTCACTACCGTGGAGTCAATGTCAGTGTAGGTAGCTCCCACGATAGGTCATCAGACTAACATAAAGTACAAGTAGACAGAGTTACGCAAGAAAAACTATCCTTCCAGTTCTAGGAATACAGTTCACAATGCAGGGCAGTTTTTGCGACAATCAGGAGCGAGGCCGCCATTGGAAACAGGTTGATCGCTCAGGAGCTTGTTAAGTACTTTCCCGTGTAAGTATGGACGCTACGGGATTACGATGTACAAGTACGTACTTGCATTTCCCTACAAGTAGATGCAGCTAGTTCTTTTGTTTATCTTTGAGAAAATTCCTGTTGTGTTTTTTCTTAGCTGCTGTGCTTTTCTGAACTCAATGGCAAGGGAGGGGTTTCATCTTCTTTGTCTTAACATTGACTCGAACATACCTTACATAGCAAAAAAACATGCAAAAAAAAGATAAAATAAATAAATGGTCCAAGAACATTGCACAATCTTTCATAGATTAAATTAAATTAATTAAAACGGGCTCTAACAAAGTCATTAAATACGGAGACAAAGCGTTATTTTTCTAAAAATATGAGGGTCAGCTGGAGAGTCAGTGACAGAAACCAAAACAAAACCTGACAGATTTATTTTCTTTTATCAGTGTTTATTTCCCTTTGTCTATTTATTCCACAACAATAATTTCTTCGGACGTCTGATTTGAATTCTGATCTAAAGATTATCGCTGTAGTTTTCCTGTGAACTAGGATACCGTAGTTATTCTGTAGTTTTAAGCGTCATTAGTTTCGGAAACAGAAAGAAAACATATTTATGACGTAGCCTAGATTATAATCAATAGATCTAAATTTATTTGATGTGCAATTTAGTAACATATTTTTAAAACCAATTTGAAAAACGTGTAAAAAATTGTTTAATGTATATGCCCATACTTTCGCTAAAATTGTGGATTAACTACCAAGACATTGGACCGATTTAGATCAAATCTATATGATACAATTAATTAGTACTATAAAATCCAGATAGGGAACACATTAATAAAGATAGGATAATTAGAATAGAAAAAATCCCGGTTCTACAATATTCCCACAACTGCCCGACAAATTATATATAGAGCTTCTTATAGGCTAAATGAAAAAGGTGTTCTACAAACACTCGATAACCATACTTACCAGAATTTCTGGACTCCAATTTTGAACGTAAATAACATACAAAACAGTAATTATTTTGTATTTATTAATTTTTTTCACTGTAAAATACATCCATTGATTTGCAAATAACGTGATTTTTTTTAGTTATTATTTTTAGAATAAAAATGTTAACTAAAAGTCCACAAAACATCCATAAAAACATTTACTTAGAACCGGGTCGTGCAATTACAACATCCGCAACAATATAATATTTTTTAGACAATAGTACTTTTTCAAGAAATACCTTATCAGTTTTAATTTTTTTCGTAAAAGTCCACACAAAACGTCTTAAAATTAACTTCTATGTTGAGTAGCTCCGTTACAACCCAAACTGGCATTCTTCCCTTCTCTACCGTCTAATCGTTTTTTATAGAAAATACTCTTTCCACCTATCTATCTACTTAAAACGTTTTTCCTCAATATTGTACTTTAACATTAAACCACAGACTTTCTTTCAATTCTCCTGAATGCTGAGCTTTCTTTCTTCAGGCAGGCCTTCCACTTCGGCTTCAATTTTCTAGTCACAGCGTAATGTAGGCCTACGCTTGTCAAACAACGTCCATAACTGAAACGGGCGCTGAACAGTTTGCAGTCATTCCATTCTCTTCCAGTTCTGGCCAGGTAATTTCTTCATTTTTCAAGGATATTCGTGAAAATTTGTCTGCTTTATCGAAACTAGATCTCCACAATTTTAAATAACTGATGCCAGCATCATAAAATTCTGATAAACCCCCAAAAAACTTGTCTTTCCTTAACTTCACCTTTAGATTGTAGCAGTTGTTCTGCAAACGGAACGAATCTGTGCGACTTACTCTCTTCCAACAAGCTTACCAAATTAAGGTAGACCTATAACGCCTCGGAAGCGGTTACGTTCTCTCGCTCTACTTTTTAAATAACTTTTTGAAACGTTAGCACAGAACGATGAACAAACGTAAGAGGAGTTCAACTAACTGAGTTTTTGAAAAAGTCCACAATCAGTTTTGGGCTGTGTTTATGTTTATTAGCTAGAAAGTACAGCTTCAATGCCTTAAACTAAGAATTCTTTCAGTAGCTGTCAACGAATTCAAAAATCCAGTGCTGCTCTGAAACATAGGTCTTTAGAAGTCAACACTTGCAAAGTCGCAGAACTCTTTCATTCGGTCACCCTAACAGTGAATTGATAAAAATACTTGTACAATTTAACAATTACTTCGTCATAAACAGAAATCATATCACATGCTGTTTGTATAGCATTGTCTAGGCCGAGCATCCATTCCAAGAATAGGCCTTTCGAATTTGACCTGCAGTTTTCCGAAAACATTTCCTTGACCTTACCTTCGGATACACCAAAATTGGTATTGGTGTATTAATACACATATGGCTACTATTTTAGACTCAAGTTTAAGAGAATATTTATTGATTCTTTTTAAAATGTGATCAAGAAGAATGCCACTTTACACCACACACTTCTTTAAAATAAAGCAAATGGAACACTGAATACTCCCTCATCAGAACACGTGTCCAAGGAACAGAAAGTAATCAACGCGTTCACACAGTCTCTGTTTTAACCTGATAGCGAGTGCATCTGTATTATTTTTGGAAAGTTTTAGTCGTAGTTTTCTGATTTAACTTCACTTTTCCTTGTAAATTCAAGGTAAAATTATTATCTGTTTGCAAACCTACGTATTTCAATTTCTTTATTAAAATCTAAACTTAAAAAAATTAGATTTTAATAAGGAAATCGAAATGCATAGGTTTACAAATAGGTAGACGTGTTCATACCTTACAGAAACCTGTTCGTGTCGAGGGAGTACTCGGTGCTTTACTGTTTCTATTGGGTACCGAATAGCAACCGAAGCACCGTTTCACATTTATACGCAACGACCGAAAAAGAACCGAACCAAATAAAACCGCATATGTTTTTTTGACTTCTTAAAAAAATTGTATTGATTGTATTGCCTTACCTCAAAGTTACGACCAGCATCTGAATCGCTTGAATACATCCCCTCATAAATGTAACTTGGCGTTGAAGACGGTCCTTTAGCTCCACGTGTGATTCATCAAATGATTTCATTGGCATCCTGAAGTAACTAAAAAAAATAGTCATCATGCTCTCTTAGCCTCGGGAAAATGGTGTAGAATGCTGCGAATTCCTGTCATAAAGTGAAGAGATTTTGCTTCCAATGAATTCTGGTATTCCTCCTTCGTTTTTTAATTTTTCTCTAGAGAGTAGCAACAACTTGCCTTCTTTACATGATCACTACTGAGTGTGCGGAAGAAAACACAAAACCTAATATGATCTGTATGAGAACCATGTTTGTGTGAAGGGGTTTCATTCGTTTACCGTTACAACCAAAAACGAACCGACCGAATTGAACCGTACATATGTGAAACAAGCCTTACGGGCTATTCTCGTTGCATGCAATGTTACCAACCGTTAAATCAAAACAGAACGTAACAGCACCCGGTCTTTTACACAGATATCCGAGAATTCTGGACGCATGTCTAAATTCCAGACTAATCCCGGAAATATGGTAAGCCTGGCGATAGCGCTTGTCGGGAAAAGAAACTCGCTGCCCTACTTGATAAAATTATCGGTTAGTTGAAACAGCCGATATAGAGTTTTGTCTGGTAGATAAAAGGACAACTCTTCTAATCGTTAATTCTAATCATTTAGTAGAATATGCGGAGTGTACGCTAAATTGTTAGTAAAATTTGTTAAATAGCTGTGCTCATTCATAAACATTTTGTTGACACTTTTGATGAAGAATAAAATCTTGGCAGTTTTGATCGCTCGGCCCAGAAACGATAAAGTATTTAGGACTTGTCATTTTGATTTTTGGGATGACAACAAGAAGTTCGATCGTTTTAGGTTAAAGAAAAGAACAATCACATTTTTATAGTAGCACAAGCCGTATACGTGGTAGGCAGTTATGAATTACAAATGAAATAACCTAACTTAGGTTATTAGAGGCTGTAGGCCTAATTGGAAAACTAGTACAATTAAGCCTACAATTTAAACAATGAAGTAAGATTGTTGAACATAAGAAAAGACACGACGTTGATCAAAATTTTACTTCACATAAACTATATAGACCTACAACAGAACAAATTCTTTTCAGAATAAAATTGGTAAATCTAGGTTATTGTTTTTTTTTTCAAATTTTCGATACAAGTTCGTTTTTCAATCACTAAAGAGCGTTCTAAACCTGTTAGCGACCAATAATATTGAGTAAGTGTGCTAATCTATGATAAAAATTGTAAATCTAGAAGATAGATTGCTTTCAGTATCGGAAAGATTAAAACTTTTTGTATAACACAATATACTTGTCGGCTTAATTTGTCAGTAGGTTACACTAACAACGGTAGGTTTTAGACAAGTAAACATTACATGGTATAAATTATTATAACGTTAGGTTACACATTACTGTAGGGACAAAAGAATTTGTTCTGCGCAAGCGCAGACTTTTAATGGATAGCATTTAAATGCATTCTTGTCTTCATTATTGTCACAAATGTCTTATTAAAAATGTTCTTGAAAATGACAAACTTCTCAAAAGAGGTATATTTTGATGAAATTACTGTCGCGAGCCAGCTGCGTCCTGTTTCATTTAACGTAACGTAATTACGGTAAATTACAAAATTACACGACGATCGCCAAGTCATGAGGACATTATCAATTTTGCTTGGCAACAAAAGCGTACAGCTGAAAATCTGTAATTGGTAAGCTAAAGTTAGGCCGGCGAGACGCGAGATAGCCGGCGTGAGTTGAATAGAGATGGTCTGATGGCAGCTTTAGCTAACCTTGACAGTCGAAGGAAAAACTGGACCTAAACAGGCAAGTATGTCCACGGTCCGTGGTCCATATTCGCCCCAGCTCTGTAAGTGCACTTTGTATTGTTCGTAATTAGACCGAGTGTATGTTGGACGTAGGCCTACTGTTTCATTACTTCATTTTAATTCTGTCTAATTTATATCTGTACCGTGAATTATGGAAGTCAATCCGAAAAGGGGTTATATAGTCAATCCAATGTGGTGCAGAAATTTCTAAAAATGACCTTCAATTCCACTGCCAAAAAAAAAACTCCTACACTTTTTTAAAATCTGATTTTTCCTTATATCTCGGTTAAAATCTGCATAAATTAGCATTTTAAATTAAATTACGTTGAAAATTTAAAATGCTTATTTTTAAAATCAACACGTTGGTGAAATTTGTGAAACTTGACTTAATAAAAATAATTCAAAACTGTATTAGCAGCCATTTTGAAACTCTTAAACAGATTTTGCTGAGTAACGAACCAGCCAGAGCTATTTTCAAAATCGATTTTTCGTGCCGTTTGCTGCCTAAAACCATAAATTGTATAAATTGCAAAAAACATAGATTTTCAAAATCGCTGTTTAAAATGTAACACATGTTATAGTACTCCATATCATTTCAAAAAATTAAAGATCGTTTATATATTTTTAAATTGGAAATTTCAAATACTGCAATACGTGTATTATAAAAGCGAATAATATAATATCATACTTTACATGATGGATTTCAAAGGGATAAAAATAACTATCACAGAAAGAAAACAGGTAAAAGGTTTTTTCAGTGCTATTAGAGTGATCCAGAAAATCGGAAAATTTTAACAGATTTAAATAAATCACTATTATTAACATTTGTAAGTTATTCACATCGCAGTAGGCGATATCTTCCCCTCTTCTCATTTCATTATAAAATATATTTAACTATACAACGTAAATATCGTTAGCCAATGCCATGAGGATACGGGGTTGGAGGTAATGTTCACCTAGACAGCTGTATTTTTCGATACAGTTTATATTTTTTGCCATTCTTTACGATGAATATAAAAAAACAACTAAATCACTGTTAATTGTTAATACTGAAATACTTCTGTGTTTCAACACAAGAAACACAAACAACTAATGTTAGTTGTTCAAGACTTAAATACTTCGAATGTAATTGAATGTTTATTTAAAGACCGCGAACGATCGAAGAGCATGGATGGCGGTCAAAGTCTGCAGAGGACCGGGCTCCTTTAAGTGTGCAAAATATTCTGGCAAAATCTGAGAACAATTGAACCACGAGATCAAAGCGTGCTTTTCTGCAAACTAATAATATGTAATTAATCAGTTGCAATAAGTTAATAATTTCATCAAAAACATTTTGTTTCAAAGACGCAGGCAATATGTAGGCTAATTTTATAACGCAAACATTATTTGAACGCGTATTGGTCACAGTTTTAAATTAATCGCTTTCTTGTACAATACTTTCTTATGTATAAGTACAGTAATTATATATATATATATATATATATATATATATATATATATATATATATATATATATACATAATTTTCCAATGAGAATTCGCTAGTAAATGTCGACTGGTAATATTACGATAAAATTTTCTGGAGAAAAATGGTTTTACATTTATTCAATGATCCCAACAACAGCTTAGCCTTAAATCGAAAAACATCAATATTTTGAACACATTTCTCGCACACATGAAACCGCTCGCAGATGAATGTTTCTGTATCAAATAAGATGGCCACGATGACAATAATCGCTATTGAATAGCTTCAGTTGACTATCGAACAATAGCTCCGTATGATTTATAAAAATTATGTGTCTGCAACTGGTTACATGGCCTCTAAATCCTTTGTACGACGAGGCGAGCTAAAGAAAGTGTAGTTTAGTGTGTCTGCAACCTTCCTACCGATGGCCTTGTCTATACAATGAACTATCAGCCACTGCCACGGTATTGCTATACAAGTCGAAGCGGACAGAATTATACCGAACCAAATCAATACAGCCGAGGACTTGGTATCGTATCCGAGGAGACCGGGTGTCCAGCGGATACAGGCGATGCCAAAACATGGCAGGTGTTTTTTTCCCTTTTTTGTGCTCAAACTATCAATTTAACAACCTTCGTCTGGTCTCACAGACAAGGGGTGGGGGTTGGTTCTTATTCTACCACGATTAATTCTGTAGCAGCTTAATTCTTAAGTAAACTGTAAAACATTGCAAACGCTTGCTCACGTTCCGCAGGCCTACGTTTTTCAAAGATTACAACAATAACAAACAAAAATTAAAAATAAACAAATAAAGGAACAATTTAAAAATATATAACACTGCTAAACATGTAAAATAAGACTGTTAAAAATGTAAATAACAGTAATTTAAAACTTAAAATACCTCAAAGTTTCAGTGTTATGAATAGAGCACAGCATATCTTGGACCAAAGAAATCTTAGAGCACATAGCCAGGATAGCCTGGTAAGCCCCTTTTTGAATCGGAACACACAAGATTATGCATAGAATCAGATACAATGGTGTTCAAAACCTTAAGAATGGCAAAGAGTTCAGCAGTAAAAACATTACAAAATTAGAGCAATCCATACTTACACATTTGGCCTATTGTGTAAAATGCACAGCAGACGTTATCCTCCAATTATGAGGAATCCTTAAAAGTAATTTCACAGATATAAAAGAACTGATAAGATGGCTGAACTCCTGACGATGCTTAAGGCAGGAGTGTTGTATTCTACGTAAACGGACTTTGACAAATCAATGGTTAGTGTAGTCATTGTCCATGGAGGGACAAGACGAAAGCACGTTTCAAAGACTGGAGGCAGTACAATACGCGTCGTCAAAAACATGAGAAGTTGTAATGCCAAGAGGAGCAGTGGCGTGCAGTTGAGCTTGTTATTGTCAAGTAGTTGATTATAGAAAACAATATAAACAGGGTGCTAAGGTTTACATAGCAAATTACTTACATAAGTTACTTGTAAGCTGTTGTTTCCATCACAAGCCACAGCGAAAATACCCACAATGTCACTAGAACGAAAAGCACCAAACACAACAGAGTTTCTTTAATGCGATATAGTTTCTTTAATGCGGAAGGTTGTGCAGACGAATATACAATGCTGCCACAATCAATTTCCAAACGAATTACTACACGACAAAACATCAGCATGCAGGTCCTATCAGCGCCCCATCAACCGCCACTAAGAACCCTCAACATACTGAGAACTTTGTTACATCATAACTTTAGATCAAGTAAATGATAGTCTTTCATCGAATATTAGACCCAAAAATCTAACAGAGTATACTGAAACTGTATACCATTAAGAGGTATTGAAGGAGGCCAGGTCTGTCGGCAGTGACTTAAAGCAATACACTGAGTTTCTGAAGTACCTGTTATAAAGAAAATTTTTATTAAAGAAAAACTCCGTTTGAATACATGATTTTAAATGACCTCAGGCCAACTCTAGGTCAAAGAACATTGGAAAATGCCTGATGAGGATAAAAACAGCATTTTGTAGGTAAGTGTTTTTAAGAATGTAAGTGTTTTCATTTTCGGAAACTGAACTATTGGAGCCCATAATGGTTAAGATTCAAACTGGAACCATGGAATGATTTCTTAAAAAACACTTTACAGAATTGTCTACATCAAAATCCGTTGATTATTTTCAAAATGCCATCATTTAACATTAAAAAAGCCATAGAACTTATCTTACATTTTTTTAAAAATCTGTTGAAATCTGCATAAATTAGCTTTTTTTAAAAAACTCGTACAAAATGCGAAAATGAACCCTGACAAAATTTTTAACGACTTTTCTAAACGTGTTCTAAAGGTCAGGTGCACATTTTTTTCCTCCGGGTCAATTAATTACCATGATGGCTAATCCAATAGCTTTTACTACACAAACTATATCGCCAAACTGGTAGACATATTGCGATCTGTCCGGCCTCTTGGCACGAAAAGATACGTCTACCGACATCAGTGCATCTATCATCTCAGTCCACTAGGCGGACAAACCTTTGTATGTTCAAGGCGTGCACTTGACTCGTATACTTCCCTGTTATTCTTTGAGTTTACAAATGAGAAGATAGATGTTGGAATGTGACTTAAGACAATGGTGTTCAGGTTTATATGTTCCAAGCTTTGAAGACACTGCAGTAATGCTCAGTTGAGCACTGTCAGTGATCAGTGGGCATTCATTCACACTGCTGCACGAAGTAAACAAGGGATTTAGTACGATTATCAGTTTGTGGACGAATGTTTTGATATGTTAAACATGTTATATGTAACCGGCCGTTTTGATAAGTAAAACAAAGATCAGCCATCGACTAGATACAAGCGGCGTTTATTCTAAAAGCTGATAAGCACTACAAACAATATGCCAATCATTTTATTTTTTGATTTGTCTACCTGGATCACTTTAAAGGTACATGTGTCCGCCTTGAACATTACACCCATCTACAGACTCCAACAACTAGACATTCTTCCTCTTCCTCTTTCAAACTAGACATTCTTCCTCTTCCTCTTTCATTTTCAACTGATTGGCTGTTGAACCTAACCTTCCAATGCCTTTCCAAGTTTCCGTAAGCAATAATTGGCCATTGTGTACTGAGCCTATTATAGTGAAATGTCACATTAATTTTATTCAAGTAATGCTGTATTCAATGCAATCAAGACAAATCATTAAAGTAAAATTATTCGCTCGGCCTTGACGCACGGCATTCGATATTTAGTTTCTTACGTTACTGTGAGAATTTATAATGGAATAAACAGTAAATGCAAACGTGAAGATATTTTTATGATCTGCCCTGCACTGACCTAACCGACAGTAAGTGATACAGATCGACTGAGTCAGATGCTTATCTAGCCTTTCCTTTCTCCCACGTAGTAGATTTATCGTAAAATAAAAATTACCTAACGTGTTTAAATAATAAGCTTAAGTTTAACGTTATCGAGTCATAGCAGTGCTTCAATGAAAATCATTACGTATTTTTGCCGCCTGTAATACAAGGCTAGGGCTGTCGACAGGTTTGAATACTAATGGTTTTGTATAAAGTACATAATCATATATAATGAACACTGCATGATAATAATATAAATATAGGCTACTGTTTGATTTCTTTATTAGTGTTAATATGGAAAAAACGTACTTATAGGTTAGGTAAGTGAACTGAACAGACATTATTCTACGTACAGTATTAAATTATTAGTTTTTACTAAATGCATTTTAAATGTTTCATTTGACGTAAGGCTCTCAAAATTTGCAAATTGTGTGGCTTAATTAGAATATTTTGCTAGTAAGAGATTAACCGTTAAGTAGTGGATTTTTTGACGACTAGTTAGCGGATTTACGATGGAAAATGGGCTGTTGGAGCGACGATCATGGTAAAACGCAGACCCGGAACTTTGAAATGAGAACCGATTCTGTTTAAAAAGTATCCGACCTTGAATTTTCCCGCGCTTAGTACACAGTGGAGGGAGATATCTTAATGTGCATGCTTAAATTTGTTACCACGTTTGAGTGTACCAGTTTCTGTCTACTGCCCGCCGATTGTTATGTTATTATAATTGTTCGTCGAATTTTTGGTTTCTGTGAAGATGACTGAACGAGTTGAGCTGAATCAAATTTTGTCAAAAGCTCGGTGATTTTCAAAGTGAAACAATTTTTAAGATTCAGGAGGTGTTTGGAGTCACAAATTAAGGAGTGGTTCAACCGATTCCAAAATGACCGTACATCGGTGGAGAGTAAACAGGCCACAAACCGCTAGGAATGAAATTGTTGAGAGGCTACACTGTCAACTGAGGATCGCCTTTGACCGTATGAGAGATTGCCGGAGGGACTGGGATCAGTAAAGATTCTGCATATGCAATTTTCCTTGATGATTTGAAAATGCGCAGAGTTGCTGCAAAATTTGTGCCCTAGCTGCTGTCGGCGGAACAAAAAGAACTCTGTTTTCTTCACAGGACCTGCTGAAGACTAAAAGCACTGGTCTTGTGCTTCTGAACATCGTGAATACTGGAGGTGAGTCATGGTATGTGTACGGGTATGAGCCGGAAATAAAATCAATGGAACGCGATGATGGAAATGAACATTCAAAAAGGAGCCTTCCAGACACGTTTCCGGAAGTGGAAGGGCTGGTGGGCTAACTGTTGGAGGCGCAAAAGGCCTACTTTGAAAGGGATTATGGTCCCAATACCGTCATGTACGTAATATATTTTGGTCCTCATATATTGCAATGTTGTTCCAATTTGATTAAAATTTTACATAAATCGATTTTGGTCATAGCTTGGACAATTTCGCTTACCCAGCAAAACCGTTCAACAGTTCCAAAATAGTGGCCATTTTAAGTCTTAAAAAAGAAATTAACTTTTTCACTTTCTATTTTTTTTAAAAACTGATTTCAACATCGTACTTTAATTTCGAAAACATGTGAAATCATATTTTCAAATGAGTTTACAATAAAAAAAGAATTAACAATTCGTTTTCATCACTTCAGCGAGACAGCTGCGTGCCGCGATTATTTCTTATTACGTGAAAGTAAGCCAACTTCTTAAACATGCCTCTGTATCTTGACTTGTTCCTGGGTCGAACGGCGAACTGCCCAAAATCGGCAACGATAGACATCCTTACGTTCTCGAAAGCTATATCATGAATATGGTCACGGGGCATTTTTCCAGCGAAGAAAAAACCACAACTTGATCCCTTATCCAGTGAGAGCAGCATTGTAAAGGACAACTTTTGTTAGATATGACAATTTCCTATGCAAAACAAATATGAAAGAAATACGGTGGAAATCGGTATTCACTATTATTTATCTGAAAACTTTAAGTATATAAAAGACAGCGTTGCGGAATGACTCAAAAACTGCTGGAATAAAAGTCCTGGATGGTACGGTATAATAATGGGTTCGTACTGTAGGAGCTCAACATTCAACAAGGACAAGAATACATAGCGAAGAAATGTATGTAGGCAGTGATTGTCAGTTTTTAAATAAAGATTGTTTCTGACAGATAAAAATACATTTTATTTTTTTCTCCGTGGATAACCTCTTTTGTTTTAGTTAAAATTTTTCAGCGCTCAATATTCACTTTAGGCCGTTAAAACGTGAAGTCATCTGGAATAATTGTTCCTGATATTCTGTTGTTACTATACATAGTAAAAGCACACGATGATTCAAAATTTTAAGTTAGCTATTTAATCATTTCGGAAGTAAACAGAAAGCATGCATAACATAAAAATGGTGGTTGCGGAGACAAGGGTCATGATTTTATAAAGTTTGTTCTTGTACCTAAGCGCATCCTTTAGGCGTTAGTGTTCCTTCATTTCAACGATATGCACTGCATGTCATCGTGACCTTCACACGCTACCATAAAACTGACGAAAATTCTAAGTTCAAATTGTGACCCGACGCGTCAGAAGGCGTGTAACTTCACGCGTGCTCTCTCGTCACGTCAGCCACCTCCATTACAAGTACAGTATGAGTCAGATGTTTTTTACATCACACATCCTTACACGTGTGAACATCACATGTCAACGTAAAGTGTACCTAGCTAAACACTCAATCATAGCTTTTAGATGGAACGCGGTACGAGAAGAGAGAGTGCGTTGTTACTGAAAGGAGTGGTCAAAATATCAAAATGGCGTTTCCTTAATCTTCTTCTCATCTAAACCCATTAGGCCTAAGAATTTCTCGATTAGTAGTCATTTCCCGGCCGATTTACCAGTTTATTTCCTATGTATGTAAATTGTAGGAAATAAATTAATTGGTCGATTTCGATGAAATTAGTAAATATTCGTAGATATAATTTGATCATGTTTAGAGATTCTAAGACTTTTTTTTACCAGAAAACAATTAAATATTAACGAAAAATCTGCTTTAGTTTTGATGAAATTAATACAACCCTTGGCCTAAATATGGTGCGCTATATCTCTCAAAAAATCGTTAGAGCAACAGTTAATCAGATCGGGTATAATTAAAATATCGTGATATATAAAGAGTTGTTGGTAGCCATATAAGTGTAAACAAATTTAATTAATAAAACAAACAGGTCGGTGCTTTTGTTTTGGACTTTTGAATAGCTCTGGAGCCAAAAGCTTTGGATGAATAATCCTATCAGTTTTCTTAAGGTTTTTGTAAACCTTTTTCTATTAATTTAATTCAATACGAGAAAGTTCATTAATTTTTTTTCACCGTTATTTGTTCTATGATTAATTCACTGAAGTGATTCAGCTCAAATTTTTACTTTTTCCTTTACTCAGAAACAATAAATCTCTTTGTTTCAAATTTGCTGCACTGAGTTGCTTTATAGGTCTACTCCTGCAAATACTGTTTTACAAAAATTTGAGTCAAATCGTATATGCTAACTTTGAGAAATTATATTATTATATTTTTCATTTTTCTTGATGTCTGTGAAAAAAAAGATTTTGTTATAGGTCGCCATCCAATAGGCTCGTTTTATAAAGAACTTCGATCAAGATCTTTCAGTTTTTGTTAATATTTTCAGTTATTTTGAACAAATTGGGCTAAAAAACGATGATACTTGACTTTTTCCTAATACGAGTAGTCCGAAAATATTTGTTTAAAGAAGCTGAGAAAAAACCAACTTTTATAGACTGAAAGATTTTAAAAACGGATCCATCAAAGCCTCAAAATAGATTTTTCTCGCGCGATCACGCTAATTTCTACATGCAGTGCTTCTGCATATTGAAAATAAAGCGGAAATAAGACCACGCCATGCTCGCGCTAAAAGCAAGTTGTAAAGGTGCTTAACAACTGTAAAATACATTTCCCATAGTTGTGAGCACTTTACCATAACACCTAGGCTAACTTTCTACCGTGGGAATCCAAGCCCGAAGTGTTCTTTGTAAGCATGTGTACTTTGTTGCTGGTGGTAAAATGTATTCAGTAATTCTTTGTTGCTGGTGGTAAAATGTATTCAGCAGTTCTTTTTTGCTGGTAGTAAAATGTATTCAGTAGTTCTTTGTTGCTGGGGGTAAAATGTATTCAGTAATCATTGTGTTCTTTGTTACTGGTGGTAAAATGTATTAAGTAAATACGTCTAGTTTGATGCTGGTGGTAAAATATATTCAGTAAGCATTTGTTGTTTGTTTTTGGTGGTAAAATGTATTCAGTAAGTATGTGTTGTTTGTTGATGGTGGTAAAACATATTTATTAAGCATGTTATCTTTGTTAATGGTGGTAAAATGTATTAAGTAAGCATATGTTCTTTGTTTTTGGTGGTAAAATGTATTCAGTAAGCATGTGTTCTTTGTTGTTGGTGGTAAAATGTATTCAGTAAGTATGTGTTGTTTGTTGCTGGTGGTAAAACGAATTTAGTAAACATGTGTTCTTTGTTACTGGTGGTAAAATGTATTCAGTAAGTACGTGTTGTTTGTTGTTGGTAGTAAAATGTATTCAGTAAGTATGTGTTTTTTTTTATTGCTGGTGGTAAAATGTATTCATTAAGCATGTGTTTTTTGTTGTTGGTGATAAAATGTAAAATAAACTTAATGTAGGCCTATGTCATCTTCTACAAACATGCTTGTTAGGCATCCTATAGTAACATGCAGACATATTTTTTTTAAAAACTTAGCGATCTCACCGTATCTCTAGCTCATACTATTCTCACTAATCTTTTACAGTTAGTAAAAAATTCTAAAGCAGGTTATCCAACCTCGTAAACTCTGGGTTCACTAAAAGTTGAAAATTTGAAAACCCGATGACAGCTACGAGTCAGCGCAAAACATTCTGACCCTGACACTGCGTCGAAGCTTAACTTCAGCACAAACACCCAAGGAAACTCTGGTCCGGGAAACCAAAAACGCGCCGTGTATACCTTTCAACAATTGGGAACGACAATGATACCTTCTTGAGAATAAAGGCGTGAAGAGTTGCTCGGATAGTTTTACTTCCACTTAAGCAAAAATGCGGCGTTCCGAGGCACTACTGTATTTGCCTATAAAGTCAGCGGAATAAAGCTTATTTATGGACTAGGTGTTGGGAGGGTGGCGGCGGTGTTGATGTGTAGCAGAAAGGTGTACGAGAATCGTATAATCAAACGTACTGAAACTGTGGTGTATCTACAGAGATGATTGTTGTCTTTCTCGGTTCTCATAGGATCAATTCACGGCTCCCCTCCAAATCCCAAATCACAGGAAAATCAGCCTATTCCCAAATCGTTTCACCTTGTAAATGTTGATCACAGATGTTCTTCACATATTCATTTGTGAAACAACAATAGGCGGCCTACTTAAGGTATTTTGCCATACTGGTACCACGGGTTCGTGCTCAAGCCCCCCCGGGGGACCCCTAGGGTCATCCCTGGGTGCACGAGAAGGTGTTGGATTCGTGGGGGTAGTGGTGGTGTTGGATAGTAGATGTCTGTCTTCTTCTTTGATCTTCTTCTGTTAAGTGGGGATGGTGGTAAACCCTCGAGGTAGTGACACCATTTCCTTTAGCAATTTATTGCACTTAATTTAGTAGTAACTGTCTTTCTCGGTTCTCATAGGATCAATTCACGGCTCCCCTCCAAATCCCAAATCACAGGAAAATCAGCCTATTCCCAAATCGTTTCACCTTGTAAATGTTGATCACAGATGTTCTTCACATATTCATTTGTAAAACAACAATAGGCGGCCTACTTAAGGTATTTTGCCATACTGGTACCACGGGTTCGTGCTCAAGCCCCCCGGGGGACCCCTAGGGTCATCCCTGGGTGCACGAGAAGGTGTTGGATTCGTGGGGGTAGTGGTGGTGTTGGATAGTAGATGTCTGTCTTCTTCTTTGATCTTCTTCTGTTAAGTGGGGATGGTGGTAAACCCTCGAGGTAGTGACACCATTTCCTTTAGCAATTTATTGCACTTAATTTAGTAGTAACTGTCTTTCTCGGTTCTCATAGGATCAATTCACGGCTCCCCTCCAAATCCCAAATCACAGGAAAATCAGCCTATTCCCAAATCGTTTCACCTTGTAAATGTTGATCACAGATGTTCTTCACATATTCATTTGTGAAACAACAATAGGCGGCCTACTAAATTTTATTTTATTTTTATTTTTTACTCTTGAACAATAATTTTTTCAAATTTTAAATTTGGTACGACTTTAGTTATGAATGTCGGCAAAATCGGCCGACATTTGAACAAAATCAAATTGCTGCTTTTGAGTAAATAAAACCTGAAAATAAACCCTGACCAACGTCGGTGTTTAGACAGATTCTTTTCTCGATTTATATTTCTTTTAATCATAGTACGGTATACTTAGTTCAGTTATAAATTTATACTATTGTACAGAGAAAATTTCAGCTAACCGATTTTAGAAATTATCTTTGGATGTTCAGGTTTTTTGTAGACAACCTACCGAATCACATGTTTTTGTATTACCTATAGACTCTGTATTCATTTGTATAAGGAATTTAATGCTAGAAGACATTATATCAAGTAATTTACAAACAATATTGAACAACGCAAATTCATCTTAGTTGGTTGTATAGTATGTGTTAATGTGCCTTCATATTTTTCTTCAATAATATTTAGATTAGATTAGATTATATTATATTCTAGAGGAAGGGATTTGTTCAACCCCAGGCACTGCGATCAACTGACCTATTGTGCAACTTACCTCTTAAAATACCTAGTTGCTGAAGATCCCTAGGATCTTGGAAACCAAAAACTCCTAGCCTCCTACTAGCAAGAGCCTCACAATCATAAATTATGTGACCTGCAGTTTCCTCCTCCTTCCTGCACAATCTACACACGGTTTCTCCGTGGTACACACCTATCCTGTTCATGTGCACCCTCAGATTACAGTGCCCTGTTATGAGCCCCGGGTCATGGTAACAGTTGTGTTCACCTTGAGTTGTGTTCTGCCCAGGACATCTGCTGCCCCTTTGATTCCTCCAGAAGGAACTTTGCTTAAGAGACTTTTACTATGGGAATGCCCATGAAGGTTGTCCCATCTTACCTGGTGTTGACATGTTATCCACCCATTAATACCGGACCAGGCCAATGATAGAGAAATCCCTAAAGCCGGCTCAGGTCCGATAAACTCAGATGCAGATCCAAGTCCAGCCAGTCGGTCTGCCTCCTCAGTACCCTCAACTCCTCTATGCCCCGGAACCCAGTGAAGAGTTACCCGGTTATCCCGGGACAGAATGTCAAGGTTCTTCCTACACTCCCAGACCAGCTTGGACTGTATTATAGGACCCACAAGTGCTTTTATTGCCGCCTGACTATCGGTATGAATATGAATACGTGCCTTTTTGAAGCCCCGATCCAAGTTTTCCCTAACAAAGTCATTAATGGCCATCACTTCAGCCTGAAATACTGTTGTATGCTGTCCCAGGGTAATTACTTTCTTTAACCCTGGTCTCAGATCGTACACCCCAGCACCAGTGCCTGACTTTGTCTTGGAGCCATCTGTATACCATACTATGTCTCCAGGTTTTTCTAACACACGATCTCTCCCCTCAAAGGCCAAGTTGACATCAAAGGGTCTAGATACTATGTGCCGTTTAACCATCTGATCAGTCCCCATCATCAAGATTGGATCAAAGATCTTGTCTGTGATTCTAGCATGCCCATAGACAAATGGGCAGCCAGACACAACCACCCTGCAGTCTATAAGCTGCTTTACGTGCCTCCCCCATGACAAAAAGGTCAATAGGGAGAAATCCAAGAATGATCGTCCATACAGCCAGTGATACACAGGCAGGCCAACCTCTGCAACTTAGTCAGAGACTCTCTGGACCCCCTCTGCTCGACCTTAGTCCACCACACCACAGCACCATAGCACACCATAGGTCTAATGATTCCAGTATAGATAAACTTCATCATTCCTGGTCTCAGTCCCCATGTTTTGCCAACCGTTCTTCTAACTGCCATTAAAGACTTATTGGCTTTCCCCATGATGCGCCCCAGATGAGCATTCCAGGTTAACTTAGTGTCCAACACCAAGTCTAGATACTTTACTTCGTTTGCAGCTGGAATTGTCTCCCCAAAGAGCTTAAGTCCTCCTAAATGCGGGGTAATCCTCTTTCTGATAAAAGGAACCAGAGTAGTTTTCCTGGTGTTAATCTCTAGGTTCTCCTGACTACACCAGGTTTCCACCAGTGATAAGGCTCTCTTCATGAGATCTACCACTGTGTTACCATGCCTCCCCCGGATTAGCACCACTAAATCGTCGACATATCCTTGGGTATAGCATCCCTCTGACGAGAGAAGATTCAGGAGTGAGTCCACCACCAGGATTCATAAGAAAGGAAACAAAACATCCCCCTGCGGACAGCCCCTGACAACCTCCACCTCTTCTCCTAGAGCTTTAGCTACAACTGACCTCCCATGCAACATGTCCCCTACCCAGCCACACACGGTATTATTCACCCCGAATCTTTACAGGGCACGAAGCATTGAAGCATGTGAAGCGTTGTCAAAAGATCCCTTAATATCTAGAAAGACACCGAGGGCGTATTCTTTGGTCTTAAGAGTCCCTTCCAATCTGTGAACCAAATTATGAAGTGCACTCTCACAACCTTTTCCTGATTGGTAGGCATATTGACTGACATGTAGAGGAATCATGACCCCTCTAACATATCTATCTACCAATTTCTCTAATGTCTTCAGAAAGAACGAAGTCAAACTGATTGGCCTAAAAGCCTTAGGGTCAGCATAAGATGCTCGCCCCGGCTTAGGAATAAAGATTACACGGGCCGCTTTCCACCCCAGAGGTACATACCTAGTAGCTATGCTGGCCCGGTATATAATATTTAGTAAGATATGTATCGAGAAAGCGTAATATAAAACACCCCCTTTAGTAAGGATTTTTATAAAAATAGACTGAAATTGGAACCGAATAAAGAAAGAATGCATTTCTTTCTAAATAAAAAAACCGTGAAGGTTTTTGTATTTTTTTTTATTTGCAGCCCCAAAATTATTTAATATTTTGCCTGACGACTTAACAAAACCTGAATACATAGCGAATATATCAAGAAACAAAAGCCTGGATTTTTTCGATTGCTAGTGTTGAATATATTTTTAGGTTATTGACTGAACAAAGGAAGGAATGGTTGGGTGTTGTTTCTCTGAAAGAGATTGAATGTATAGGCTAATCTGTGGATTTAGTGGTAAGTACTTGACAGATTTTGTGATTGTATTTCTTTGTTTTCACCTGTGTGATTTGTTTCAGGGAATCGTGTAGTCTTAAGTTGTACTTTTGTTTTCATTTCCTTTGTATTAACCACATATTTTTTTCTTTTTTACTTTTGAATATTAAATATATTGTGTAAAATAAACACTTGGGGCACTTTGGGTGATGTTTATTTCTTTTTTTTTTCAAGACGCAAAACGAGTAAAGCTTTAGTAATTCCTACATTTTTTGTAGATATTTGTATTGGTTTACAGTATATACGCTATGAAATTTTACTGGCCGAGCGAAGCGAGTTTTTTTCAACTTGACCGTTCGGAATTTGGTTTCTGTGTTTGTTACGCAGTTTTGGCCAAACGCATTGAGCGATTGTTTTGAAATTTGGTATGACGGTACCTTGTATAAAGCTCGAACTACGTACGTGTAAGATTTTCCCCTTTTCCTTCCGTTTCAAGATGGCGGTCTCTGATTTAAAAAATAACGAGTGTTAGCTAAACGCATTGACCGATTGTTTTGAAATTTAATACGAAGGTACCTTGTATAAATTCCCGAAACAATTAATTGTAAGATTTTTTCCCAATCAATTCCGTTTCAAAATGGTTCGACGTTGAGAGTGTAGTTGCTGGTTATTTCACGTAATACTGGCTGAACGGCAAAACCTATGATAATTTTGACCGCTTCACAGAAAAAGAGCGTACAATTTCCCGTAAAGCTGGTCCAGTAACGTTTTTTGTAAATATTACGGTTACCGTTTAAATTGGTGGATAAAGTTAGGAACGCTGTCGTGGAGTGCTTTGTATTTTAATTAAGAATATGCTACGAGACCTACTTGTTCTTTGAAATACTAATTATTATTTGTTAATTTAGATAATAAAGAGAATTGAAACTGATGTATGTCTTCATATGAAATAAAAATTTATTATTATACCTAGTTTCAGCGCATTCTTGTGGGATTTATTGTAATCAACCCGCATGTCTAGGCCGCATGTAACACTTTAACGTGGCTGGTGCCTTGAGAATGGCAAAGACCTCCCGACTTGCAAACTGACGGTCATGGGTGAAGGATTCCTCGTTACTTTGTGTCGTAACATACACCAGTCAACCGTAGTCCTACACCTTGAAGGCATTCTGGAGTGAAAGTAGGCCTACTGCACACACACACACCAGCAGATTCACACTGACTTTGTCGTTACAACAAGTACAGTTTAAAAATGCATAATGATAGTTCAAAAATTTAACTTTTTATGACCGATTTCGTTTTCCGGTTTCCATCGTTACACAAACTTTCACACGTTCAAGTATTTCTTCGAAAAACCTTTTCGGAAATTATTACATTTTTGTTCATAAATTAGCCGCCTCGGTGGCCTAGTTGATAGCGTACTGGGCTTTCACCCCGAGGACCCGGGTTCGATTTCCGGCCAGGGCTTGGCATTTTCATACGCTATAAATCATCCCATCGTCTGCATTAGCCCAAGTGTGCACAATAGTCGGACGTAAAACAAAAAAATAGTTTATAAATTAAGAATCAAACAAAATTATTTCAGTGTGGCATTTGAAACCAAAAGCGATTGAAATAGATAATGACACCACAGCATTTGTTCTCTTTTTAATTTACTCCTGAAACTTAAATTATTTTTATTTATAATTTGATGTCTTTGTACACATTTTAAAAATGTTCTTCATATTAAGTTTTGTTTCACGGCATAAACTATCAAACGCCCATTGCTGAGTGTAAACGCTAACAACATTGAGTTTTCTTCTCGGAAAACATGACTCATCAAGTTTTACATTCGTGTTAGGACCGCCAATATGGATGTTTTATTTAACAATTCGTCTGCGCAGTTCTCACGTAAGTAGTTTTTCCAGACTGTTGATTGAATGCGCTTCAATGTTTTTGGTCAAAACTGTATTGTGGTGTATTGTTTTGTCCACGAATACACGAAAAAAATACAATATCAAATGGCAATTTACTATTTTCTAACCATGTTCCTTTTCTCAAACCTAATTCAGTTCTACAGCCTTTCTTATTACATTTCCAACGACCACTTTTATTTAAACACAACTTCATTTCATTGATTGTTTAGACAATTCCTAGACCGATGCAAAACATTTTGTAAATAATTTGCCGCTTTCTTTATCGAATATATTTGGCGCACTAAAGCAAAAAGAGTGGAATTATTGCGTCAACACCACTAACAGAAGTTAAAAGGATAACCGCAAAACGCCAGGATTGTACAGACACAGCCAAAGTGATAACGCTTATCTTTCACCGTCGTTTTAAACGCATTCCGTGATATGGATACAGCAGAATGGTTACTTATCCTTGTTTGGTTGTGCCAAAAAGAAACCTACTTTAAATAAGTCAATAGGAAAAAATTGTAAATATGGATACATAACGCAAAAGGCCTATAATTTTGTGTACTGTATGATATCAAATAAACCTTCACGTATGTTTGGTTTTGGTACATATATCAATTGCATTTAAGCTGAATTCGATAAAAAATTAATAATATCAGATTTTTAACAGTAGCCTACTTTGAAAAAAAACAAGAGCATTATCCAGTTATTACGCGTGGAAATTGAAAGATTATTCAAAATAAAATTGAATATGTTTTGTTACACACTAGCGTGCAAGATTTTCCCAATGCAAAATAGGCGAGGCTCTCCTAAAAACGTTTTAATTTCCAAAAAGTTCCGATATATGAGGTCCGAAACGAAATTGCTGTAATTAGTACTACTCTTACACACAGTGGAGTTCGATCTATGTTTAAGCCTATACCAATTGAACGTATATTAAAAACAGTAATGAAAAATTTACTGCCTACTTGTTAAATTTCATCAAAATAAAAAACACGCACACTAGAACTCCAAGCAAAAAACACGCACACTAGAACTCCAAGCAAAAAACACGCACACTAGAACTCCAAGCAAAAAACACTTTTTTCGATTTAGGTTGAGATAGTCCTTAAATTCTCAACATTTTTCACATTACTATACTTTTTATACAAGGGTTGATCAAATATAAACGAGACTGACTTTCTAAAAACTTTTCCGTTGGACATTGAACTCTAAAGGGTGGCGTTTCAGGTAGCCTGGGATGTTTGGGACGGCGTAGACGGGCAACATTTCCGTTCGGACCCTTCAGTATAAAACTATACTATGAGTGAGAGTGAAGTGCACGTTTCCGTGAAGCAGAGAATTATTATTAAGTTTTTGGCCAAGGAGGGGGTCAATCCGACTGAAATCTTTCGTAGATTGACGGCTCAATACGGGGACAGGACCCTGTCAAGAGCTCGCGTTTTTGCTTGGCACAAGGAATTCGCCGAAGGACGGGAAGCAGTAGAAAACCTGAAGGCCAAATCACGATCGTCGGCCGGGAAGGTAATGGCCACTGTATTTTTCGACAATCAAGGCGCCTTTCACGTCGATTTCCTCCATCAACGACGCACAATAAATGCACAATATTATTGCGATGTTTTAGAGGCCGCAAAACAGTCTTTTCGTAGGAAAAGGAAATCTAAACCGGCGAGAAACGTCATTCTTCTTCACGATAATGCCCGACCACATTCGGCGAACGCTACGAGGCTTAAACTCGATCAAATTGGCTGGGAACCAATGGAACATCCCCCATACAGTCCAGACTTATCACCCTGCGACTATCACCTGTTTGGGCCACTCAAAGAGGCGCTTGGAGGCCAGCGTTTCGAAGACGATTCTGCGGTGGAGACCTTCGTGCTCCAATGGCTCAATGAACGCCCGAGAACTTTTTACGAAGATGGAATTAAAAACTTCCAATCCGGTGGGAAAAATGTGTTACTCGTGCGGGAGACTATGTAGAAAAATAAGTTGTATCAAGAATAATTTGTAAGTAAGCAATAAATTTTTAAAAAAATCAGTCTCGTTTATATTTGATCAACCCTCGTACTTAGTCGGGCCTATAGTGAAAGGTGAAACATATTTTATGAATAATCTAATTCGGAAAGCCTGTACATCGCACCTGTAGATACGGAGGTCAAGATGCTGAGCCGTCCAGTTATTTTAACATCCTGTATACCAAATAAAAGTCATCCATAAAGTAATTATTTAATGACACTTTAGTGACAACCTTTCTACGTTTATTGGCGTTATAAATTTATTGATATTTTTGTTATTGCACTTTGAGACGTGGACTTGCAAGTGTAATGAACTGCAGTTAAGTATGACGTCACAAACTGCAATAAACAAGTTCAGTACAGTAGGTTTTACAGCTTAATCAAAGGGCACGCGGCTGTGTCGCGTAAGTGACCCACATCGATTAAAAAGACGCACAAAATGAAACTTTTCCCAAATAAATGTTGCAGAAACATTACGCAAACATTCACGCTTTTAATTATTTTCCGAGAAAATTTGGTTTCTTATATGCAGTACAAGATTCATAAACTTCGGGGAGGTTTAAGATTTACTTCCAAACTTGACTATAGTGATGTTTCGTGTGGGCAGTTCTGCTTATCAGCTACATTTGAGTGAAATCTTCTGAAAAGACTAAAGGAAAATCCGTTGGTTACAATTTTTTTACCATAAAAAATTAGAACCGTCGGAAAGGCCATACTTTTTTGAATTTATTTACGCCATCATAGAGGCGTTTATGAATCTGCATAAATTATAATTTTATTAAATTTTCAACTTTGATTGAAAACACGAAAATGAAAAACAACCTTCGGGTTTATTTTGTACAAAATTCCGACCATTCGAAATTTGAAAAAAAAATTGTAACTGAAAATGCGAATTACACATGACGTTTACCAGGATCAAATTTCAAACTTGCAATGGAATTTTAAAATTAAAAATACTAATTTATGCAGATTTTTAAACTGACTGGTGAAATCAGATTTTTGAAAAAAAGTGTAAAATAAAAAATGTTTGAGTTTTTAAATTCAGCAGTTTTTAAAACGAATTTGTGCAAATGACTAGCAAAATCAAATTTTGTGCAGTCTTCTTATTCCATGGAGGTTTTAGTGTTATATAATAGTAGTGTGAATATATTTATTTTTGCTTGAGGGATTATTTTACAACCACTTAACGGATCTGCCAGTTTAAAGGTTCCCTGAGCACATAAAAATGGTTGTCAGGATGTTTTCCTGAAGTCTTATCTATTTGTCCGCTGTTGACAAAGTTCTGTTTTGCCTATATTTTGGGACTTTTTAAAATTTTCTAAAACGTTTTTTAAAGCTTTTTAGTTGAAAAAGTGCTAAAAATCTTTAAATCGGCTAAAGCGATAAAATTTTGCTCAAATGTAGTCAATAAGTAGAGTACCCAAACAAACGAAGCTAAAAATCAGATCATATTTATTAAAAAAAAATCGGCTCAATTTCTCAAAATCCGTTCATTACGATTTGCTCAAATTTTTGTCATAAATAAAGATTCATGACTTAAATCAGTGTAGCAAATTGGCAATGAAAGAAATTTACGGTCCAAGAGTAAATTAGAAAAACTAAAACATAAACCCTGACAGCTGTCGGATTTAACTTACTGTTGTACGATAATTTTCTTTTATTTCAACTCCGATTTAGATTATGAACGAAATTTGAACAAAATCTACTGAACCGATTTTGAGAAATTATGATGAATTTAATTTGTTTTTAGTTTGAACCGGATTTTCGTAGGAAAATATTTAATTTGGTTTAATATTTTGGCACTAATTATTTTATTACTTTATTGATGATTTTGTTTTTACCTAGATTGTAGCGTTTTTTTTTTTTTTTTTTTTGAATAGATTCGCCTTTCTGTACAAAACAGGCAATATGCCTGAAAAACATACCTGGACCTGACTTTTGTGTTATTGTGTACAGTACAAAGGTATGCGAGCAGAGCAGGGCACCTCTGTTCTTCGCCCGGTGAAGCTGTAGGGCTGTGGGAAAGCATGTAATTTTAGCAGAGAAGAAATAATTCAAATTTGAACAGTTTAGGAGGTAACGAGTAATCACAAAATGTTTGTTGGTTATCTACCTGCCAACATCTACATTTAGACAGACAGCTGAACCGACTTTCATGAAACATTGCACATGAGTAGAAATTTAAAAACTGTATAACTCTTAAGTTTTTTCCTCTTATTAGCGATCATTTATTAAATAATAATTTATTAATTTCAATACCTATAGTTTTTTTAAATTTATATTTACGCTAGGAGAAGCCCTTGCACTTAGTGGGCCAACTCCACGAAATATCTGTTTATTAAATTTAATTACTGAAACTGTTACCATAGAAACAAATGTAATTTTGTTTTTATGCAACAGCTGTTATGAAAATTGAAAATTATACTTTTGTTACCATAGAAACCAATATTAAAACTTAATTTTGTGTAATTTTGTTTTTATGCAACAGCTGTTACGAAAATTAATATATTTTATGAGGTAAAAAATCTTTGAAGAATGGATTATTAAGAATGGTTTATCAAAAAATGCTTTCTTAGTGCGCTTCTACGTTACAAAATGAATGTATTCTTAAAATTTCAAGTCTGTATAGTTTTTGTAGTTTTGACAATACGTTGATTATGAATCAGTCACGAACTTCTTGTTTAGAAAGGATTTAAGCTATAGTTCTTTAACAAATCTCAATAGAAAAATGAAATCACGACCATACACTTTGAAACACTTAAAAAGTGGTAAAAATGTGTATGTACATTGTATTTCGGTCCAATTTGATTCAAACTTGGCACAAAAAATCGCTTTTGGTAACAGCTCGGACAAGTTTCTTACCCAACAAAATCTGTTAGAGCGTTTCAAAATCGCGGTCGTAACTTTTAAACATTTTAAAATTCTGATAATCTTAAATCAGTACAAATTAACATTGCAAATTTTAAAATTTCGTTAAAAACCGGAAAACGAACACGTCGCGGTTATGGTTGTTTTTCGGATACTCGATTTTAATTTTAAATCGATTGTAATTTTAAATCGATTGTAATTTTAAATCGATTTTAATTTTAAATCGATTGTAATTTTAAATCGATTGTAATTTTAAATCGATTGTAATTTTAAATCGATTTTAATTTTAAATCGATTTTAATTTTAAATCGATTGTAATTTTAAATCGATTGTAATTTTAAATCGATTGTAATTTTAAATCTATTGTAATTTTAAATCGATTTTAATTTTAAATCGATTTTAATTTTAAATTGATTGTAATTTTAAATCGATTGTAATTTTAAATCGATTGTAATTTTAAATCGATTGTAATTTTAAATCGATTGTAATTTTAAATCGATTGTAATTTTAAATCGATTGTAATTTTAAATCGATTGTAATTTTAAATCGATTGTAATTTTAAATCGATTTTAATTTTAAATCGATTGTAATTTTAAATTTTATAACATATTTCTGCAGATTTTAAGGTAGTATCGGTTTTTTCTCCAAAAATTATAAGGTAAATGAATTGAGAATTTTATGGCGGTAAGGTTTAATTTTCTTATGTTTTATTCTAAAATATGAAAATGTTCACGTACCGACATTTGGTTAAATAATTTTATTTAATACTTTTTTTAAAAGTTCGCTTCAATCACGTCCACGAGACAGCTGCTATCTATACAATATAAAGTGAATGTATATAAAGTAGGCAAATGTGTGTTACTGTATTTCTTTGCTTCATAAATTTCTCATTAACACAAATCAAATACAGTGTAACACAATTAGCCCACCCATGATGTAAAAAATTTATTACAAAATCGTAAAATAGAATCTAATGACATTAAAGTCGTTATAAAAGAATAGGCTTAAGCAGTTTCGGTTGTCGGCAATTGTTTACGAGGCTATTTCTAATCTGGACAGCAGCTATAAAAATTACAAACGAAAATGTCTAACTTGTTTTGATGATATGCAACTGGCCTATCTGGAAATATAAAAACAATTTTTAGTGTAAAATTTCTTCGCAAGCTCTCTCTTTTTAAATTGTGTCGTAAAATTAAAACCGTCCGTAGAAAGTGATAAAATTTCGTAACGACGAAGATGTTAAATTTATTCGTGAACACTATTTATAAATTTATCATGACCTCACTACTAATAAAATCGATTGTGAGATTTTAATGGATACATACATCAATAAAAAAAATGTTATTGAACCAAAAATAAAAATCATGTATCATGTTTTCTCTTCCTTTTATTCGAAAACACTATAAATTAATATAGCTGGTTTTTAATAACATAACCTTAAATTTATATTTAAATTTAACTGTTCAATATAATCAGCTGATCGTTACAAATTAATATAAACGACAAATTAACATAGCTAGTTTTTATCAACATAACCTAAAACTTATTATAGCCTATCAGCTGTTCAATGAAATCAGTTGATCTTTACGAATTAATATAAAAAACTGATCTTTAATATAACTACCAAAATTAAATTAACGATTCATTTCGTATACTTAAATCGGTCAAACTTCGTAGTTTCCCTGTTGTAGTAGTTATCGCGTTCGCTCACGCGCGCAAAATCTCCGGTTCGATCTCATGGGAAACACAGTAATTTTTAATTATAATTAATTTTATATGAAACTTGCAACCCGCAAAAAATACTGTTATATGTTTCTCGCATCACTCGTTCCATCAAAACCAGCCCTAAAACTCGACATATGTTAAAAAGTGATTGTTGCAAGAAAGTGTGTGCTTAATATATAAAACACATTGTCCTGGCTGAACAACGTACAGCCAAAACTGTTGTCCAATGACTCTTGCTGGCTCACACCACCTTCAATCGTGCTTCCCTGTAGAGACAGGCAGGTCCTTTCTCATCTGTCCTTATCCAATTTTTTACAGACCAAAAGGTGGTCCTTGTTCATGGTAGAATCGGGACATGCGCACAATGTGCAGTTGTCACAGTCCAAGATCTTTAGTCTTTTTAGATGCTCAGCCAGGCGTCGTGTCTAGTTGTCAGTCGGAAAATTGCGACAGATGTCTTTCTCCGAAGGTCCTTGACTTCGGCTTATAGATTGAATACATCATAGGGTTTCTTCCTAATATCTTCCGACTCTTTTGGTAGATTCGAAATGCCGTGTTCGTTTTAAGGCAGTAATAATAACTTCGAATGTAAGCGTTAGGCCTATACCTCCGTGTGATGTTACATCTGCAGTACTATCTCCTTATAGGCATGTTTAACTGTTTTATATTTATTTTTAATAGCTTCAATTAGGCAGCTTGCGAGTGTATCGTTGTTAGCTGTCACCTGTAGTGCTGACTTGGAATCGATTAAGATAACTGCGGTTGTTGTTTAACCAGAATCTCATTATTACTTCCCTCAATGTTTCATTGATTGAAAACAGTCAAAACAATAACAGCTGGAGATTTGAAATTTTGAGGACACATTCATTTTGTAACGTAGAGACAAAGGATTTCTTAAACCAATTTTAAGGAAAACAAATCTCTCGTCAAAGTTACTTTTTCTCTCATAAGATCAGTGACCGTTCTACCATATAGGCGAGCGAGATGACTGCTTAGGGCGCCAAAATGCGAGAAAAAAATGTTTGTCGAATTTTTTATTAAAAAATAATTATAAATCTTATTGAACGGTCTTTACAATACCGTTGTAAAATTACAGACTTTACAGAAATCTTGTGTGTTTATGGTCAATGAATTGTTTGACAATACGAACGCATAATGAGTTTTCGCGCTAAAGACCTCGGCCGCGAAAATGTTTTGTTCGCTTCTTTTGACTTTGAATTTCACTAGAGCGGTTAATTTCACTAGAGCGGTTAATTTCACTAGAGCGGTTAATTTCACTAGAGCGGTCAATTTCACTAGAGCGGTCAATTTCACTAGAGCGGTTAATTTCACTAGAGCGGTCAATTTCACTAGAGCGGTCAATTTCACTAGAGCGGTCAATTTCACTAGAGCGGTCAATTTCACTAGAGCGGTCAATTTCACTAGAGCGGTCAATTTCACTAGAGCGGTCAATTTCACTAGAGCGGTCAATTTCACTAGAGCGGTCAATTTCACTAGAGCGGTCAATTTCACTAGAGCGGTCAATTTCACTAGAGCGGTCAATTTCACTAGAGCGGTCAATTTCACTAGAGCGGTCAATTTCACTAGAGCGGTCAATTTCACTAGAGCGGTCAATTTCACTAGAGCGGTCAATTTCACTAGAGCGGTCAATTTCACTAGAGCGGTCAATTTCACTAGAGCGGTCAATTTCACTAGAGCGGTTAATTTCACTAGAGCGGTTAATTTCACTAGAGCGGTCGCTGCATAAGATTTATTTATTTCTATAACAGCTGTTGAAAAAAAAGAACGTTTAAGTTCTAATATCGGTCCTGTAGCTTAATACAGTTTAAATGATTAAATTTAATTAAAAAATATTTCTTTATGTTCTCGCAAGAAGTGAGTAGGGTTTTTCTTAATCTAGAAAATAAACGAATTAACCTGTTAAGTTGAAATTTAGCAAGGAAATGTAGTTTGCCCAAATATCGGCATCTTTTCTAGTAAATATCTAATGGAAAATGCGTTATTGGGGCGGCCTTCATGGTAAGACCCATCAAGAACCAGTACCTTGAAAGAGCACCGATCCTGATCTCTAGATCTCTAGATCACTTTACATAAGACTTAGCACTCTAACAATCGTAATTTTCAATCGATTTGGTTCATTCAACCACGGCACAAAAATCAAACTTGATAATAGCTTGGACAGACTTGAATCGCACCGGGCCCAACATTAACTCGTGCTTAGTATGTATCGTATTGTGTAGATTTTTAAAATAAAATACCTGTTAAAAACTCAACGACTTCCATATGGAGTAATGTGTGTCAAAACTACTCTGTGTGTTTGTGTTTTATGAGAAGAAGAAGCCCCTGAAACTGGCAGTAATTATAGTAGCTTGGGTTCATTACCCGGTAAAATCCGTTGAACCATTTAAAAATGGAAGCCACTATACATTTTTTAAAATACAGAACTTTTAAGCTTTTTTTTGAAAATCTAATTCAACAATGGTAATCATTGCTAAAATTTGCATAAATTAGCATCTACATTTCTTAAATTCCATTTAAAATATGTAAATGAACAAGTTCTCATCACAACAATTGGTGCGCCGCGAAAATATCAATTTTCAAAAATTGTTTTAATATCCAACCCAATTTTTATCTAAAAGCCCTTGAAATTTTACAAAAATTCCTATTTTCGTCACTAACAATTTGATAAAATTTCGATCACACGTAGGCCTACCTTCATTAAACAAATATCACAATATCAACTTGAAAATTTACTTTTGTGATCAATTGTCAAAAATTATCGGCAATTTCTGCATTTAAAGACTACAGCTGCTCTTTATAAGGCAGTGAGAAAGTTTGTGCAATTGTTTTACACCATTTTACAAAATAGTTTCCCTCAGATTTAAACAGTTTGTATTTTCTACAGTTCGTTCCATATTAGTTGACATTGCTTGAAAACAAATCGATAGCTATAAATAGTATTTAATTTACCGTGAGCCATACCCAATATTCCCTTAACTGTACTCTAGATTTAAAGGTGATGTTCTACGTCAAAAACTGTTCATTAAGAAAGAATACCAATAACTCAGTAACTCTCTAAGCCTAGTAAATAAGGGGACTCGGTAGTCGATGTGGCTAAAGCATCGATCAGTCTGCTGCGTCTCCGACTGTGCACCTAACGTCTCAGTTCTAGCAGCAGTTACTTCGGTTGCTTTTCCTTTACCTTTAATACTGATCCCTCGTCCTCTTTAGTTTCACTGGCATAAAATATGGACATTAAGCACAAAGAAACCTAATAAATAAGTTGGAATGCCACCAGGTAGGCTCTAAGACTAAACGTGCCAGCCATACGCTCCTTATATCATCGGTTCCTTTAGATCCATTCCCAAGTTGTACGGAATGAACTGTAGTCAACTTTGACACTGAGTCAGATATCCTGCACACAAACTTCAAGGAAACGAAGCGTTCAGACAGCACAGTACCAGGATAGTTTGGGAGGTACTTTGTAATTATCAGCAATGTCCTTGGAGTACCGGACGGCCTTCTGTCGTTATTAGGCTAAGCACAGCAACTGGGGTTTACACCTTCAGTTTTCTACAAGTTGATAGCCTGTTATAGCATGCCAGTTGCTCGAATAATATATGAATGGACGTTTAGGCTACAACTTAGGCTCTCAGTAGGAGCGACATGCCAGCGAAGCGACGGCGATGACTTTTAATGTGTTGATGATTTTATGAAAACGGTTTTTTCAAAACAAAAACATTTTTGAAATTTTTTGAAAAATTAAAAAAAAGGTCTCGGGATATGGACAAACTTGAAGTGCTGGGCAAATTTCATCAGAATTTCTCAGTTAATTTGCAGACTGACAGACATCCAAGCAAAAACCACTTTTTCGCACTTGGAGTACACAGCAAAGATAAATTCTTCATGATCAAAAGAACGAATTTCTCGCATTCACTGTACTTTCGTTTTACTTTTTATGCGTTAGTAAAAATAATATTAATTGCTGGGCACGTTTAGTCATCACCTGTTCACAAAATGTGCACTGCACCTGTCACCTAATTTGAACAGCTCTTAACGTTGCAATCCCTCCAGAAAAACATTAAAATTATGCGGGTTTTTAGACCTAATAGACCACACATTGTTGCTGGTGCGGTAGTGGAAAATGTTACTTTAACTTTGGATTTTAGATATGAAACAATCAAGGGTTAACTCAAAAATTTACAAATTTTTTAAATTATTTTTTTGTTATTTTAAGGCGAAAGCACATTGAGGCGTTTATCGCCTCTCTACATTTAAGTGTGAAAGTAAAGTGTTAAAGTCGTAAGTGTAGTGTTGCAAGTGTAAGTGTGTGTTAGACTCGGGTACTTCGAGGGACGTCTAAATCCTCTCAATAGGTGCAGCTAGTCTGCACCCCCATTAATTGCTTTAAAATATTTACAGATAAGAAAGTGGTTTGTAATTATCTTTAAAGTGAAAAATAAATTAATTGCAGAAATGAGAATTTGAAATCTGACTAGTTTATCCCTGAAATGTTTTAGACCTTAAACATTTTTGGCTTAAGTAATAAATCTTCTATGTCCAAAATTTGGGTAAAATTGATGAATTGATTTTTAGAAATTGAACTGTTTTTTCGTCTTTTCCCCGGAAATAGCAACATATGAGAAAGTTTGTGATGTATTTGCACTTACGTAGAATTTAAAATAAAATAGGTAACATTTTTATTACAATTCATATTTCTATATATTAAAAGAAAAAGAAGCAAACTCAGTAAACTCAAAATCCTTGCATCGCTACCAAAACCTGCCCATTGTTACCAAAAACTGTCCATCGCTAACAAAACCTCCCCTAACGCTACAAAAATCAGTCCATCGCTACCAAAAACCTGGTCATTACTACCAAAAACTGTCCATCGCTAACAAAACCTCCCCTAACGCTACAAAAATCAGTCCATCGCTACCAAAAACCTGGTCATTGCTACCAAAAACTGTCCATCGCTAACAAAACCTCCCCTAACGCTACAAAAATCAGTCCATCGCTACCAAAAACCTGGTCATTGCTACCAAAAACTGTCCATCGCTAACAAAACCTCCCCTAACGCTACAAAAATCAGTCCATCGCTACCAAAAACCTGGTCATTGCTACCAAAAACCTGGTCAACTCTACCAAAACCTGCCCATTGTTACCAAAAACTGTCCATCGCTAACAAAACCTCCCCTAACGCTACAAAAATCCGTCCATCGCTACCAAAACTTACCCATTGCTACCAAAACCTACCCATTGCTACCAAAACCTACCCATTTTTACCACAACCTGTCAATCGCTAACGAAACCTCGCCTATCGCTACTAAAAAAATGGCCATCGCTACCAAAACCTGTCCATCGCTACCAAAAACCTGCCCATCGCTACCAAAAACCTGCCCATCGCTACCAAAACCTGCCCATCGCTACCAAAAACCTGCCCATCGCTACCAAAAACCTGTCCATCGCTACCAAAACCTGTCCATCGCTACCAAAAACCTGCCCATCGCTACCAAAAACCTGCCCATCGCTACCAAAACCTGTCCATCGCCACCAAAAACCTGCCCATTGCTACTAAAAACCTGTCCATCGCTACCAAAAACAAGTCCATCGCTACCAAAAACCTGTTCATCGCTACCAAAAACCTGTCCATCGCTAACAAAACCTCCACTAACGCTACAAAAATCCGTCCATCGCTACCAAAAACCTGGTCATTACTACCAAAAACTGTCCATCGCTAACAAAACCTCCCCTAACGCTACAAAAATCAGTCCATCGCTACCAAAAACCTGGTCATTGCTACCAAAAACTGTCCATCGCTAACAAAACCTCCCCTAACGCTACAAAAATCAGTCCATCGCTACCAAAAACCTGGTCATTGCTACCAAAAACTGTCCATCGCTAACAAAACCTCCCCTAACGCTACAAAAATCAGTCCATCGCTACCAAAAACCTGGTCATTGCTACCAAAAACCTGGTCAGCGCTACCAAAACCTGCCCATTGTTACCAAAAACTGTCCATCGCTAACAAAACCTCCCCTAACGCTACAAAAATCCGTCCATCGCTACCAAAACCTACCCATTGCTACCAAAACCTACCCATTTTTACCACAACCTGTCAATCGCTAACGAAACCTCGCCTATCGCTACTAAAAAAATGGCCATCGCTACCAAAACCTGTCCATCGCTACCAAAAACCTGTCCATCGCTACCTAAAACCTGTCCATCGCTACCAAAAACCAGCCCATCGCTACCAAAACCTGCCCATCGCTACCAAAAACCTGTCCATCGCTACCAAAAACCTGCCCATCGCTACCAAAACCTGCCCATCGCTACCAAAAACCTGCCCATCGCTACCAAAAACCTGTCCATCGCTACCAAAACCTGTTCATCGCTACCAAAAACCTGCCCATCGCTACCCATCGCTACCAAAAACCTGCCCATCGCTACCAAAACCTGTCCATCGCCACCAAAAACCTGCCCATTGCTACTAAAAACTTGTCCATCGCTACCAAAAACCTGTCCATCGCTACCAAAAACCTGTCCATCGCTACCAAAAACCTGCCCATCGCTACCAAAACCTGTCCATCGCTACCAAAAACCTGCCCATTGCTACTAAAAACCTGCCCATCGCTACCAAAAACCTGTTCATCGCTACCAAAAACCTGTCCATCGCTACCAAAAACCTGCCCATCGCTAACAAAACCTATCCATTGCTACCAAAACCTGCCCATTTCTACCAAAAAACGTTCCCATTGCTACCAAAATCCGTCCATCGCTAATAAAACCTGTTCATCGCTAACAAACGTCCCTCTATCGCTACCAAAACCAGCCAATCGCTGACAAAACCTGCCCATTGCTACCAAAACCTGCCATTTACTACCAAAACCTGCCTTTTTCTACCAAAAACGTTCTTATCGCTACCAAAATCTGCCCATTGCTACAAAAAACGTGCCTATTGCTACCAAAATCTACACAATGAGCAACACAGCTCACCATATAATATATATAATTGGGTTAATGAGCTACCGAGGAAAAGTAGAAAAAATCGTTTTTATTTCTTTAAACCGATTCATTAAAATTTTGCTAACATATTTAACACTCATTAGGCTACTCAGTTCGGTGTGGCAAATTTGAAAGAGACGATATTTACGGTTCGAGAACGAAACATTCTAATATTTCCAAGACACGAAACATTCACCGAAATAAATAGACCTGAAATAAAATAGAATTATTTTGTTTTTATCAATTTTCCCGTGAACCGCATATTTATTTTTTTCCTCATATTTGTTACACTGACTTCCATCTCTTCAGATATAATCAGAAACAGATTTCCCGGGTTTTTTTTGTTCAAAAAATTTGTGTAATATTTTCGTACCGTTTATTTTTGTAACGTATGCCCCATTATTATTGCTGTTGGAAACGCTAATGTAGTTTTACTTTTATATAAAATGGAAATTAATAGCAATCATGATACTGCAACTAACTATTTACTTCAATAATTGAGCAGGCCAAAGAATTTCAACGCTGGGTAACGAACGAAGTCTGTACAATGCAGCCTGACCTTGGAAAGCGTGCCATTCCGAAAACATTCACACAGCAGTCCTGAAGTCCTGGAGTCTACGCTACAGCCAAGCCAAGACCCAAGGGCACCTGCCAGCAGTGTCAGCCAAGGAAAACAGTACTGATACTGCAGCGTTTTGTTTCTTTGTTTACCAACATTAACATATGTTTTGAAATTCAGTTTTATTGATAAACTCGGTCACTCTTACAAACTGTTTACATTAACATTTTTTATTGAAAATATTAAAATAAATCCTCCACAATGATTTCCAATAAAATTTCTTTATTTAAAATGCTAATTTATGCCGATTTCAATGCTGATTATAAGTGAAATAAGATTTTCAAAAAAAGTGTAATATATAAACGTACGTGTAACACGTTTTTGAGTCTTGCAGTGACCTCCATTTTTAAACGTTAATCGTAGCCTATTTTGCTACGTAATTAAGTTGTCCAATTTATGGATCGATTCCTTGCGCCAAGTTTTAATCAGGTCGGACTAAAATTGCGAACGCTAAAATTTTCAAAAACTTTGTTCATACGATCAAAGATTCATAATTCTAGTCAGTAGGGCTACAGGAAATTTGAAATAAAACAAATTTATGGGTTGTGAGTAAATGGTAAAAAACAGAAATAAACTTTAACCTCGTTGGTTTTTCTGATTTACTCGAAAGCTAAATTTCTTTTATTTCAAATTTTGCTTTCCACATTTTCAGTAAAATATGATAAACCGATTTTGAAATCGAGTCAACATTTCGTCGTTCTTGTCGATAGTTTCCGATCCGAGTTTATTTTTGTGCGGGTAAATTTGTGTACTAGTAGTAAGGAAATGCAAGTTCTGGGACAAGGTTTCAAGGTCAAAGGTCAAGGTCAGGTCAAAGGTCAAGGTCAGGTCAAAGGTCAAGGTCAGGTCATGGGTCAAGGTCAAGGTCATGACCCCATTTTCGTGGGGGGGGGTCAAGGTCAAGGTCATGACCCAATTTTCGTGGGGGGTCAAGGTCACGGGGTCAAGGTCAAGGTCAGGTCAAGGTCACGGGTCAAGGTCGGAGGCCACTTGGTACGTGGTACGTAATCTTTGGCAACCGTCCAATGATTACATCATCTGGCAAGCGTTCAAGTATGACGTAAGTCTTGCAGGTGTTCGCCGATTACATCACCACCACCACCACTGCCGGCGACGCCGGTCTTTATAGATTTACAAACAAATATTTTTTCGGTTTATTAGAACGGCTGCGTGTGTATTACGTAATAATTTCAGTATTTAAGACCGGTTGTTGGAAAGGTTTTGAACTAGTTTGTTTTGAGAGTTAACATGGACAGTTCAACTTCATCTCGACCGAACACGCCCGAGTTCAACACAATAGAATCTCTAGAACAGGTGTTTCCCGGAGGGGCTTTAGCTGCACCCGATGTGGAAGACTATAGTTCTTATGTAATGAAAGATCAACCTATTAATACAGGATCAGTGTTTTGGTATTACGGGCTTAAACATTGTTATTATGTGTACAAAAGAGATGTAATTATAAAGTTATCAGACGATTGCAAGGAAAGGTCATGGCAAAGAAATAAATTAGATCGTTACTATAATTACGGTTTTTGCGGACCTAATAGAAGGCGTAAAGGTATGCAATAGGTAAAAGATCCTTCTTGTGTGTAGGGCTGGCAGTCCGAGGTCCACGCGAAATTTCCCAAAGTGTTTTCTTCGCTGCGGCGCAGAGTCAAAAGATTTTTCATTAAAGTAGTTATGCCAACATTTTTATTTCTGTCTATTTCTGTGCCGCTCAACTCATACCTTATCTCTTGAAACAAAAACGCAATTGCGTTGTTAACAAATTTTGTAACAGTATCCGGCGATCCATCGGTTTTTGTAATTTTCCCCTCAATTAGCAAATAGCTCTTGCTGGGCAGCGTGTAAATGTCTTGTTGATGAACAGGAATTCGAATTTCGTCGCTATTTCCAAAAGAATTTGACGAATACGGACTGTGAGAATGATATTCATAGTCGGTGATTGCGTCATCAGTATAAACTTGAGAATCGATGTTCAGTATGTAACTCATTATTTCCTTAATTTATATCCGCGAATTGATTGCAGAAATTTACGGTTTTCCTGTGTTAACGAACCGAGTTTTGCTCGTTGAATGACGTTCTTGTTTCCGATTTTTTCCAATTCTTTGCTGTTATAATACACGTCAATTTTCGGCGCGTGCGGTGCTGTGAATACAAAACCCATAACTAATCGGTGGCGGCGCTTTTCAAATGCAAACGAATAATTATATTTTCTTGTCTAAAATTTACCAGTTTACCAGTTTGATCTTCCAATTTAATATGTATTCTGTTGAGCGCTCCTTTTGAATTGATTGGCAAGTAAATTACGTGCGATGGTTTTTCAACAATTTTGAAACCCGGTTCCACTACCGGATAAAACTCGTGCAGTACATGGCCTTCAACACCGTCCTTGTAAGAATTTCTAACAATGTCGCAAACAAGTCGTATGACGTCAACTTTTATTATAGCCGCCTGGTTTGGCGACATGTGCCATTGGCTGGCTTCCAAGACGTGGTCTCCGTCGAATCCCAACAGCCCGCCTATACTGTCTTTTCTGAAAACAATATCCTCGCTAGAAAAATTTCCGTTTTCAAAGTATTGTTATTCGCTTTTATAATAATTTCGGCAATATTATTATTTTTTTTTAACTCTCGTTTCAGGTAGTCCTGTATATCTTCAATTTCGTAGGTGCCTTCGGGTAAAATGATTGGTGATTCGGGATTTTTTCCAAAATAAAATTTATCATTTACGTTTAATTCAATATTTGGTATCGAATTATAAGTCATTAAATCCACTAAACCGATTTCCCATTTTGATGATGAAGTTAAATCTATTGGCGGAAAGAAATCGCACGTTAAAGACGAACTTTTGCCTGATATACAAATCATTATAATTAATAATAATAATAAAAACAACTATGAAACGAGAAAGTCTAAACACAAATGTCCACAATTTACAGAGTAAATGTTTTTCTGACGAACAGTGTAGTTGAAACTGATGTTTACGCTCGATGATGATGGTGATGATGAATTGAAATACTTTACTAACTCTGTCGGAGGTCGCAAATTCCCAAAACTGTCAAAATATTTTACATTATTGCTTCGTTTTTTATAGCAAACCCAATGTGTGCCGAATCCTTTGCTACTGTCCAAATTCACTACAGCCGACTCGTTGTTCCTCACCTTTTTCGGTAAAGCGTCGCGCATAAAAACACCTCTAAAATACGGAATTTTTAATTTATCCGCATACATGATGATATCAACATTGGATAAAGGTTTGATCGGAATCGATTTTAATATTAAATTTTTTTTTTAGAATAACAGCCTCTTCCTTTATAAGGCCGTATATACAATCCTTTACCTTCTATTTTTTGGAGTTTCTTTTTCATTTGCGCTAACATTTTAGTAATCTTTTTAACGTTCTTTTTAGGTTGTTGTCGTCGTCGTCGTCGTCGTCGTTGTCGTTTACATTTTTTGGTTTTAGATCGTTGTCTTTTAGCACCACCGCCAAATTTTTGTTTAGCTTTCATGATATTAGTTACCGCCCACGCAGCTGCTTTTTCGCCTAAACCGCTGTCTGATGCTTTAACTCGCTCCCAAGCCGAATCGGCGAGCCTCCGGTCCGCAATTGCACGTCTCTCGGTGTCGTTGTACCTACTGTAGGCTATATCGTGTTCTTTGCAAGCGCTATCCAATTTGTTGATTCCCTGATCGCCTCGGGCTCAAAATCTTCTAGACTGATATCTTCGTTTGTTATGTTGTTAAACAAAAAAGTGTTCTCTATTTGGTAACTGTGTCTCATCCAATTTAGCCCATGTATTTGTGTACTCATAAGGATATACACCCTTTCTAGTTACCAACGGCATATCGTTTTCCGAATAAAATAAACTTGTGTGAAAAAATTTGTCTTTTGGGAGATTATTTGCAAGCTGACTTAAACTCGCGCTCAAAAACCTAAAGCTGTCTAAAAACCGTAATTTAATGTTGTTGGAAGTGTTTTTTGTGAAAGTAATGTATTTTTCTCTAGTATTTGGAATAACAGATATTTGTTCTCGGTCACAGTCCAACTGTCTTACAATAAAATGGCTGTCATAATTAGAACTGCCGTGTATGAATACGGGCAGGTATTTTTGATTTTGTCTTTTTAAATTACAGCTATTACATAACACACTCCTAAATTTTCCGGTTAAATGACAATGATCTAAAACAGGTGATTTGAATCATTGAAAATTCTAAATTACAACATTCGCAATGCGTGGCATTTTTTACCTTGTTTTGCTCTTCATCGGTTAGAACAGTCATTTGTTTATTGATTTTCATTAAATCACTAATTTTATTCGCGATTGAAATTAAATATTCCATAAATTTTTTAGCAGCATCCTCGCCCCTATAGAGATAAGGTCTCGTAGGTAATTTTGATCTAATAGATTCTGGAACGCTGTTGTTGTCCATAACCAG